>VWZE01010457.1:699105-755746 GCA_013396675.1 Eubucco bourcierii
CCACCTCTCCAGCCTGTCCAGGTCCCTCTGGATGGATCCCTGCCCTCTAGCAAGTTGACTGTGCCACACAGCTTGGTGTCATCTGCAAACTTGCTGAGGGTGCACTGATTCCTCTGTCCATGTCACTGACAAAGATGTTAAACAGCACTGGTCCCAGCACTGACCCCTGAGGGACACCACTTGTCACTGGTCTCCAGGTGGACATTGTGCCCTTGATCACCACTCTCTGGGTTCGACCATCCAGCCAATTCCTTATCCAGCGAGTGGTCCATCCATCAAGTCCAAGCAAGATCCCAAGCAACCAGCAGGGTTTTAGGCCTCCCAGTGAAGAAATAGATGTTTTCTATATCCTAAATTCTCTTGGATACAAGCCGGGACTTTTTGGTCTATTTATGAGCCTTTTATAACACTGAAGATAAACGTAGGACCTGAACCTGAGGTTCATTAAGCAGCTTTGAAACCTTCTTAGCAACAATCACAGAAGTTAACTAAACCATAATTTTATCATAGGAAAACTAACTTGACCAAGGTCACAGAGAATATCTGTAAATTCAGCCTTTAGGTAACCCCAGATTAGCCAAAAACAATGGGTATTTCAAATCCAATAGCAACAGTTTTCACAGTAGATACCTCAATCCATTGCAACTGAATTGAAATATGAGAAATGTTTCTTTTAAGACTAAGATTAATACAATACATATTTAATCACGAAAACAAATCTGCCCTTCTCTTTAATGCAGTTTAGTTTCTTACAGGCATTTATCTTGTTCTTCCAGAAGATATGTCTCACTGGTGATTCACTGACAGTTTGCCCCAGTAAAAATGTGAATATTTTTAGAAAGATTGTATAAGATTTGGGCAATTTGATGATGCCTGTACAGAACTGCCTGCAAACAGCTATGGGGAGAGGTTAACTGGGAAGCAAGAATATCTCTTAAGACTGATTTAAGGTAGGTGCAGTGTTCTTCATAGCATGATCTAAATAAGCAGCTAAAGCCAATCTATTACTGGTGTTGAAACAGGCAGTAATATGATACAGTATTTAACATGTTTCTGACACCCCACTACCTTCCAAATGTCTCAGAGTCACAGAATGGTTGAACTTGGAAGAGGCTTTAGAAGATCATCTAATCCACAATGCTCAGAGCAGGGTTACTGGAGCAGGATGCTCAGGACTATGAGAGTCCTGTTTGGTTTTGACTGTCTCCAAAGACAAAGATTCCACAATCTCTTCCAACTTTTTACCACCCTCAAAGTAAAAAGTGAGTTATGATGTTTAAACAAAATTGTGTCTTGTTTCATTTTTCATCCATTTCCTCTTGCCCTGCCATCAGACCACTGAAAAGAATGAGGTTCTGACATCTTTGCCAATGCCATCAGATATTTTACACAGTTTAAATGCATCCAATGGAAAGCTAAGCGTAAGTTAAAGGTGCACATGTAGCCTCATTTAAATAAAAGTAATTTATTCACACATAAATCCCCCATTTATGTGTTTAAGAGGGGTAATCGCCAGTGCAAAATAAATGTAGACTCTTCATATGCAAATTTGAGATGAACTTTGTTTCAGACTCTGAAACTTGCGTTCCCTAATGCTACAGTCAGTGTTACTGGGCTTGTGCAAACAGTAAAATGTGACTTTATGTGTTCAGTACATAAATGCAAAGACAAAAACCATATTTGCTTATTGCACCATTATAAATTGTGCTCATTACCCACTATCAGCAGGCGTACTGTGTAACTGTGTTGTACTCGCTATGTGCGTGGTACACAAGGCCCACCAGTTGCATTTTTTTGGTTACAATTAAAGTGGAGAAGCTGATTTCCTTGTCTGACTAATCATAAATATTTGATGTGAATTTACATGCTAATAAATTTTATCAAGATAGAAATATAATTATAGAAATGTATTTAACACTATTTTGAAATTTCTTCTTTATTCTGATTGAGACAGAGTTGAAGGTATAGAATCTCTAGGGGAAGCTTTATGACACTAGGTAGATTCACATAAATCACAACACAATTTACAGTGGGAAGTTGTTTGTCTAAATAGTAGAAAACAGTAACCTTTGTACAACTGGGGTTAAACTGATTCTGCTTTAATGAAAAGCAAAATGTTCATACAGCTTTGTTACCACAATAAATAGGAGTCTTAGTCTCCTTCACAGTCATTCCCACAGTGCCTTCATAGTTTCATCTGCTTCCACTAAAATCACAGTATATAGCACTTTTTTTTTTTTTCCTTTTAATATCAAGGAGTATCCAGAATTCTGTCATTAGGTCTGTTTTGGTGCACAAAGATTACAGAGTATAATAGATGTTTATATTTCAAGTCATTTTTTTGGTTCTCAATAGTATATGTTGAGGCCAAACATTAAAAACTTGATTCGATTAGAACCCTGACTGCTAAAGTATCACATATTGGTTCAGTTCTAAGCCTGAACACAGAAATGAAAACTGATTATAACTCTTCAGCTTTTAAAATTATGTATTTAGCTCCAACTATTCTCTCAGAAAAAGAACATGGCATAAGCACAAGTGTTTTGACAGTCAGTCACCCAGAAGAGTCAGAAATGGATTTCCAGGACTGAAGACTCAATAGTATAATTTTTATCCATCTCTTAAACTAAAAGTTGTTACTGGTGATGGTGACAGTCTAGTTCAGAATGTCTGACACTTCCCATTTCAAGGTTTCAGTACAGTTGCTCATAACTCTAGCAAGCTCGGATTGTTCTCACTGAAGTTTCCTATTACAGATGTCCATGTGGGGCACATCTTATGTGGGAAAGCTCAGCAAACATGCTTTCATAATTTCCAAAGAGCCAACAAGGGAAAAATACATTATTTTCAGAAGTTTCAAGAAATTATTACAAGTGTTTTCTGGGAAGCCTCCAAGCCCCTACGGCAGAGAGGGACCTCATAAGTCACCGATTCCAGTCCAGCACTGCAGGAACAGTACATCTAGCTACTTTTAAGATGTGGTTTGCTAAAGTGACTGCACAACCAGTGTGGGAAAAGCCAGAAGCTCTCTCCCTCTACTCTTATACTAAATGCAGGAAATTAGAGTCGTGGGTAAGCCAAGAAAGAGAAAGAATAAAAAAAAACAAACAAGAACAGAAAGTTTTATTGGAAAGAAGAATGGAACAAAATGTGTGATTAAAGACTGAAGCTGAAAGAGATAACCTGGGATGAGAAAGACAAAAAAATGGAGCTGAGAGAAGATAGGACAAACAGAAGCAAAGTTCTGTGTGAATGTAAGACTACTGCAGAATTTTGGGGAAAAAGGCAAAAGGAGGTGATAGGGAACACCACTTTATCAAAAAAAAAAAAAAATTGGATAGCACAAACAATTCTGTTTCCACGGTGCTCTAACATAGAAAATACCTTGAAAACAAATTTAAATACATACTTAATCACTCTTTGGTGGCTTGCTGAGAAAAAAAGCCAACCCATTATTACAGCTCAAAACGATTAGTTCAGTTCAAAGGACAGTGTCAATACTTCGAAGGAAAGAATCCAACACCTAGTAATAACACAACCATTCCCTCTATCTTCCTATCTTCCACTGAATAGTGAAATAATAAAGGAGTAAAACAAAACCCTTCAACTGTATATAAACAAATTTTGATTTTTTTGTGGGACCCTAATTCAGTTCCTTGATGTATGCAGATTGGTAATAAAATCTTAGTTACCTGAGAATATATGACTACATCATTTTATCTCATGGTTTTCGTATTCGCCCAGGTGTTTTTAGCTAATTATTCTACTAAATGTATGTCATCAATACACTTATCCACACCCATGTTTCCAGCAGAAACACTAAGAGGATCTTATTTAATGATTATGCTAATATTTCTATAATTTTCTTTTTAGCATGCCACACATTACACAAATCCATGCATACTGTAGCAGGAAATAAGTTTAATAAACAGAGCCTCTTCAGTCAAACATCTTGGACTACCCCCAGATTCTGCCGCTGCCAAGTGACTGATTTAAGAGATGGACAGAAGTAGACACACAAAAGTACAGATATTATGATTAATGGATGATCCAAATTTCCCTGAACTGCATATCATGACTTAATGTGAAACCCTGAGGAGATTAAAGGCAGGAATTACATTATCATGAATAATATAAAAAAGTGATATTCTGTTTAAAAGCTTTTGAGTGCAAGTGAGTTGAACAAATACATTAACACGGCTTCCAAAGATTCAATCAGGTTGAATGTTACCCAGAATTTATTTTGAAATGAGCTTTATATATCTCATCTGTGAATTACAAGTTTATTTGTGACTGGCACTAAAGCTATTGGCATGTAGATTGTAATTCTTTCTTTAGTTATAGAGAGCTTACACTATCTGCGTCGTTCTCTGTCGTGGTAGGCCTGAGCAGGCCAAATTAGGTTTGTACATGTCCTGGTTTGTCCAGGCATGTTTTTCTGCTCTCCCTCCTTCTGTTTTGGGGAGAGCAACTGGGGGGAAAAGGACAAAGAATCTGGAGCCACTAAGTCTGGGGTCTGTGGGCTACCCAGTAACCACGGTAAGCAAGGTGCACAGGGTTGCCTTGTGCAAGGCTGTGTTCTGCCCAAAAAAGAGTAAAGTAAGCCTATGGCTTCACCCAATATGGTCAGATCTTGGCTAACTGCCATTGGATTGGCTATCCTGTGGCCAAAGGCCCATTAGTCTCTGGCTGTATTGGATAAAAAGGAGATGAGCAGGGAGCACTGTGTGCACTTTGCCATTACAAGGTGTGGATGCCACTGCATTCACGCCTGCTGCTTCATTGATCCTGAGCTGAGGCTCTGATCCCTGTCACGCGTTCGGCCTGCACAGTCAGCGTGACACTGTGCCCAGACTGCACACCGCAAGGCATCTGCCTGCACCTGAAAGCCTCTTGCCTAGATGGAAGCCCTGGAGATAACACAGATCATCCAGAAAGTCAGGACCAGGTCAGAGATCGTCTGGTTCCTTTCTCCAGCGCCCAGAAGCCTGGGGAAACTCTAAAGCATCTAACAGCTACCAACAGCAACCCCGCCACGAGCTTTAGGTACTGTCAGATAATATTTTTGTGAGTAAATACCAAAAGCCTCTTGGAATCATTAATTGCCTTCTGCCATAAGCAGAATGGAGCTCCTTGTGTCCATCTAGTGAGCAAGCGGAGTACTGACTGCAAGCAGTACTCTGACTGCAAAGCTTTCTCTGCCAGTTTAGTCGAGTTCAATTAATGTATATATTTAATAGTTATTTCTAGATCCTATTATAACCTGTATATAGTTTCCTCATGATGCAAGAACCTGTTATTATTTTTGTGATCGGGGTACCATGAGTTCTGAATATTTAATATTAATAAACTATATTAATATGTTTAAAATATCATCTCACATTAATTAAATTACCCCTTCCACTACATCTTCCTTTTAAGAATAGAAACTCCTCTGAATTACCTATGAAGCACATCTCAGTGCTGCAGGTATGAGATGTAGATACCTATATGCTTAGATCCTTATTCTTTCCTCTTATTATAACCTGAAAACTCATCTCCTTGTTCTAGTGGCACAGCAACGTGGCTGCAGAGCCTTATTTCTCAGTATTGAATTCCTAAACAGGGCATTGGAGGGCATTTTGTGTTTCATATTATTTTAATCATATCAGTTGAAAATTTGTATTGAAATTAGTCAGGCAGAATGTAAAGCTCTCCTATAAAAGATAGCTGTACATTAACTTACAATTAAATGATGGCTTTAATGAAATTATGGCGTGTGACAGGTTAACGGACTGAGGCTGAAAGGCAAATGCTGAAATGAAGGCAAGACGTTTATTTTCAAACTGACAAATCTTAACTCAACCATAACAGATCGTTCCATTAACATTATAGTTATTACACAAAATAATTTGGAGGGGGGGGGGAGGAAAAAAAAAAAATATGTAAGAGACCAAGCTGCCAGACTGTTAGTTGAAAGCCTCACCTCACCATGTTCCATGAAAGACAAACGAAGGCAATGCCTAAGTAACAAGACTTGGAGAAAGAGCTGCAAATCTAGAACCGACCGTTCAAATGTCTGCTTTCTCGTGAACAATCATGTCAGTCTTTACTTTCTTTACTATTCTCAGTACTAAAGTCAACCCAACAGCCTCATAACTGCTTAAAAACATCAAAAACTCTTAAATCATGGAATGGTAGGGGTTGGAAAGGAACTCTAGAGATAGAATCATAGAATGGTAAGGTTGGAAGGGACCTCAAAGATCATCTAGTTCCAAGCCCCTGCCATAGGCAGGGACACCTCCCACCAGTACAGTTCACTCAAGGCCTCCTCCAACCTAGCCTTGAACACCTCCAGGGAGGGAGCAGCCACAGCCTCCCTGGGCAACCTGTGCCAGTGCCTCACCACCCTCACTGTAAAGAACTTCCTCCTAACATCCAGTCTAAATCTCCCCTCTGCCAGTTTAAACCCATATCACTGAGTCCAAGCAGGATCATCTACACAGCAATGCATCCATATGGGTCTTAAAAGTCTCTAGTGAGGAGACTACAAAACCTCTCTGAGTAGCCTGTTCAGTGCTCCATCACCCTCACAGTAAAGAAATGTTTTCTCATGTTGAAGTGGCACTTCCTGTGTTCCAGTTTGTATCCATTGCTTCTTGTCCTATCACAAGACACCACTGAAAAGAGACTGGCCCCTTCTTGACAGCCACCCAAAATAGGGTCCTGACTTCTAACTGTTCTTTATTTTTCTCCATGTCTATAGCACAAAGTGGCAGAAAACTGTTCATAGTCAAATGAGAGATACGCCTTTTGGAACAGCATCTCTGGATAGCATTAAAGATGTCCCTGAAGCTTTCAGCAAAGTCATATTTTAGATGGTCAAGATCTGATCTTGTTGCTGTCCAATGAGATCTCCAAAAGAGCAAGACCCTTTCCTCAGCAAAAGTCCTTCTGTCCCAACTGTTTTAAGCATGGGCTAAATATCATTGAACCAAAAGACATGACAGAGTGATTGGCAGGATATGCAGAGATATAACTGAGTATCTATAAACATAATTAATGGCACAGGATAAGTTGATGAACTGATTTTTGGCATGGTCAGGAGAACACAAAGAAACAACAGCAGTGAGTAGAATACACCTGTAGCACAGGAAATTTTTAGTAACTGTAAACACAATGAACCACTGTAAGGAGAAGTTAAATGCTGAGAAATCCACCTAAATACATTATTTCATCATCATGGATACCACTCATGGACTTAGCCCTGGAACTGAGACCTCCTCCTCCTTGTTAAAAGTTTGAATCTACTCTGATCAAAAATGATTCTTGTGCAGCAGATGTAATTTTGCTACTGTGAAATGAGTTACAGTTTCAGTCCAGCTCCACCAGACAGCTTTTCACTTCACGGAAAGCAGGCAGGCTCAGGCTGTTGAGGAGGCAGGGAATGGGCATAGAGGCTTCACCCTTTCACCTGTTCAGGTCAGAATGAAATTGCAGTGCTGGGAAGCCTGCACTATGATTCTAAAAATTATAGCCGTTGAGGCCCAAAGAGGTTCCTTGTGAGCATCTAATCTAACTTGCTGCTTAACACAGACCATAGAATCTCAACTAGCTGCATGCACATTCTTTTCTCCTATCTCCTTCTCAGTCTCTTTTTTTTTCTGGTTTAATTGTTTGTTTCAAAATGCCCCAGCTGTCAGTTCATCATTACAAAAAAATAAATTAAATAAATTAAAATAAAATCACAGAATGTCAGGGGTTGGAAGGGACCTTTAAAGATCATCCAGTCCAATCCCCCCAGCCAGAGCAGGATCACCTATACTAGATGACACAGGAACATGTCCAGGAGGGTTTTGACTATCTCCAGAGAGATACCCCCCAGTACTTTGCTTTCTAAAACCCAAACAAAAGCTTGGAAGGAAGCAGGACATGAGTTTGCCCTGTTGCTCATCTTGTTACCAAATCAATGTCAGAGACCGTGTAAAAGTAATAGAGATTATATGATCCAGAGCACACTTTAAGTGTCTTCAGTGTATGTAAGGTACTAAGCACTAAACCAGAATTTATTTTACAGATTACCTCAAAGTAATTTTCAGTCTGCTGCCACCTGAGCTCAAAGAGCTTCCTGGCCCCTGTAACAACTGCAGACCCAGTTTCTCAGCAGAGCCATCCAGAGGTGCATTTTCCAGGTTAGTAACTGTCCATATACTGCACAAAGGAAAGTGTGTCCTTGTCCATTGAGCTGTTTAAGAAGTGTGTGATTATTTCTACTGGATATGAAGATGCACCTACCCACTTACTCAAGTCATGTCAGTAATATATGAGACATTTTCTTAAAGAAAAAAAAAAAAGAGAGACGACACAAAGCAATAAAAAAACCCACAGAAGCTGTGTTAGAAGTTTGAAGTTCTTGGTTTTGAGGAAAGAACTCTATGCATGCAATGAATTTTTTTTTATTATTATTATTCCATTGAAGCAAACAACCAAAAAAAACCCCACCAAGTATGTTGACAGCTGTCCCCCAGCAATGAAGAAAATGAAGGAACGACAAATGGTCAGGGAGGGAGCCAAGAAATCAGATCCCCCTTAATATAAATCTCTGGTACTGTACAGTCTAAAAAGTGGGCCATATTCCTCCCACTTTGTTTCACACACTTAACTAATGTATGTGAATCACAGATGTGCTGAATTGTCTTTAGAGACTAAATAACTGAAGAGGAATACAAAGTCCTCAACTAAGGCACCTCAGCTACATTTCTAAAAATACACACAATGAATCACCACCAGAGTACCCATCATGAACACTGGTAATTCACAAGACTCCTGAAGACAAGCACATTAGAGACCATGGGGTGGCATTACCAAAGGTTGTTGTAGTAGAATACATGAAAAAAAACAAACCCAAAGCCACGAAAAACTCAGCACACCCTCTATTAGTATTTTTTACTCATGGTCTTTTCCTTGTTTTAGTGGTGATCCTTCTACTCTCTGAACAGAGTTCCCACGTAATTGTCACATCAGCAGTTACTGCTCTTTAGGTACTGTATTTCTTTCCTTAACAAGTCATATCATATTTTAATGAGCAGTCACAAATGAAATCACAAAATGCCAAGGGGCAACTCTGTAGAAGTCTCTGCTAGAAGGTGCATGGCGGAACTGATGCATTCCTGACTAAAGGAGTGAGATTTTCTCCTGTTCTTTCCAACTTCCAACTCTGCCTTTCCTCCAAATCCAGCACAGCTTTGGAGAGAGTTGCTAAATCTTTTGCAAATTAAGACAGGATTCTTTCTAGCTCTGCTTCACTCCTTTCCAGCCATGTGTTGTCTCTTAAGAGCAAGTAGAATGTGGCTTGCAAGAACAAAGTGAAACCATAAATATAATGTAGCATAATTCCAGAATGTACCAAGTACAATGATCCGTATAATGCTAAAATGTTAGTAATGTCTCTTGATATTATTTCATCACATGCTAGCTGCTATTTCCTGAACAGTCTTTGAAGGATTAAATAAAAACATATGCTGTGAACACCCACTGTGTGCTGTAACAAATCAAAAACTAACTTTTTTAGTTTGATGAAAGTTTCCACAGTGCTCAGTACTGTAAATTAATGTCACAGTGGTAAGCTGCTTTGGAAATAGTGACTGTTGCCTTGATGCCAGTTAGTTTCATATTAGTAATATGAGAAGTCTCTGCAGCATTTAGAACTGAAACTTAAATTTTTTAAAAAAATACAGTCATAAAATGCTATCATCAGCTGGGCTGATGGAAACATGCAGTAAGACACTTTAAAAGTAGATATATCCAAAATAAACATATAATTTGCCCCTGGTGCAAACAAGCAAAAATAGGGATGGAGAGGACTCCTCGTAAGGAGGCATAAGCAGGCAGTGGTCTGACATGAAATGAATAATATTCTCTTTCAAGAATATTATTCTAGAAGCAGTCCTCAGCTAAGGGACTATTTTTTTTTTTCAAAAAGAAGTTTTAATAAATATTTTGCACTATTTATGAATTCCCTAAATGCTGAATCTTACATATGGTCATGAGTTCCATAAAGAAACAGATCTTTCAGAGCTTCCCCCCCCCCCTTTTAACAGTTTTAAATCTACATCTCTCAATTTTATTATTGTCCAAAAAAGGACTGAAAAAAAATCTCCCCTTCCATAATTGTTCTACTGATTCAGTATATTCACTTTTCCTGTGCATTGTAAACCTACTTTTATTAAGTGCTGGGAAAATTTATGATCATTTAAAAATGAAGTATCTAACATATCAGCAAGTAATATCATTCTCTACCTTAACAGAGCATCAATTAGGCAAGGAGACAAAGTACAATGTGCCGTGTCTTCAGCTCACACCTTTCTTCCAAGGAAGTAGTGGCCTAGAACAAAGGCTGAAATAGCTTCTAATTTACATGGGCCACTTTCTTATCCTCCCCTAGTCAGAATTCATTTGCTCTCTGCCTCGTCCCCTCCTTCCACAACTGCCAGTACCAACTTTCTAAAGCAATCTACACCTTGCTACTCTGTCTAATAACTATGCATATGTTATATCTGCATAAATGTTATGGGAATTATAATCTTGTTATATGAAGTTCAACAAATTATATTTTAAAGTGTTTTTAGCTGGTTTGGATGGCATTGAAGAGATCAATCAATAAATAAAAAGAATAAACCTGAAGAAGCAGAATGATGGTCAAACACTACAGTTTTTCCAAAGGTTTCACTAGAGGCAAACCTAAGAGCTTTTGAGAGCCTCACCCTAGCTCATACCAGCTGCCAGGAACTACATTTGAATGGAAAAAGAAAAGTCTCCAGTACAATGTGGGTGTTTATGACACTGGGATGAATTACATCTTGCCACTCTCAGTGTCAGAGTTCAGGTCATTGATGGGGTTTAGGGATGGAAGGACCATAAAGAATTCCTCAGGAATTCTCATCTAAACCACTCTGACAGTTCTGAACCTTATGGAGAAAGAAGGCTAAAAATGCTTATTTATTAAAGAAATAAACGTGTGTTGCTTAAATATAAACATTATATTTAACTAACACATTTTTAGCTCTAATTTATGGCTCAAGTATTATGTTTTCTGCAAATTACAAATTGGTTTTAATGACCACACTTACTAATTTGCACCACATTAGTATTCATGTTATTTTGAGGACTTTAGCAACCAGAACAGGTTGATAATTTGCAGGATGTCAGAAATTATTTTCTGCTCATGGAATTTATCACACCCATTTAATTTTTCTGAGGAAAAAACCCATCAGCTTAGTTAAAATAATGAACAAATATTATTTGCAACATTACTGCTACATGAGGAAAAACTCCAAAGCACTTTCAATACGTAGAGTTTTGTCTCCCTCATTTCATATTTAGTATGAGCTGTTAATTGGTTAATAAAAAGTACATCAACTGTTTGGAGTAGCACCTTCTAACAAGGAAAGCAACAGCTACGAGGTGTCTGACACACTAAAAGAATTTTCTGACAGTAGTAAGCCATTTTTTCCTATTCTCCTTCCCAACAGAACAAGAAAAATACTCATTCTTCTCCCATCTGTCCACTGACATGCTGCTTATCTGATGATGCACTGCTTTGGGTCATTTTCTGAAGCTGTTATTTAGATAGAAGGGAAGAAATAGTAATATGGGAAAAACATGACAAAACAACTTTTCAAGTGTACCTCTTAGGTACGATTCACTTCAAAATGAGCAGAAATAAATAATTCCAGCAATACAGAATCTTAAGGAGTAGAGGTTTTTTTTTTCCCCATTCTTGCAGATTGGAGACTAACAAATACAGAAACCTCTCTAAATTAGGGCTTTAAAAATTGAGGCTACTATAAAGAAACAAGATTAACTTAATCCCCTAACAATCCAATTTATGACTAGTAAAGGGTTATGAAAAATTCCATCTAGGTGTCAAATATAAGGAAACACAAAGTCTTTGGAGGCACATAATGATAAACTGCAGATTGAGCAATAAGCTCAGTGAACAGAATGAACAGTTCAAGAGTTCAGAACATGTTCATTTGAAAGGTGTTCAGTTAAAGAGAAGGGCAGGGTAGAGACAAAGGCACAGAAAGGTCACCATTACAGTCATTTCATCTTCATTACAATGGTGCAGTCATAGCATTGGTGCACACACTTAAGTTCACACTTGCATGTCAATGCACTGCTTTGGAGATGAAACAAAAGGTATTTTAAAGGGATTAATGAATCCTGGGAGCTATAGGCAGGTTTATAAAAACTTGTGCTTTATTAATTTACTTTTGAAAAATAAATAGGACATGAACTATCTGTATTTTCCTAGAATGTGAGATCAGTTAAAAATTACATTTTACCCAGAATGGTCCTGCTCTTCATCAAACAAGCATAAAGCATGTCCTGAATGGAGTGCTTCTACTTGTCAGACTGTAGCCCAAAACTCACTTTTTCAAGCCAGTTGTTATCTCAAACGCAGTAGTCTATAATGAACGAGGTAGATGTTTAAAAGGTTTCAATAACATAATGAAGTCTGGCTTTTGAAATCAAGAGTATCTACTCCTGTTGAAAATTCAGTGAAGTAATTGGCAGGTTACATTCAATAAACCAAAACAAGATTTTGTCTAGAATGTAGAGCAGACAGCCCTGCTTTCAAAAACAGACAAGTAATAATCGACGCAGAAAATCAAAACCTGGGTTTGTAGCAGGCCTCATTCAGCACCTAGCAGTGTACCTGGATAAAATCACCAGCAACAAGCAATAGATGTTCTGGTTTTCATGGGTTGTCTCCAAACAAAGTACTGACCCAAACCACCTGGTCAGTAACCACAACCACAGCCAGTTCAGCAGCAGGTTAGGGACAAAACCATTAAAATTACTTTTTTTTTCTTCTTCTTCTTTTTCCTCCCCCTGTGGTATTTGCACAGCACTTTTCATTAATAACTAACAGGAACTGCAAGCCCTGACACTATCTAGTCTCTGATTTGTAATTTCTAGAAAGCAAACAGACTTTTTTTTCTCCCCCACAAGATCTTTCCGATGAATACAAACTTGAATATTCTACATTCTACATTTACTTACATATTTCTAAATAAAGTAATTTAAGATTCACCTGCATCAGTATATGCAAACCAGAGACACAGGTTTACAAAACAATCCATGTTGCTCAGATAGAATCTCAATTTTAGACAGCAGCACTAGGACAGGAGGCTCCTTCCGTGTGGTGATGGTGCTAGAATTTGGCCCACAGTAAACCATGACATATCTTGCTGCTTTCAAGAGCAGTTGGGGAGCATTTTGCAAGTGCAATCCCCACATACTTTGGTATGGTAGATGTGCTGTGCATTTCAAAACAATGTAAGCCCAATTTGCTATGAAAAGAAAAAAATCTGCTGGCAAGACAATATGAAGTATAGTTATTATGCCAGATTCACATCCAAACACTAATTCACACACCTATATTTTGGATGCCTCTTCTGCAAATCTCAAGAAGACACACTTCCAAGAGAAGCTAGGAAAATTATGCCTAAACTATTATTTATTTGATGCTATTTATAATCATGTAAAGGTTTGGAAAAAAAAAAAAGTCAAAAAAACACCCCNAAATAAAGTCATTCTACTCAAAAGAAGGAGAAGATTTTCAAAGAGCTAAAGCAAAAGGTGAACATATCTGCAAGACAGTCCATAAAAATGACATGGAGCTCTATCATTGGTAATAGTCTGGTGTGTAGCCCCACAGAGTAGTGTTCTTACAACTCAAAAACCACACCAATTAAGTACAACCAATCAATTCTCTCTCATCACAATTAAAAGTATAATTCTTTTCCTCTCCATAGCTCTTGCTAATTCTCTTTAAACAATTGTGACAAATATAATAGCTATGGTACAGTAAAGTGAAAAAATGAAGGATTCAGTGTGAAAGCAGCACAAATATTAAAGTCCTGGCCTATATTGATTAATTTCCTTCATCACACCCACTCCACAGCTGCAAGAGATCACATTATTTTTAAATATATAAATAAACCCAAAACTAACTCTAGACTTATCTAGATTATGGCACACTTGGGAAAAAACAGAGGAGGTCATGAAATCAGAGGCTGTTGTTTCTTCTCATAATGTAATTACACTTTTGGCTAATGAAATTACTGCAGTCTCAGAGTAAGGGCTTGCAAGTCAGAGCTCTCACGTGCTTGTGAGAGTCGAGGTAAAGAAATAGTATTTACCATTTATATCTGAGGGATGCACACTAATTCCCAAGATCCAAGCACAATTTACTTTGTTTTCTGAACTCTGAGCAAGACTGAATTTATGATCAAAGCCCTTTTCTAATTACTGCAATAAAAGGAAAATTAGCTTAAGAGGGAGGAAAGTCTGGTAGAGAAAGAATATAACATTCTGCACTCCTGGCACTCTCCAAATATCAGGAAATAAAGTCAGCTTACCTCAGTGAAGAGAAGCAGCAGCAGAGCAAAGCAGGGTAAAAGGATAACTAAGCCCACAAGGCCTCTTTTTGTACCATTTAGGCATTCACAGCCCTACTCCAATACTCCACAAGTGCTCTCACTCACTGTCAGGGCAGGCATTCAAGCAGAGAACTCTTAAGCTTGTAGGGACAGACACACAGTTAAGGATCTAAGTGCAAAAATTCTGGTGAGAATCACAAATTCCTAGTTTTGATTTCTTTTTGAGATACTGTGTTTGCTATCATCCTACTTATGACACCCCTCAGCAGTAGCTAATGCTTTCCCCTGTGCTGGGTGTGCCACTTTCCTTTTAGGCAAGTTAAAAGTGGCAAGGTGAAGATTCTGACCCATGGCTGCTGGCCATTAAGGTGCACCTGCACAATAATGTGATTCAGCCAGGGGAAATGAATGGAGATTTCTCACTTGATAACAAGTGTTATCCTCTCATTCTCTATTAACAGTTAGTTGACACTAAAAAAACAGTTTCTAGCTCATGGTAGCCAACAGCACACAGCTGGTAAATTCCAAAGGACAGAAAGAAACTCTGCTGACTGCATCTGAACTAGGCAGAAGTAATGTATATGGCACAACTGAATGAGCTTTGTCTTTGGCTAAACATTTAGAGGGGAACCAACCTATTCCAAGAAGACATAAAGATCTGCATGTTGGTTTATTAAATAATTTGAATTAAAGACACAAAAGAGATCAATCTGCTTAATAATCAGTAAATATCCTGCTGATTAGTAGCCTCAGTTCCTGCTTCAAATCTAACTTAAGGAGACCAGGTGATACTGTTAGGTACCTGTTGGGTTGTTCAGCCTGGAGAGGAGAATGCTCTGAGAAGACCACATTGTGGTCTTTTAGTACTTAAAGGTAGGCCTACTAGAAAGATGGGGACAATCTTTTCAGCAGAGCCTTTTGCAACAGGGGTGATGGTTTAAAACTAAAAGATGGGAGATTTACACTAGATAAAAGGAAGGCTTTTTTACTATGCAGGTGGTGAAATACTGGCACAGGTTGCCCAGAGAGGCAGTGGAAGTTCCATCCCTAGAACATTCCAGGTCAGATTGGACAGGGCTCTGAGCAACCTGATCTAACTAAAGATGTCCCTGCTCACTGCAGGGTGGTTGGACTGGATGACAGTTAAAGGCCCCTTCCAACCCAAAACATCCTGAGATTCTGTCTCTGAGCTCACATATGTAGTCTGGAACATACCTGACCCTTGGCTTCTAAGCAGTGAAGTCACATGATGATAAACCAAATAGAATTGTCTCTGAATAAAACTTACATCCCAGTGGAGTACAGAACAACTGGAAGGAAAAAGAGAAACCTTTCCTCTTTTTGCCCAAGTTCTCCAAAGCTTTCAATAGGAATAAAATGAGCTCAAAGAAGTGAGACCAGCTTAGAAGCAAGAAGGCCATTATCACTCATCACATTAAATTAACCCATTTCATTTTCATTTTCTAGTTGCAAAATTAGTTCTTGCCTATTAAACAATTCTTAAGAAATTAATGGCAGAAGGTTTTGCTTTGACTGTCATAAAGATCACCAAAAACACTTGTGTTTAAGATGCTAATTACAGGGGCTCAATGCCAAAAAAATAATTCTGGTAAATTAAATCCCATGATTAATTCATAACATCCATTTTAGCATCAAACCTAGCATTAAGATACAGAGTAGTCCCCATACACACCCATATACATGCATCCCTCTCACTCTGGGGAATAAAGCAATTGTAATTCCTAGTTTGTTTGTTATTCTTTTATATATAACTCTTCATATTTTATGTAGGTTATTTAATTAATATAACTAGGTAGTTAATCCATTACTTTGTATTTCTTGCTTGTGATCTCAAGTTCTGCAGATTTGAAAAGCTCAAAACGACCAACTTCTTGTGCATTGTTCAGGCAGAAGTGTTCATGAAACCACATGGACTAACAGATTCAATGTTGTGCATCATAGAATGGTAAGGTTGGAAGGGACCTCAAAGATCAGCTAGTTCCAACTCCCTGCCATAGGCAGGGACACCGCCCACTAGTACAACTCACTCAAGGCCTCGTCCAACCTGGCCTTGAATCCTCTACAGTTTTGGGGAAGAATATAAATTCTCATTGGTTTATAATTTGAAGTTTATAATTAATACTGGTTATGAATACCCAAAGGACTACATCAATAGTATATAAAGACAGTAACATCACATACTTGGAAATTTCCTACAGACTTTCAAAGGAAAATAATTACTGGATGACAGAGATCTTAAATCACTACACCAACACCACAACTCTATTGCTAGCATTTGTTGCAATACCCTTTCCAATAAGAGTATAAAGGTTTATATGGTGGGGCACACTGGAAGAAAGGGCATATCTTAGACGTCTCAGAGATCTTTTTCTTGTGTCTCCACTTGCCTTGATATAACACAATTCACCACAAACACGAGTGCTTGTTCCCAAGCACATCAATCAATATAATTATCATGAGCAAATGATGTGACAGGACTTCCCATGTTTAGCTATTCCATTCAGCAAAAGTGGCACAGGAAAATATAGGGAAATGAAATAAAGCATTAAGACTTTTCTGTCCAAGTTAACAGAACAGACAGGAGAGACCTGTGGAGCGCATTATTTACTGAAGGGACAACTGCTCATATCAGTAATAGTTTCTTCACAGTTCATAATATCTAATTCTGGAATAGCTCACACACATTTACAATGCTAGTCCTTGTGATGGTTTGGGAGTTCCCCACCCCCCACACTTTGTAAAATGACCCAGACTAGAACTCAGCCGGCTGGAAGTTAAGGACTGAAGCTCTATTTACAGCTCAGCACAATGTACAAGCAGAGATATACACTACAGACAGGAATAGTTACAGAAATAGACAAGTTAAAGGCAATACAGAAACACAACTCCCCTCCCAGAAATCAGAGACCCCAGGAGGGGCTCCCAACCACCTTCCACCTTCTCCCCACCCCTATACCTTACCCCAAGGTTTGCCTCACACTCAAGGTGAGCTTGAGGGATCGGCCAAGAAAAGTAGTTAGTGAGATTAATCAGCAGAGAGAAGCCAGAAGCTGCTAGACTGCCCGAGATGCTGTGCCCCAGAGACTCTGTTATCTATGTTTTGAGTTCTTTTCTTAAACATCTCAGCAAGCCTATGAGTGAAGTAGACATCACCACTGTTCCCTATTCACAGCTTATAATTTTCTCTATTAAAATATTCCAGTTAGCCTCAAACCAGCACAGCCCTAAAGACCTGTTAGAAGTACAATGACTGACTTTTTCAACTGTCATCTGAAAAAGCCTTTAAACAACTTTATTTAACAACTATCAGTTTTCACTTTCTATTGTATGTGGTTTTCACTGTCTCTCTTTAAATTTTATTTAAAGTCAGTGGATCAATCACTTCTGTGAAGATATATTCTGAAGAGCAATTTGAGTAAGATGCACCTTTACCATGATTTTGACAGTCTTTGCTAACCATGACACTATTACTATTCATTTTCTGCTGATATTGTCACCAGTTGTTCACTGTCAACAGCACCTTCTGGTTTTCTTTTTCCATTTAGTATCTTAAGCCATATCTAAAGCTACTCTTTTACAGCTTCTATGTACTGCTTTTTCAAAGTAGCAGGGGCATCTCATCTGCTCAATTACTTATTAGTGTTGCTAAAGAATACCATTTCCTCTTCTGGCTGATAAAATATTAATCAAAAACAGGAACCAAGTGATTTCCCAGTGTGGATGTCTTCTAATGGTAATACATGGAGTCAAAGAGAGATCTAGAGGTCATGTAATAGCTCCTGAAGGCAGGGAGAGGCTCAAAGATAGTAATGACATTGTATAGAGAGTAATGAGATTGTATTCAAAGAGCACAGGATGGCTTAATTATTGCTGTTCACTAGGAAAAAAAAAAGAAACCACAAGTGTGATTACAAGGATGTATGCAAAGTTTTATAGGGGATAACAGCATATAGCTAAAAAAATAAATCTTTGGTAAACATTTTTGATTGTTGCTAATGTTTAGTACCCATAGTAGAGATGTATAGAGGTGAACTTTTCAAGTTCTTAGTATTTTATGTCCATGCATCAGGTAATCATAGCAGTAAAAATTAAATAATTATCTGTTCATTCTACAAATTATTAAACACCCATCCCATCCTGTCTTCAAGTATTTTTGTTCCTATTTTTTCTTCATAGGATCTGAAAGAAGAGGGTGGAATTAGAATGAAGAACAGAGAGGCAATTGAAAGATATACAGAAAAGCTGTGACAGCTTGAAAAAGAACCTGGATATCCTTAAATATAAAATCACCACGTTTCCTTCTAAAGCTTTGATGTAAATACTCTTAATTAGCTTGGGAAAAACCCTGTTATCCTGAATAACTTAAAAAAAACCCCAAACTGCAAAATTAAGGTCTTCAGAAGTGGTGGAAGAGTCTCAAGATGGATCAACCAAAAAGCAAAGTTTAACACAATAAAGGCGCCAAAACAGGAATCACCTCCTAGAAACCATCAAATGAATCCTGGTCAGCTGTGTCTGATGGCAGCAAAACCTCTTCAGTACTCAGAATGTCAAACTCCATCAATCTATGGGCACTAATCAAGCCCAGTGGCAAGCATATGTTCAAGTTTCCCTAGAAGAACTGCCAGACCACTTCCCCATCACAGTTTTGAAGAAGAAAGGAGGACAATGATATATATGAAAAATAAGGTGTTTTTTTTCCCTCTAATATACATGATATTAATTATCATCCCCATCTGGAGTACTGTGTACAGTTCTGGAGGCCCCAGTACAGGAAGGACATGGAAGCATTGGAGCGGGTCCAGAGGAGGCCACGAAGATGATCAAAGGGCTGCAGTAGCTCTGCTATGAGGACAGGCTATGAGAGTTGGGGCTCTGCAGCCTGGAGAAGAGAAGACTTTGTGAAGACCTTAGAGTAGCCTTCCAGTATCTGAAGGGGGCCTACAGGAAAGCTGGGGAGGGACTATTGACAAGGTCTTGTAATGACAAGACAAAGGGAATGGGTTTGAACTGGCAGAGGGGAGATTTAGACTGGATGTTAGGAGGAAGTTCTTTACAGTGAGGGTGGTGAGACACTGGCACAGGTTGCCCAGGGATGTTGTGGCTGCTCCCTGCCTGGAGGTGTTCAAGGCCAGGTTGGAGGAGGCCTTGAGTGAGCTGTACTAGTGGGAGGTGTCCCTGCCTATGGCAGGGGGTTGGAACTAGATGACCCTTGAGGTCCCTTCCAACCTTACCATTCCATGATTCTATGATTCTATGATTTTACAATTCTATCCTTTTGTGTCCCAATAAAGTGAATCCTAGAAGTGCTACAAGACTGGGCAAGATGAAATACAGCTTGCATTCAAGCCCAAGAAAAAAAGTTACCTCATAGTGCCAGTGTTTTCTAACTCTTCAAATGGAAGGAGGCATAAAACATTTCTGCAAAGACTGACAATAAGAAATAAAATAATACTGTTTAGGAAAAGTATATAGGCAGAACTAACAGGAAAGTTATTTCAAAAGATGCCAACATTGCCTTTCACTTGCATTTGTTCTATGCAGGAAACGAATTTTTGTATGGGAATTGTTCACAGTTAATTTAAATTATTTTTCCTCTTTTTTTTTTTTTTTTTTTTTTCTTAAGGATAATTTTCTTCATCAAAGAATCAGTGTAGTCTCTGTGATTTTTCCACTAAGGATTTGGGATCTAGTTCTGTTACAAGCATGACATCTCTACTAAGCTTCCTGAGAATCTGCACTTAACATCAACAAGACCTGAGTCTGCTCAGCATCCTGAAGCAATAGCTCTTAATGAGAAGAGGAGTGTGGGTGGTGAGCAGGTTTTGATAAGTAGTAATAGGATGAGCAAAAAGTAATATACCAACGGTTGATATATTACTTGACATGTCAATTGTTGGAGAGTTGCTGTATTGAATTTGTACCTACAGCAAACACAATACACAAGATTCTAATATACTGCGGTGTTTGCTACATATTTTCCAAGTGATTGTATTGACTTTGTAAACAAAGATTATATGAAAAAATAAAGACTCTTGCACCATATAATATTTACCAAGCGAAGAAATCTATCATAGCTGGAAATAAAAACACAATTTCACCAGTGTCAGGAAAAGAGGAAATAAATTGACCATTTGAAATGAGATCAGATATTTCAGTTTGGATCTCAGGCACCTAAGAGAGTGTCCCTCTAGTGCAATAGTTGATTATTGTTTTAGTTTTAAATATTGCAGGCAGGAGAGGGAGAAGAGGAAGAATGTTTAGAGTGAAGAGCTTGGGTATCAACAAAATCAAATTGAAGCAAAATGCCACATTTAAACTACTGAGGTCTAATTTTCCACTAGTTCATTTTCCATAGGGGTAGCACCAAAATACCTCCGAATCCAAAATCACTTTTTTTGACTTTTGCAAAAGGTTGCATCATTTATATACAGAGAAATAGTGAGGTGAGCCCAATGTTTAAGTTGTATTAACCAACATTTTGTAATACAAATATTTGTCCAGGTGCTAGCAGAAGACCCTGCTACAAAAATTAGTGCTGTGCCAATTCATAAGGGGAGGACCTAGGTAGGGGGTCATGATAAGCCTTAATTCTTCTGCAGGTGGAGCCAATCTATTATATTTCTCCCCCTCACCCATTCTCCCACTCTCATTTTCCTTTCTTAACACTTCAGCTGACAGTGCCATTATCAAGGAGTTAAGGAAAACCAAGCCCAAAACATATGTCGTGTCTGCATTACTCTCACTGCTATGTTTGCATCTCTACAGCATACCGCAGACCAAAGTACCTTTGGCAGTTCAGCATCACAGAGCTTCATATCTACTGCCATATTCACCAAACTGTTTCATCCCAATCTTTCTGGGTGACAACCTTCTCTAAGCTGCTTTTCTGACTGCAATTCAGATTACATGCATCCTTAAGTGTTGACTGGGGTGTTTTTGAAGAGTGAAAATAGAAGCAAAGGCTTTATGTTAATGTTTGGGCCTTAAAAACATAGAAAACTGTTTGTTGGGTTTTTTTAAAAGAATTAGAATTACTTCTGGATCATGTTACCAGAATAAAGTTGTGTCCCCAAAACACAGAACAGATTCAAATTGTAAAATACTTTAAGGTCACCAGTTACCATGAGATTCTTTCAATCAGCTACTAGAGCAGAAGATAACTGCTAAGAACAAATCTGCAAAAATAAAGATCTAGACTGGACTTATTATAAGATTCTAATTTTACAGGAGAAAGGAATTTTAGACTTGCTCCAAGTACTTTCTGTAAAAAATGAAACTATCTGAGAAAATTTTACATAAAGATGACTTTGCATGGGATTTCCCTTCTCCAGCACAATCACTGCCACAAATGTAACCTATTACCTTATCAGACTCCTTTGCTTTGTGCAGCTTAATCTCAGGAATACCTCTAGAATTCAGAAGTTTCCAAGCTGTGCGTTTAGGTTTGAAGCTAATATTGCACAAAATATTTGCAAGCAGCATTTTTTTTTTTTTAAGTAAAGGAAAGTGATGCTACCCTAAACACTCCTCACACAATAGAATGTATATATAAAAAAGAATGGTAGCAGTAAGCAAACTGTCATAAGCAGCCCACCGTATTTAATATTCAGATCAAGGCAGCTCTGTCTCATCCCAGCAAACCCTTTTGACAAAAGCCATCCA
The DNA here is from genome assembly GCA_013396675.1 of Eubucco bourcierii. Lineage (NCBI taxonomy): Eukaryota > Metazoa > Chordata > Aves > Piciformes > Ramphastidae > Eubucco > Eubucco bourcierii. Next base: position 721,221 of record VWZE01010457.1, read on the forward strand.
ATGTCTGCCAGCAGTATTGAGTCCAGCTGAGGACAAATTTCAAGATGAACCTGAAATCAATTTGCCATCAAATTTTCATGCTTCTCCCAGACTATCTGTGGCATTTTAATTACAAGCACCCTAGGCGGGGGGTACTACAGATATTGACACTTAGCTCCTACAATAAACTTTATTGGCAACCTCTGTCTGAATGTAGTACTCAACTAGAATAACAAGAAATATATGAGGATATCTAAGCAATAAGGTGGCATAATCACTTTGGAGTGGTTTTGTTCCAAATGGTGGACATCTCTACTAAAGAAACTTTTTTGGATTAAAATAAACATCTGTTTGATGGAAAATTCACTTTTGTAATCAACTTGTACATGATCCTAAGTCCTTCGAGAAGATAAGCAACATTTAGCTTTCTTCTCCTTCTGATTTAATTTGGTGGTGTTCTTATCTAACATTGCTACATTTCTTAAGCAGTCCCTGTTAGCAACTGGGCTCAAATTAGATCAGTGACAGGCTACAGAATCACAGAATCCCTTTACATCTATTTCAATCTCTACTCCTCAAGATTTCTCTGCACAGTATGTAAGAGCTACATATCTTAGCAATTAAGGATCTACACTGCAGATGAAGCAGTGACTTGTAAGCTCTGCAATACACGGTTTGGAGCTTTTTAGTAAAGATATTCAGAAGCAGTATGCATAGATGCAGTGTCTTATTGAGCACAGTGAGGGCAAGGTTGCTTGCAAGCCAATTTTCCTCACTATGAAGCATTTAGGAGAATGAAAGATTTATAAAAGAGACATTTACAGAGGTTACCATGCCAATATGAGGGTGGTTTGCTGTACATGGCTAGGGGAGAGCTAGAGAGGAGGAAAAGAAGATAAGGTCACTCCAGACTGATTTCAAATTTGAAACTTACAAAAGCAGGCTGTAATTGCAACAAGAGGGTAAACACAAAAAAAACCCCCAACCCCAAAAAACCCACTCCAAACAAAAAAAACCACCCCGAAACAACGAACAAAACAAAACATGGAATAAGAAAGAAAATAAAACACTATACTAATGTTATACCCTAAGAGAAGCATATTAAGCATGATGCTGGCATAAACTAGACTAATGGCTTAAAACTAGAGTGGAAATCTGACTAGCCATCAGATCTTTGTTGTGGGTAACCTGCAGTTTCTTAAATGAAGCATTGTCTTGACCCACAAAGAATAAACAAAGGAGCTCAGGGTGATTTTAAATGCTCTTAGGATATACACTCCCTCAATAACCCAACTAATAGATTTCAAATGTGAACATGGTTTGGACAACATGTTCTTTCAATTAGATTTAGTTTAGTATAAATATGCCAGCAATATGGAATCTAATGCCACACTGGGAATTTCCTGAGATGGGGCACTGCTGCTATTAAAGTTATCTGATTCAAGCTTTTAGACAGAGCTCCCCACACAGAGAGAGGCATGGCCATTTGCAAGGAACTGCAGTTATCAGTAGCCAAGAACAATATCTTGGTTAAGTCACTCCCTGAGGCATAAAAAGCTCAAATATCTTAAAAAAATTTGTGTGTGACATATAATTCACCCATACATCACTTTACACACCCATGCATATTACATAACAAAACCAAGTTAATATTTGTGCTGTGCTTTGAAGATGTAAGGTGTGAGTGCTTTTATTACTAATAAACTGTGTTTTTCATAGATCAACACTGAAACTTTAATGAGCCTCTGGATATTGAAATACACATTACAAATCATTTAGTGATTCTGGTTTTAACTACAGACTCCTATATCAGGAAAGGAGGATGTAAGTTTATGCTCATTTTAGGGTGCCATGTTGAAAAAAAATGTGTTTCAGACAGTTTATTTCAGGTACTTTGGGCATACATTAAGGTAAAATATAATGGGAATATCCACATATGAATTACACTGAATACAGAGTGCATCACTAACATGCAGTTTGTGCACTGGGAAAATCTGGTGGCTCAGTGACAGCCATTAGCAAGCTGTGACTGGGTAAACCAGTACAAACCTTAGCATTTCAGACTCAAAATAAACTAAATACAATAGAGACAGAATAAACAGCTCCTCAGGATGAAGGAGGAAAACTGCAGAAGCATTGCAAATTCTGTGAGACACTGTGAAAAGAGAAAAATTGTTGGCTGTAGGTCTCAAAAAAACTAGGAAACAACAAGAAACTCACTGATAACATTTCTGCTCTTTCTGGCTTTCCTTCCATAAACTATTCAGTTTGATAAACTGCTCTGCCATAAAGCACCTCAGCTATATAATTTCACAGTGAATAATGGAATGGCTTCAAATGCCACATTCCCACAAGTTTTTGAGAATTTTACTCATCCAATATCTTGCAGCAAGTGGTCACATATGTTTTGCACTTTCAGTAAAGACTCAAGTGAATTAGGCATGCAAGGCTATGCATTGTCATTGTCATCAACAAAAGTTAATTACTGAATAAATTGCAAGTTCAGAAATGTAATGCAAGTACAGAAATGTCCTCTGTACATGAGGACAGAACCTATGCTTTTTGCCTGAAGAAACTATTAAACTTCCTCTTGTTAGCAGACTAAAAATCTTAATTAGCATTTTGTTTTGGACAAATCCTTGCCAAGCCTGCACTGTCTGTTGCAAATATAAAAACAGAGAGAAACAGCAGATGAGGGTTCACAAGTGAGCAGAGCATCATTTTAGAGTATTCCATGAAATCTGACAACATAATCTCCAAGTTAAGAAACCAGCAACTGTGAGCAGCTTTTCTTCTGTATTCTGCTCAGCTCTGAATTTCTCTTCATTTACCAGACAATGAGCTGATAAAAAATACATATAGTTAAAAATCTTAGAACTATGTGGTTAACTGTGCAAATGGAGTTCCTACCAAAAATTCCATCTCATTGTCACAGGTTTCCCAGCCTAATCATAGAATCATAGAATGGTAAGGTTGGAAGGGACCTCAAGGATCAGCTAGTTCCAACGCCCTGCCATAGGCAGGGACACCTCCCACTAGTACAGCTCACTCAAGACCTCCTCCAACCTGGCCTTGAACACCTCCAGGGAGGGAGCAGCCACAACCTCCCTGGGCAACCTGTGCCAGTGTCTCACCACCCTCACTGCAAACAACTTCCTCCTAACATCCAGTCTAAATCTCCCCTCTGCCAGTTCAAACCCATTGCCCCTTGTCCTGTCATTACAAGACCTTGTAAATAGTCCCTTCCCAGCCTTCCTGTAGGCCCCCTTAAGATATTGGAAGGCTACTATAAGGTCTCCTTGAAGCCTTCTCTTCTCCAGGCTGCAGAGCCCCAAACTTGATCTCAAGCACTCCTGTTCTTGAAAAACTCCTCAAAGAGAGAAGATTATAGAAACTCTCCTAGTGGCTAGGAGAAGAAATGAAGATGCTGGCAATCCCTATAAAGCAACCTGCCTCTCAAAGCAATTTTTAATACTCTTTGTAGTAGTATTTTTATAAATCCAGGTATTTTTCCTGCCTTACAAGATTAAGAACAAAATTTAAAAGACTAATCATCATCAAATATACAGACTGGAAACAATTCAAGAACTAATCAAGTGTTAACATTTAACTTGAATTTTGAGTGAGTTTGGCTTTTAGGTTTTGGGTTGTTTGGGTTTTTTGTTCAGTGAAAGAAGCAAACACACCACTTTGAGGAAAATACGTTAGGAAACAATGCACTTCAAAACATTTTCAAAGAACTGTGGCTTTCTACATTTGGGGAGTCAGCCTTTTCAAATGATTATTACAACACAGCAGGAGCTGTGAATCCACAGTCTCCCTAAGAGTTAGTCCTGGTAAAACTAACAAGATCACACCCCTTTGCCACAAAACTACTCCTCTTGTCGTCTTACTCCCTGACTTGTCCCAACTTCTTGCATGGCTCCTGTCCAGCTGGATCATGTATGTCTCAACAGATATATTAATCTCCCATAAACTTTTGGATCTGAGGAAGCTTTGACAAAGGCATACTTCGCTCTAAGCCATAAGCATTGCCAGCTGACATCCTTCCTTCTCTTTAATAGACAGCAGAAACAAGCAGAAGCCTATCTTATCCTTTCCAATGGGGCACCCAGATTGTACTGGCAAGTCTAAGTACACACACATCTGAAACAATTCAGCAGAAGAAAAAGGGGTCCCAATGAGAGTAATTTATAAAGATCACAGCATTTTAGAAAAACAGAGGGATAGAACTAGCCTCAAAACAGTGTTTACCAAAGATAAAAGGGTGGGAAATAAAAATATTTTATTAACACCATTTTTCTCCTGCTTTCACCTACTTAAGTCAGGGAAAGGAACAGGCCATTCCTCCCTCCTAGTCCTCCAGAGATACACAACATCTGAAAGAACAGGAAAGCATCCTTCTACCAGCTCCCCACTAAACAAGGGGTAGAATATGTAGTGAGTAGCAACACTGTCTTGACAGAGCGATTTGCCATTGGAATGGGCTGCCCAGGGAGGTGGCAGAGTCACCGTCCCTGGAGGTGTTCAAGAAAAGCCTGGATGGGGCACTTACTGTCATGGTCTAGTTGATCAGATTGGGTTGGGTGATAGATTGGACTGCATGACCTTGGAGGTCTCTTCCAACCTGGTTGATTCTATTATTCTAATGTACAGCACAATTGTTTCTTCAAGATGTCCATTGAACTACTATTGTAGAAGCTCAAGAGGCAATGGTTTCCAACTGAAAGTACAGAAAAAGCTTAGAAAGAACATTAAAACTCATCATAACTGTCAAAGGCAAAATGAATAACTCAGTACTCATGCCAGCCAGTGTACAATACACAAAACTGCTCATCAGCAAGGGAAAGGTATCTCACTGATTTTATTCCATTTGTCACACAGTCATAGAGTAGGGGTAGGACAGATGAGCCCATGTTCTTACCCCAGAAAAGACAACCTAATAAGAATTACTAACCTCCCTCCCTCTTTGCTGAACTGACAGCATCTAAAGGGGGCAGGAAAACAGGCCATTGGGGACAAAATGACATTCCAGAAACCCCCAGCAGAAACAGAATCATAGAATCATAGAATGGAAAGGTTGGAAGGGACCTCAAGGATCATCTAGTTCCAACCCCTGCCATAAGCAGGGACATCTGCCACTAGTACAGTTCACTCAAGGCCTCATCCAACCTGGCCTTGAACACCTCCAGGGAGGGAGCAGCCACAACCTCCCTGGGCAACCTGTGCCAGTGACTCACCACCCTCACTGCAAAGAACTTCCTCCTAACATCCAGTTTCAATCTCCCTTCCGCCAGTTTAAACCCATTGGCTCTAGCCCTGTCATTGCAAGACCTTGTCAATAGTCCCTCCCCAGCCTTCCTGTAGGCCCCCTTCAGATATTGGAAGGCTACCTCTCATTTAAGTCCGATTGTGCAATTCTTTTGTTGTGTGTAATGAGTATCGGTACACTGGACAAGGCAACAGTCTGACCTGTGCAACAAGATTTCTTTCTGACCAGGAAATAGAAGTGGATTTGGTGTGGGAGAAGGTGAGGAAGAATAAGACTTATTTTTTATTTTTATTTTAATTCAATGCAACACTTAAAAGGATCCAGCTTTGGAAAAAATATAAAAATCTGACTTTCAAACCATTTGCCACTTCTGATGAAAATAATTCAAAACCATTGCAAAGTCAGTGAGTTAAGTTGTTGGATCTCTTTGCACTAGATCTTTCAGTGAAAATGTCATCCTTAGTCATTTGGTTTTTTTTTTTTGCTTCTATATTTTACATTTCTGAATTAGTTTCAAGGCAGAAGAGGTAAAACAAATAAAAAACCACTGTGGAAGAGCAGTTGCAGTGTTCTCAGAGTCAACAGATCACCGTAACTCCTTTAAACCTAAATCATTTTGGTATCTAAGAGAAGTGTATAAAGGGGCAGCAGCATGAAACAAGCAACAGGCTACACCAAATATTGCAAAAAACCACAAGGAGTCTTTGGTAGGCTGAAAAGCAACAGAAAGGCCAAAGAATGAATGCAGTCAGAGAGAGCAATTGAAGATATTCCTACAACTATTTTGAGGGTGTAAAAGGAATGAAAGCTAATTTCAGCCCCGGTAAGACTGACAGTAGTTTAAGATCTCCTGAAAAGCAGCTGATCTCTGACCTTGGTAAGAAAGAGTAGTTTAGTAAACTAACACATATTTTGAAATTATTAGGCAGCAGAGGTAAGACTTTTAATCTCCAGGAAGGCTGGTCCTGGCAGGGGGCAGAGGAGGGCTGCTGATTTTAATGCATACTTATCTTCAGAGTCCCTCTGTATGGGCAAACGAAAACTGTAATGACCCACTGCATAAATTAAATCTCTCACAGATTCACAACAGAAGGTTGATGCACAAAGACAAAAAACTGGGTATAAAATAGCAGAAGAACTGCAAGGCCACAACCACATCTTGATTCAAGATTACAGGCTTGGGGAGCTTAACCTCTTGCCTTAAGATACTGCTCAAGGAAAGACTTTTAAACCTGTATATTAAAACTAATGAGCTAAATAGGCCATGCATTAAGAAACTGAAATCTGATGTCATTCTTGGAAGAATGAAGACAAGCATGATCATTTTTTGCTCCTCTGAATGTTGAATTACAGTGATTAGATTCCCTACAAGCTGCATTAATTTGTTATTTGCATGGAGGCAGTGTAATAGGAAAACATTTTCCACATTAGTGCAACAGCCAGTTTTTATGCCTGAGCTCTATAAAGAATAAATTTGCATTTTTGTTGCAGAAAGAAATGAGGTAATGAATAACTGGGATTCCAGTGTGGGAATACTACTTCTCTGTACAGTAGCCATATCAATTAAATATACAAGGTTTGAGATTACCCCATGTTCATGGCTGTGTCCTAAGGGCGTTGGTTTGCTTGAGCCACGTGGTCAGATGTTTCAAATCATGTAAGAAAAACTTATATTTTAATAATCAGTAAAGACAGTGAGGTCCCAAAAGAAGACTTAGCAAAAAAAAACCAGGCTGACATATAGAAATCTGTTACAATAGGTATAAATGACTCATGATTCATATTCCATATTCTTAAACATGTTCAGACTCAAACTGTGGGTATAAGATTTTCTTCTTGTAATCCAGGAATACTTTTGCCATTTATATTTAGCAAGAGCATTACTAAGGATTCTTCTTTTGTGCTGCACAAAATCTCACTGTATTTCATACAATCAGGGAAGGCAGAGGGGTAGCTAAAAGCCAAAATCAAGGGTAATGTCTCAAAGCCTAATAGAGTATTTTATGGACTTCAGGGATGGCTGAATTTGACACTTATTCCCATCTTGTAAGCAAATCAAGAGGCAGGCTGCTGTCGTTTCCTGCTACCACCAAAACTGTTTACACTAAGTTGTTTAAGGTTATCTATTGCTACAGCAGGTGATGAAATCCAAAACCTACAACCAGTTTCTGTCTTCACATTCTCTTAGATGGTAGACATCACTGTTTACTCTCTTTTGCTTGATAGAAACTTCAGATTTTCCAATTAATTTTTTTAATAATTTAACATAAAACAATGCTTAAAATGTGTGCCATAATGGTTCAGTCCTTGAGATACATAGACTCATAGAATATCAGGTTGGAAGGGACCTCAAGGATCATCCACTCCAACCTTTCAGGGTAAGAATATAGTTTAAATGAAATGGCACAGCCAGTTGTAGATGAAGATAACCATGCAAGCCTCTTGCAGGACTTTGTCTCTTTTTCAGTTCACACCAGTGGCCTATAGTTAGTATTTTTACTGGTTTAGTTCAGATACTTATTCTGTTCTGAATATGGAATTTTATATTATATGCAAAATGATGATAAAGAAGAAAAAAAACCCCAACACTTGAAAAGGTTACAGAACATCAAGATAAAGTGAAATAGAAATGGCTTTTGGAAAACTAATATTTGTATCCCTATAGTGTTAATTATGCCCTGGATTTTAAGGAGATTTAAAATTGCCTCTTTCAACAGATGTTCTCAGAGAAGAATGGCTTATTTGGGAAATGATAGGTCTTTGTCAAAGCTTACCCTGTGGAATACAAAAATTAGTACCGACTAACTATAGCCCCAAGTATTACAAACTCTTTATTCTCAACAATATGTCACCCCTGTTAGCAGCTACTTTAATAATTACATGTAAGCTATCTTGAGCAGATGTAAAGCAACAGCAAGTTCAGCTCCTCTACATAAGTTGACAAGCTTCTCACTCCAGAGCTGGCCACAGTAAAATCAGTTACACATAAGAAGAGCAGCTTGGTGGCACAACAAAAAGAAACAAAAAACAAACAGGAAATACAAAAACTCATCCAATACTTTTCACTGAAATCTGCCCCCAGGCTGCCTTCTCTTCCTTCATCTTCCAAACACAAAGACAATTACTAAACATGATGCAAGGTCAATATTCTGTTGGTAGCCATGGATATTTATTTTATCAAAATAAAGCCTCAAAAGAAAAAAAATAATTAAAACTGAGGGTTTGGGTTTTTTTTAACTGAAATGCTATGTTTTGGATGTTTAAGCAACAGTTGAAAATATCCCTTACTGCAGGTTTTAGACAAGCAGATGTAATATTCTCAACAAAATCCCGATTCCTAGAGTTAGACTGAGGAATGGGAAATCCACTATTCTAGAATGAATTCATTTTTACAATTAATTTCTCACCTTGTGAACTAAACTGAGAATTATTCTACCAGATGAATTTGAACAGTCTGTCTACTTTCCCTCCTAGAATTAATCCAATTTGCTACCGCTGTGGAGTGTACCTTTTCATATATTTACTTGGTCATCCATTTCCTGTTAAAGCAAGTCATTTTTTTTCACAGAGTCATAGAATCACAGAATTATAGGGTGGTTTGATTGGAAGGAACCTCCAAAAGTCAACTAATCCAACCCCTCTGCAGTGAGCAGGGACATACTCCATCTTTCACCTCTCACTGATGCTGCTTCTGAGATGTCAACTCGACTGCACTGAAGACTGTAGAGTGACTGCTTAAAAAGGCCTGGAGCGATAGGACAAGGAGCAGTGGTTTGAAATTAAAGAGGAGATTTAGATTGGATGTTAGGAACAAGTTCTTCACCATGACAGTGGTGGAACACTGGAACAGGCTGTCCAGGGAGGTAGTTGAGGACCCATCCCTAAAGACGTTCAGGGTCAGACTCAACAAGGTTCTGAGGAACCTAGTGAAGGATGTCCCTGCTGACTGCAGGGGAGCTGGGTTAGATGACATTTGGAAGTCCTTTCCAACTCAAACTGTTCTATAATTCTATACCAAGAAAACTAACAACACAGGAAGATAAAAGATCTTCTCCATAAATAGCCAAAGAATTCTCTGCATCATAAACCCAAATGTAAACAGTAGAAGGCAAACAGTGAGAAATCAAATGGGCCATGTATTTCAATAAGCACTATTTGGTAAAACTATTTTGTTAATAATTGATATCTTAATTGAACTGCAGCTCCAAAAAGATAGATGGCTGGTATCCTCCCATGCCAGCAGCAAGCTCCCTTGACCTTAGAAGATTCAGGATTTCAGCCCTTGCTTACCCTGACATGTTTCTGGGTTATTCTGCTTAACTAAACCAGTGAGATTTGCCTGCTTCTTTTTAGTAACTCAAGTCACTTCCTACCTATTTGGCACTCATCCTTAAAGTGTAATAGGTTTGGTACTGCCTTTTTCATTTTCAAATTCATGGTTGCCTGGTGGTCTTAATTTTCTCAGAGTTTTCAAAGATGACAGATTAATAGGTGGTTCTTTGCAACTATGTGGGCAGATCTTTAATGGAGCTCATTAGTTTCTATTAGTGAAGAGCATACAGAGATGTGGAAGCTGCTCCTAAAGGACAACACTTCTACTGTGGAAAAAAAAATTTACAAAAATTAAAACCTCAGTTCTGTGATCAAATAAACAGGAAATAGGTCAATTTGTGTGAGCAAGAAACAAAATAAATTATTTATTCAGTATAAACTTTAAAGAAAATATCCAAAACATTCTCCAGTGGGGAGTTTTGATGTCCTTTACACAAAAAATAAAGAAATCATCTCAGACTTACCAAGCACACCTTGTACATCTGTTTATTGTCTAGGACACTTAGTAGTAGGATAAAAGGTTGCTGGCTGACCCAGCACAGAATTCTGTGGGATCTCCTATCATAATGAGCCTTGAGCTAGGAATGGTTTATTAGGAAAAAAAAAAAAAAAAAAGAAAATAATCCCAACATTAAATGCAAGTCAAGCTTGGCACTCAACCGAAACCCTCCTGGACATTTCTATTAACACGGCACACAGAGAAGGATTTCACTTTACACAAAACATTTTTTTCTTTAACTCTATTGGACTTTCTTCCAGCACCTGCTTAGGTTTCCAGGTAACCATGAAGTTTAATAAACTTGTACAATGATAATTAAACACTGTAAATAATTTATCTGCTTAATCTTCCTAACTGGCCTTTTATTCCTTTGTAGAAAAGTGATCCTCGATGACATTCCAAATAAGGTTGGCAAAATAAGTGCAGTGAGGAGTGGTAGCATAAAGTGGATTTGCTCTCAATAATGTATGAAGCCACACGCTGGGTTGAGGAATCCTCACAAAAGCAGCACCACAGCAATCTGTTCCTTTCATCTGCAGCCAGCATTTAAAGTGAAGGTGCTGCTCCGAATCAAAAGCACAATCACTCATTTGTGAGCAGATGTCCTTCACACGGCAGGCAGCGCTTTCTCAAAACAGAGCTGAACAAATGCACTGCTGTGAGACAAGTTCCCCTACCCATTAAAGAAAGAACACAGTATATATTAATTTAGCAGGTTGTTGAATGTTTTAAAGTAGAATTTATGAAGCAGAAAAAGCATGTGGTGAAACAAAATGGCTTTCAAACTAAAATATGAAAAAAGCTCCTCTAGTTATTCGTTTGCAAAACGAGAGAGTCCAAGGCTGCTCATGACAACAGTTTATGTAGGAAATAAGCTGAAGTGTGAGGAGTGTGATTTTCCACACTACAGATTATTAACTGAAAGAGGTCATTAATTTGATAATATGTGTGTGATGGTAAGATTACCTGTGTATGCATTTAGTGTTCACAGAATTTAGGACTAAATAAAAATGAAAGTTGTTTAAAGATGTTGGGACTTGGCACCATTTAGCATGGTAAACCTGAAAGCCACTAAGAAAGTGAGTTCCAAAAGTCTATTTAACTTTTTGGTTAAATAGATTTTTCTAGTTTCCTCAGTAGGCATAAACCTGTTTTGGAGGGTATTTCTTTTTCTAATTAAAACTTTTGGATGTGGTTCATGCACACTGTGGTAGACAGAAAGAGTCATGTTGAGTCCTGTGTAAGACAGACTAGGATCTTACAAAAATCATGGTGGTAGCTCTTTAAATTTTTGGAGCACATGCCTATTATATACATTAAAATATATTAGAAAATAACATACAAAACTTCCCCTTCTTATTTCTGATAATTTGAAGCACCAAATTTAGCCATCACAATTGTCCCCTGGTTACAGCAATTGCATGTGCTTAATGGTGACAGCAACACAGGCCTTACAAAAGAAAGATGTTATCAAATGCATACAAGTCAAACCTTTCTGCAATGACTAAGAGGAAAAGGGAACTACATCCCTTCAGGTGTACGGTTTTATAAATATCTCTTGGTTAGGTAGTTCCTTAAGCTCATTTCCATAGTCCTCTTCTAAGAACCTATGGGATTTGCACCATAATTCTAGCCATAGAATCACAGAATGGTAAGGTTGGAAGGGGCCTCAAGGATCATCTAGTTCCAACCCCCTGCCAGTCTGTCCAGTCACCCAGTTGGCACCAGCAGCCAGCCTGGGTAACACCCTCCCACCCCTCACCTATGCATGTGTGGCGTAAAGGCTTCTTGCATGCTCTGCTCAGCTCACTTGCTATCTGGTCACACCCAAGCACACGTCAAACTCTAAGAGCTAACTGCCTCCGCCAACAAACTCTGCATCCTTTCTTGCCTTCTTTCCCCTCTCCCATAATACAGCTTATAAGCACATCAATATTTACAATTACTTTATCCACATTAAATAAACACTCGGAGTTTTGCTGCCCACACAGAAAAGGGTTGATTTCTTCTTGCAGAAACATACTATTACTAGCAGTATAATTATTAGAATGCATACTGCAATTTAAAGCTGGATCTCTGTTTATATATGCATGATTATTACGCCAGGAGTCATTTGTGGGATAGCAGAGAGATAAAAATGCAGCTAATAACTCTTACTGTAATGATTAATCAATTTATGAATATATTATTTAAAATAATAGTTCAGGTAGGGTATCTTAAACAAGTTACAGAGTACTTCCACCAGTTCAAATATCAGCTCCTAGATCAATAAGAAACTCTCAGTAACTCCAGGGAATAGGTACACACTTGCCTAAGAAACTGTGAATTTTGAAAATGCCTCTGTTGGGAGAACAACCTTATGAGAAATAATTGCCTTAGGCTATTATCTTGGATTTTGGCAAACTGTATGGTAAACAAGAAATTGAAAAACTACATTTTAACAGGATTTTTTTTTTTTCAAACTAGCCAAAAGAAAAACAAAAAACCAACTGAATCTTCTGTTTAGTTTTTCAGCACATTGGTATTTAAAATACAATCTGGTTTATATAACATGTGAACACACTGTCAAGCCTATGCCCTAGGCTCAATATAAATGAAATATATATTTACTTATAAACTTACACATTTTTAACCTACAATTTACAAAGAGACAAAAAAGAGAAAACAAACAAATAACAAAACCCACCGAAAACTTCAAACCAAGTATTTAAAGCAAAAATAAAAACAAAGAAACAAACAACAAAAAACAAACAAACAACCACAAAACTTCAAACAAAAAAATAAACCCCAGGAAACACAACCCAAAGAGATTCTACAGGAAAGCTGGAGAGAGACTTTTCATAATAGTGTCTAGCTATAGGACAAGGAGGAATGGTTTGAAGCTGAGGGACAGTAGCTTTAGACTGGATCTTAGGAAGAAGTTCTTCAGCATGAGGGTGGTGAGGCTCTGGAACAAGTTGCCCAGGGAAGCTGTGGATGCCTCCTCCCTGGGGGTGTTTAAGGCCAGGTTGGATGAGGCGTTGAGCAGCTTAGTCTAGTTGAGAGATGCCCCTGCCCATGGTGGGGGAGTTGGAGTAGATGATTTCTGAGGTCACTTCCAACCTAAGCCATTCTATGAAAAACACAAACCAAGACAAAACTTAACCACCAAACCTTACTGTCTCATAACACATTTCAGAAATTGTTAACCCTGGTACAACAGAAATGTGTGCACTACATAATAATAAAGAGACATTTATCTTAATGCCTCCAACTGTGAGTTCCTTATCTGCATGTTCTAAGCATAAATATGCATATTGAAAAGTCAAACTGAACCAGCAAATGGTAGACACAGTACTGCAGGCACCTAGTTAAACCTAGCAGTTTAGCTTGTTGGCAACCACCACGAGAAGGTCTCTGTAGTTGATTTAGTGCCATTTATTTTCTTTTTTTCTTTTTTTAATCTGAATGTATAACTTTAATCTTTCAAAGTAGGATTTTTAATTAAAGGCACCAAGTGCAAATTTCCTAAGTAAGCCACTGCCCTCCACTCACTCTGATGCTAAAGGTGTGCTTTATCTCCGTTTCAAGTGATACTGCATTTTAAAAATTAATTAGTAGCTTGCAAGAACAGCCACACATTATTGAGTAAGTAACAGCATTTAAGTGAAACAGATGAAATATTGGTAAGCAATGCAGACCACAGTATAAGTATGTGAAGGGGGTCATAGGCTAATCCCTATTGATTTTCCAAGTATGCGTACAGCACCGCTGGGAAAGGCCAGTTCTGTTGGCAATCAGCTAGCACAAATACATTATAAATCTTACTGTCCACCTTCACTGATCAGTGTCACTTACTTCCTCCACTAAAGACCATGAGGAAACTACAACAAATCCACTGACAAACAACCGGGAAAGAATTTTAAAACCTTCTTCCTAAAGCATAATTTCAGAATGCTTGTGATGTACATAAGGCAAAGCAGAAACAAGACTCTAGCAGCAATATGGGACTTGTAATAACTGTTCAGAGACATAATCCCCAAGAAAACTGCTGGACAAGAGAGGAGGAACACAAATAGTAACAACAGGCCATTCACATTAATCTTTACAAACTAACATGAACATTTGGGCCAAATGCTTTGCATCAGCCATGTGTTTGCTCATTGTTGAAGGGAACCAAAGCATTAATTTCCAAAACTGAAGACAACAGTGTCTGAGCAGAGAAGGAGCAAACAGACTAGTGTCTAAGCTATGTGTGGTAACCACTTTTTAGTGCAAAATTCACAGCAGAGGAAATAAGTAGGTCTGCTGCAGCTGCAATTGCACTCTCCTGCAGCTGAATGGATCATTCCAGCCTCCCTTTTCCAGCCGAGTACTGTTCACTCACAAGTAAACTAACTGGTATCAGCTTAGCTTCATGCTCATTTATTATTAAGGCTCAGGTCAGCATAGCTTTTCTGAGTAGCTTCCATATGGCTACAAGAAGACCAATTCACTTCCTCCCAAAGTTCTGTCCACTTTCTCTTTTCCCTCCAGGAAATAACACTAGAAAAATCAGTTTCATTCAGGAACACTGCAGGGCATTTCACAAAGGCCAGTAAAAAGGGAGGGTTCTGAAAATAATGACCTCAAGAATCTTTGAGGAAATTTTGTGTCACAGGAACCCACTCGACTGGTTGTCTTTTTTTTCCTTTTAAGCAAGCATTGCTGCAGTTGGGGCATTTGTTTTAAAGAATAACTCAAATGCCTCTGTGAAGAAAGATAATCCTGGGCATTTTCCATCAGTGCAAGCCCAGGATTGCTGTGTCACAGACAAGGAGCACAGCGCTTCACATATTGAAACTGAAGGATTCAGTGCCATTGAGTCTACTTCCACAAACCAAAACAACACAATCCATTCCCTTGATCCACATCTCATTTCTTTGCTACCCTGTGATGAAATTTCTTGTGTAGGAATGGTAACAACACTGCAAAACAGTCAGAGAAGCATCCAGGTCTTCATTTGATATATAAATCTTTGTAAAGACTGGGGGTTTTCTGTAACATCTAGTAGGAGCAGTTTACTCCAGTAATAACACCTCTTGCACAAGAGTTTTTCCTATACACTTCATATAATTCATTATAAATACCTGTGCAAGATTAAGGAATTTTAAGATATGTGTGGGGAGGTGTTCTTTTATTGTTTTGTTTGCAAGAAACATTGTTCAGTACTGTACAATGTTGCATGTTGAATGAAAGAAAAGTTATCCATGGATCCAGACTAAAAAAAAAAAGAGTAAAACACGATTTATTTGATGCTATTGATACCGTCTCAGTTTGGGCTTATGAAATGGGAATGATTTTGAAGTAATTAGTGCTTATCTAAAAGCAATATAGGAGCTTTAAAGCAAATACATTAAAGCAGTTAATACAGTTAAACACAATTTGGTTAGGTTCAGAACAGTAGCATTTATACTGGTTCTGTATTAACTAAGCAAAGTAAAAAAATCAAGTTGCACTAATTATTCTGTCTGCAGATGAGGTATTCTGACACTTAGGTTCATTGTGGAATGACACTATACTACAATTGAGAATTTCAACCTAGTTCTAATTAATACATCACAGACAGCACAATTCATCACTTTCTTAGAGACAACAGATTTACACAGACTGTTAGGGGTTCAAAGTGACCTCAAAAGATCATCAAGTGCAACCTCCCTGCTAAAGCAGGATCACCTAGGGCAGGGCACACAGGAACACATCCAGGTGGGTTTTGAAAGTCTAGAGAGAAGGAGACTCCACAACCTCTCTGAGTGGCCTGTTCCACTGCTTCATCTCCCTCACCATAAAGTGTTTCCCCATGCTGAGGTGGAACCTCCTGTGTTCCAGCTTGTACATGTCATTCCTTGTCCTATCACTGGACACCATCAAAAGAGCCTGGCACCTTCATCATGACACTCACCCCTCAGATATTTATAGGCATTGCTAAGATGCCCACTCCCTTCCTCCTGACTAAACAGCCTCAGTTCTCTTCGACATTCCATCACAGAAGAGATGTTCAAGCCCCTTAATCATTCCTGTAGCTCTCCACTAGGCTCTTTCCAGCAGATCCATTAGATCACAGTAGTTCTCTTTGCTGCAAATGGAAAACACCAGTAGTTTCCCCTAGGAATCCAGAACACTGAATAGAACTGGTAGTGGCTTCTGCTGGAAACGCCACTTACATTCAGTCTCAGCATAGTATGTGTTTAGAGAAAGCAGCATATAAAATGAGCTCAAAATTTCCATTTAAAAATATTATTTAATGGAAGTTTAAACCATCTAAGAAGATGGATATGCCGTGTTTGTTTTCTACACTAATGATCTATAAAAAGAATGGAATAGGCCATAAATACTGAGTTTTTCACAACAGCCTTTACTAAAAATGTTACTACTTGTGTTTATCATTTATATCTTCATATGCAACCTCAAAATTGATTACACTTTAAACCATACATAACTTGCTGTGTTTTTCATTTTGAGTCATATTGCAAGCATTTTTATAACTCTGTTAATATATTCCATACTTTGTATTCTTATTGATTATGAATATTTCTTTAGGAGACTTTATTGCTTTTCAAATAAAAAGCGTTAGGCATTTAAAAAAAAAAAAACCCAAACCAAATGTAGAATTGCAACTTGTATACTTCTCTTACTCACAATAATTTCAATATAAAAATTGTTAGCTTGAATATTTGCAGACTATTTGTCATGTTTTAAACTCCAGAAATAAAATGGTAACAGCTATTAATATAGAGTACTGCCTAGGTTCCAGATTTATTTTCTCACCTCAAATCTCTGTTTAAGCTGTTGTGTTGAATCTGTAATCATTCTGAACACTTAAAAAAATTAATATACCAAAGGAGTGTCCATATAAAACATTATGGGTTTATATCAGGTATACATTATCTTTCCTAATTACTACTGCATCTTGCAGACTGGAATACAATTTATATTTAGGATATGATTTTGCAATTAATTATCAAATTGTAAAAAAAAAAAAATTAAAAAAATAAATAAAATCTTGCACTATAAATTCTCTCTTGGAAATTAATGTTATTCTTTTTTTTTTCCATAATCCTATCACACAAGCAATAAGTGCATTGCAGCATGAACACTTTAATTTTTCCAGTTAGTTTTGAGCAAGCCCAGAGGTGAGGTTTAATAAGGATCAATGGCACTTTATCTGGGACAGGGCCACTTCACAGCATGCAAATTACACAGTAACACTTAAAAAAAAGAAATAGATTTAATTAAAAAAAAAAAAAAAAAGTAGAACCACAGGCTCTGGAAATTCAATTAAAGGATTTATGCAAAGGTTTGCTAGGTTTTTATATGCAGTTACTGCTTATATAATGAGCTTTTCATATTAAAAATCAATAGGTAATCTAGAGTAGAAGATCATCCCCTTAAATACATTTTTGAAATCAATTTGAAAAATAGTCCATCAACTGCTGTGACTACTCTTGCTGCTTCGATTAGACTAAGAGCAATATTTAGATTGCGAGACGTGCTATGGAATATCTATGCTTGGATTTTGCTTTCAAGTGTTCTTATACTTTTAAGTGCCCAAGCTAATCATACAGTAATTCAAGACTGTGTACAATGGATAAATAATTAATTTAACTACTAGCAAGGGCATAAAAGTCCTGAAATATGTGAAAAACCTAGGCATCTAACAGCAGAATCTGATCACAGTTGAAGATATGTGAAAGAACCTACATCTCTGAATGCCTTTGCTACCATTCTTCTCACTCTAATAGCCACTTAGACAATGAGATAAATATTACTGTTTATAATTTACTAAAGTCACCAGCTAAGGAAGCAATTAGCCTAACATTTGTCTGAAGTGTAACTTTCACACATCATGAATTTAAAGATGGATCAGGTCCTGTGTCCTCCAGGTTTAATCTAATTTGCCAAGATGCTGTGGTGATATAAGATCATTACATTAAGTCCAACTATCCTAGTTAATATTCAACACTTCTCACAAATGTAGATTCCATGCAAGCAGGTACACCTTTGAAATGAATGGAGGGACCCATTGCTTCAGCAGTTAATGTGCTTCAGTCTAGCCAATTGCACAGGGTTTGTAAGTGTTCTGAGAGGAACCTTATGGAGCGGTCACTCAGCTGTCCTTTTTGCTCACCAGAAAACCCTCAAAGCAGTTACAACTATCAGACTTGAAAAATCCAAGGGATTCATTCACAGCACAGCCTGCTGTTGCTCTTTTTGCAGCATGACAGTCTCCACACAACAGAGGATAAACACAAAACTCCGTCATGGTACAAGTAAATTTTTCACATCTGTTTCCATCCATTCATAGGCCTTTATGCTCCACTCCTTAATTTAGCACTAGGCTGCCAAACATAAATTTTAGCCACTGAGAAATTCTTGGGGTAAAATATTCTTCTGCAAGTATTGGTGGTTTTGGATGGTTAAGAAATGTAGATTCTAAAGAATAGATTCTAAATAATTAAATACAGAAGGAAAAACAGCACTCACTCATTGTATCAGCTCATATGTTCATATGATAGGAACGAAGAAATCTTTATTTCTCTTCTTGGTTATACATTCATATATGTATTCACACATACGGTTTTGTTTCCATAATTAATACTTTAGAAGACATAATTCCTTTATAAAAGATATGGAAAATGTTTCTGCTGTGTACCTTCTATACATGAAACAAAGCAAAATGACAACCATTGAGAATCAGGGATTAGACAAATTTTTCTCTATCTGTAACATGCTCTGCCAAGCAAAACATTTCATCTATGAAATATCCTCAGAGGCAAAGACATAGCATGAAAGTTCCAGAGTAAGAAGACAAATAAATAGCAGCTGAAAAGCAATCTTTTCTCAGTTAAAATGATGTTGTTTAACAAGAAAACCTGACTGTTCAAGAAGTGAATTTATCAATAGCTTGCCTGCTGAAAGTATAGCTTGGGCAGTGTAATACCCAAAATTTCTCCTTCAGTACTTCACTCCTCACACCCATTCTGCATCCACCACTTCAGAATGCCATGGCACTGAAGTACAGACTCTAAGAACAAATACTCTTGCTGTCGTTTCTTTACTGAGTTAAGTATCTTCATAAGCTTTCTCTGAAGTGCATTTCTTTATTGGATTTCAATTGTTTCTTAAAAGAAAAATCTCAAAGGAATCAAAGAAAAATGTTTGCTTCCTCTCATTTCAAAAGAAATGTGGATACAGCCTAACGCTATCATTTTCGATAGGTTTGAAACAAAGACGTTAATGAACAGTAGCTTTATTTTAATCTTTCTTCCCACTAACTGAATTTCTCATGCACACCATATTTTTCTACACTTTTGCATTTTAAACACAGTGTAAGTACATGGGGGGATCAAAGAGTTTCAGATGAATCTGAAGAGTTATAGCAAGGGTAACGAGGGTCCTTAGTTTCTAATGACAGAAGCATATGCTCTCAACTTTCTAAACTGTATCCAACTGAGCCATTTATCAAGGCCTGAAACTTTTTCATTATTTAAAGCACTACGACAGCTTTCCACTTGATGCCTTGGAAGTACACAATAATAGAGACTCTATAGTCATTAATTATAATATCAGCTGGTTGATGAAGTTACTGTACTTGCTGCTTGGTGATTTCATTTTTAATTGCAGCAGGTGGTGTGGAAATAAAGTGATGTACTGACACACACGGTCACCTCAATAGTATTTTCTTTTTTATGTACAGATAAATGCAACTTGGCTTTTTGAAAATTCCTCCTGGTTTAGATCCCACTGCACATAGTAGCTGCAAGGAAAAATGAGCACACAGAATAAATGAAAATTAGATGCTTACAATTAATTTATAGATCTATTGTTCCCATATTTGTTTTCACTTTCAAAATACTTAAGATACTGGGACTTCTAACCAGTAATATTTAAGATCCTGGGAGTTTTCATGGTTTTCAAACACAGCTGTAATAAATAAATCATAGCTACATGCAGCACACAAGTTTTTCTCTTCTAATTTTTGGTCTTTAAATAATTTGAGCTCTAAAATCTTAATATAAAGATGTAGTTAAGCAAAATGAAACTTCAAACTTCAACTGTATCAAATTCTAAAACTATTCTAA
Organism: Eubucco bourcierii; assembly: GCA_013396675.1. Taxonomy (NCBI): domain Eukaryota; kingdom Metazoa; phylum Chordata; class Aves; order Piciformes; family Ramphastidae; genus Eubucco; species Eubucco bourcierii. The sequence goes on from VWZE01010457.1 coordinate 741,403, forward strand.
AAATGATCCTAGAATCATAGAATGGTTTAGGTTGGAAGGGACCTCAAAGATCATCCAGTTCCAAGCCTCTGCCACAAGCAGGGACACCTCCCACTAGTACAGGTCGCTCAAGGCCTCGTCCAACCCCGCCTTGAAGACCTCCAGGGAGGGAGCAGCCACAACCTCCCTGGGCAACCTGTGCCAGTGTCTCACTACCCTCACTGTAAAGAACTTCTTCCTAACACCTAGTTTAAATCTTCCCTCTTCCAGTTTAAACCCATTACTCCTCATCCTGTCATTACAAGACCTTGTAAATAGTTCTCAGCCCTCCTGTAGGTCCCCTTCAGATACTGGAAGGCTACTCTAAGGTCTCCTGGAAGCTTCCTCTTCTCCAGGCTGCAGAGCCCTAACTCTCACAGCCTGTCCTCATAGCAGAGATGCACCAGCCCATTGAGCATCTTCATGGCCTCCTCTGGAATCGCTCCAACAGTTCAATGTCCTTCCTGTGTTGGGGGATTCAGAACTGCACACAGTACTCCAGGTGGGGTCTCACAACAGCAAAGAGAGAGAATCACCTCCCTTACCCTGCTGGCCACATTGCTCTCGATGCAGGCCAGGACACGGTTTGCTGTCTGGGCTGCACACACACATTGCCGGCTCATGTTGAGCCAGACCCCCAGGTCCTTTTCCTCAGGGCTGCTCTCAGCCAGTCACCACCCAGCCTGGAGTTGTGCTTGGATTGCAGGTGCAGGACCTTACACTTGGCCTTGTTGAATTTCATAAGGTTGGCTTGGGCCCACCTCTCCAGCCTGTCCAGGTCCCTCTGGATGGCATCCTTTCCCTCTAGCAAGTCGACTGTGTCACACAGCTTGGTGCCATCTGCAAACTTGCTGAGGGTGCACTGATTCCTCTGTCCATGTCGCTGACAAAGATATTAAACAGCACTGGTCCCACCACTGACCCCTGAGGAATGCCAATTGTCACTGGTCTCCATGTGGATACTGTGCCACTGATCACCACTCTCTGCGTGTGACCATCCAGCTAATTCCTTATGCAGCAGTGCTCCACCCACCAAGTCCATGTTATTCTAAACAGTGTGTTTTAATTTTTTTCTACTTTGAAATTAGTCTAATATCCTCCACTGCTCTAGTAATTTACTAACCCATATATCCACATAGTTTTTTTCAGTTTAAAACTGAAAGCACAATATGGATTAAGACAACAATGGTGTGTACTGATTTATCCTTTTGTTGTCTTCAGACTGCTGTTGTATAAGCTTTTGAACAGTCTGCATTGTTCTTCTGATACTGTTCGCTCTTAAAAGTGTATTTTCCTCCTCTCTAATGTTTTCATTTCATTAATCTCTAATTTAACAGATTAGCTAACTATTACAGGAGATTTTGCTGCCATCGGTTTTCCATGAGATTGATAGGTAATAAAAACTGGTGTTTCCTAACGGCCACAGACATCCGTCTTCTACATAAATCAGCAAACTCCCTTAAGAATTCCTTATTCCTAGTCATAGATCAATTGCACTCAAGCCTCATTACAACACACACTCTCTCTATCCTCTGAAATAAGGCTGTGCTACCTTAGCTCAAAACTACATTAAATGTAATTAATACAACTGTGATGTAAATGGACACAGTATTAAAATCTCTGTCCCCAAGGAGAACAGTTGTGAAAGCAGTAGTTAAGTGCACTGTCATACGTGGCACACACATGACTAGGGAAAACTTTAGCACACTTCCTTACTTAGGATTTATAGTAGTTACACCATAAAAGTGAGAAAGCTGTAGCACCAGGAGCAGGAAACCAGTTTGGCCTCAGGAGCACACTCCTATAGCACGGCAGCAGTAGATAAGGAGCAACTGGATGCTGTCTCTCTCCTAAAGAAAGATGTAGTCTTGCAAAACCTCTCTAGTGTGATGTTCACTTCTAGCTTCAAAATACATAATTCCAGAAATGAAACAGAAAGGACATTTGCTGTAAGTAGTGAATGTAGGGAAAGGTCAGAGGTGACTGTGAATGTTTTGTTTGTAAATCAAGAGAAAGGTCCCTGACTTCTGACAATATAGTACTCCATTTGTGGGCAGCGAAGCAAAAAGTGTGTGGAAGTGCTACAAGTGTCCAAACCAAGCATAAAAACCAAACCAAAACAAAAAAGAACCCCACAACTGTTCTTCTACAGACATGTCTTCCCTGTTCCCTTGATAATGGAACAGTGGAAACCAGTTCCACCTTCCAGCAGTGGAAACCAACAGGCCAGGACCATCAGCTTTCACCAACATATTGTTTTGCTTCCAAATCTGAGGACAGTCCAGCTATGAACTGGCCTTCATCAACATATTCTGCATCTTGCAGACCCAAAAGAAAGTTACAGTATCTGAACTTTCTGTGATTAGCTGACCCTCCATTTTTTAAGAGGTCCTTCTCAGGTCCCCTGTTATTACACACAGTCTGTACCAAGATCTCATAAAAAGGTAGCTCAGCTGGTTTTGGAGAAGGAGTTATAGGCAGTGATATCTCTTGTTCAAACAGTTCTCAGCCAAATGCTGAATTTGTTAAATATACTCTTCTATCTAGTGCACTGGTTTCCAGAATGGGATTATATGACTGCTGGAAAAGAAATCATAGATATGGTGCTCATAATCAGAGGCATTATACATGCCCCTCAAAAAAAAAAAAAAAAAAAAAGATTCTGGGAATCATTGCTATGAGGTATTTATCTCACACCCATAAGCATTACAGAATTCTTGAAATCTTCTAATTTTGCTGATCTCACCTTCTTAGAAAGATGCTTTGCATCCTTCTTCTAAATAATTTCTTACATTACTACTACAGTGGCCATTCTGCATGTGTAAAGGCAGGAAACCAGGATGGGGTTCCTTAATAACATAACTGAAGCATTCAAACAGGCAAACAACTCCTCGAGCCAAACTCTGCTCTCATGTATTTCAAGATGCACAGCACTAAAAAGGGAAAAAAAGTTTGGCACTTTTTGCTCACAAACACTGAGCACAGAAGTAGGTTATCTAATTTGAGGGGATCAAGCCCTGTGTATCCTGGGTGCTGACTGTTTACTTAAGTAGATTTGAATCTATCAAATGCCATGCAACCACATTTCCCACATTGTAGGACCATTCCATGTTATGAAGACAAAAATCATTACAGTAAAAAGTTTGGCATTTGGCCACATTCATTCTTTCACCATTTTGCTTTACCGTTTCTTTCCCTCCTTTCGTAATTTGATCTTTTTTCTGCTTTGTGGAATCTTAGTCCATAGTGCAAAGGTACAATGCAACCCAAACGGCATCAGCCATACATGTCATAAACATGATGGTATCAATGGTCTTCACATTAACTACTCAATCTAATTAAGTAGGATTACACATTATAGCAATTTTACCCGATAATTTATTACTTTCTTTGTCCTGGTTTACCTTTCTGTCATCTCCTATGAAAGGAGCTAGATGTTTCTACCACCTAATGCAGTAACACTACGTTACAATTTCAAAGGCTGCACAGCCTCATTTGCCATTGTGTGCTGCACAGATGTAAGAATTATTAACAATGAGCTGAGACCCACAATGTCATATGATCCAAACGCAAATCCTCGAGGACATTTATTTCCTCAATTTCAGTGGGCAATTGAGCCTCTAAACCACCCACAAAGATTACACTTCTAAAAATGCTTAACTATTTGTGTCATAAAGATAGTTGTTCTGCAAAAAATATTTTGTGTCTATGAATATAAAAGCTATTAAATTATTATAGAAAAATGGAACTGTTGTGTACTGAATCACTAAATCCAAAATGGAGATGACCACACTAAAATAAAGCAGATGACTACTACAAACCAACCAACAAATAGTGTCAGCACAAGTCTCAAAACTGATGCAAAGAGTGACTTTTTGATTCATCCAATGTAAAGAAAATACTCCTTTCAGTGTCTTATTTTTGCACTGGGCATACAATTCCTAATATGTGTATCATATTTGAAAGACAGTAAAAATAACTCTAGCCTAGAACAGCTTTGCTTCTCTATCCCTAGTTATAAACAAAAGCAAGCAGAAGTAAGTGTAGTGTTGGTTTTCGTTTTGAAGGAAGACAATCTCCTTTAAAGTTGAAGCAAGGTTAGGCAGTAATGGAAACCATGAAGTACATATTTCTCAAGGAAAAAAACAAACCTCCAGAAAATCAGCTATCACACTAAAAGGAGTTGTTGAGAATAAGATAAAAAAGTCTTGCAAACAACTTCTGCAGACTGCAAGTCAGAATCTTTTGATCCTCACTAAGAGCCAAAGAAATTGCCCATTACCACCCTGGCAGAAATATCCAGAATGGGAAGGGTGTGTTTCATTAAATCACCACCACACCTATTGTCAGCCACCCACAGAGTAACAAACAATTGATGTTCCATCCATGTTAGAAATTGCTAAAACTAAGACTTTTTTATACCATAAATAGAGAAAAGTGAGGAGTCAACCAAAAAAGGGAATGTATCTCAATCGATACTGGCAAGAAATGAACAGGAAGAAGTCAATTAAGTCATCTGTCTTGTAGAATATGTTTCTCTTGTTGGCAATCATTTAGCTTGCCGTATACACAGCTTCTGAGAAAAGATGGAATGCACTTAATGAAACAAGGAAAATTCCCTTCACATCTAAAAGTAACATGAACTGAGTCTTGCTGAACCATGTGCAAAAGTTGTACTACTGGGAAGGGGAAGGGCAAGGTATCTCTATTCCTCAAGTGCATTTTGACACCTCAAAATATCAGGGAAAGTACACACCAACTCCTCAGAGAAACCTGTGCTGAGAATTAATTACTCAGCAGAGCCTTCCTGATCTATCAATTTACCTCTGTATGTTTATGAACTTTATTGCCATTATTAATATAGGTATTAGCATATTCCAGAGACATCAAGTCATCAGGGACTGGTGAGAAAAGCACAGACATTTTGGAACAGAATGAGATCAGAAAGTCTCTACATTAATATTTTCAACAATGCAAAAAACGTGTATGCTTTATTTTAGAATGAACACAACTTGATTATGCTTTGGAGTTTTCTAGTTCTTTGTTTGTTTGTTTCCTAAAATAACCAGCATTCACAAGACAACAGCCTGATTAAGTGATTAACAAATATAGACAGAGAACCCACATGCCCATATTTCTCTGGAAAGCTAAGAGTTTCAGTTTAGCAATGTCTTCTTCAAGCTTTTATCAGCACTAATTTCAATGGGGAAAAATGGTCGTAAAATTCAGAACAGAGGGAAAACAGACCTTAATTAAGCAAAGTGTTATCTCTTTCTATTATAATGAAAGCAAAGTTATAGTTATATTTTCACCAAGATTTTTCCCCACTTAATGAAGACATTATCCGTGAGTTTTCAAAGTCACTTTACAAAAGAGCATTCAAGAGACATTAAAGTCAGCTTAAACTAAAAAGTCTTTTTGAAGTCAATAAACAATAAAGAGAACAATGAAAAGACAGCCTTTGATCTCTTCTTACTCTAAAGTCTTTAATTCCTGTTTTAATCTGCTAGATGCATTAAGTCCTGTTTTCAAATATTTTTCATCTGCAAAGTACAGGAAACTTGCCTTGATTTTTTAATTCATATATATTCTTACTGTATTAATGTACACTTCTCATTACCAAGGATGGGTGTCACCTCGAAGCTCTCCCACCAAAGACAAACAGAAAAAGGTTTGAAAATTATTTTTTCATTCTGTCCTTTTTCACAGTTTCTTTAAAAGGAAAAACAAAATGTAACAGGAGAAAGGAAAGAGCATCTTCAGCTTTGAAATTTGTGAAAAGATCAAAGACTATAATGCACATAGATTTTTTCAAAGGATAAATTATTAACAGCTTGGGCAAACACATACTGGTCAATAACATGGTCAAAGAATGGTAAGTTAAGAGCTTCCCTCTACAGCTACTTACAGTTATTCTGACTTTATTGTTTGCAAGAAATTCCAAATTCCAAGAAATTGCAAGTTATTTGCTAGATTTTTAATTTAGCTCTTAAAAACCATTTTCAGCAAAGTTGTGAACTGCAACAAGCTCTCAACCAGATTCCTCGGCTTGGCACTAACATTTTTTATCTTCTGTTTATCCTTTCTCAGCAGCATGGGCCATGGATTTAAGCAGGAAAACACAAAAGTGCAATCAATAGAAATGTATGGAAAGTCTAAAGGCAGGGGAAGCCATAGGTCCCATTGTGCATCAGGTTCTTCAAGCTGTCTAGTGCAAGCCCAGTTGGGAGGAGTAAAAACTTCATCTGCCTGAGGAGCAGCCTCCTCCTTCCTCCACTCTGCACAGTTAATCTAGAAATCCAGTAACAAATTAATTGTTCTTATTATTGCCTTTCTTTTATTTCACAGATCAGTGTGTAATTTAAACATGGAGTGTTTGTAGAACTAAAGGTGAATCCTGGGACTTCACTGGTCTGAACTAGGGTATCTAATCATCTATTTTGTCTTTAAAATACTTCTTTTAGAATTCTCCCAAATGAAAGCGCTCTCCACCTCCACTTGTTGCTGGAGTTACCAAGTTTTGCTGATGATTTTTGGTAACAGAAAAGTTCTACAAGTATCTGTTTCAGAGACCACTGAATATCTGATTGATACATGTGATCTTAGTCATTCATTTCTAGAGTGGGATATGAATGGAAACACCAAACCGCTGGGCTCTGAATTTTGTCAGTATAAGAATTTAATCATTTTTCATACAATATATTTAATTTTCCTTCAAATAAAACTAAATTGTACAGGACAGATCTTCTCTAAGACAATAACCACGTAGAAATGTAAGCAATGTCTTTTTCTTACATCAAGTTAAGCACAAAGACTAAAATTTTCACTTTGCTCATGGTAGATATACTTCATAAAAAGAATCAGACTGAGAGCACTTTCCTACGTTCAGACTAGCCTTTTATTGATTTGGATGTGCTATGAACCACATTATCTAATCTACAATAAGCCATTTACCAAGTGCAATGATCTATGGGCTAAAAGGCTTAGATTTTCAGTTCCATTGTAGACTTTTTGATGAAATGGTAGATCAGCAGAGAATAATACTATAATAAGATTCTGAGGGACACAAGTATCAATATTAGGAAATTAGAAAGTTTGGCTCACTGTTTTAAATCCTCTTGCTGTCATTTAAAAGCCCAATATCTCTTTTTCTAGACTAATTGAGTCTGTATATTTTACAGAGGTCCTAGATGACATCCCACAGGCTGTCAAGTTCATGGGGGTTCAAGGGCTCATCCAACTGAAAATAGTTTTATTTTGCAAAACCAAAAGAATCTGTCACAGCACGACAGCTATTTGGTGATGCACCTGCTATAATTATGTAAGGACACAAGTTAATTGTGATACTTTTTTCTTACTCTTGGTGTTTAACATGATGCAAGTACCTTCTGCTTCATAGGAGACTTCAGCAGTTGTTCTTAGAATAGATTTGATGACTTTTGCATCAGAAACTTTACCTATAAGCACAGAGCCTGGAACACAAGGCTGAGATCGCAATCAGGCATGTGACTTACGTGTAACAAAAATTGGACTAATGCCCCCACAGCCTCACTTCTGCCTCCCCTCTAATTGTCAGTTTGACCACTTTTGGAATTCTCACACCTATGAGATCTGCTTCCTTATCTTTGAATATTGCTTTTTGATTGAAATATGCAACACTGAATCTCCTGGCAATGTGCACCGTAACTTCAAATTATCAATCAATTCATGCAAAGATAAATTCTTCCTGAAAATGTTTGGTTTCGGCTAACTTGGACTCAAAAAGGTAACAGTTCAAAACAGATCTGCAACACCATTAGCATAATCAAAGTAACATCTTACCTTCACATAGACAAACAGAACAAAAATTCAGTGGCCTTCAGCAGACAGAAAGAAAATCCACCGGTTTGTGCCAATTCAGTGAAAACCAAAGCATACTTATGAGATAATTTCTACGGTAAATTCTACTGCGCCACTTCTGACTAAGACTGACAGGTTACATGCCGAAGCAAATGTACTGGAGACATTAATGTCACTTTGAAACAACTCAAGTTTTGACGTTCTTATATTTGTGTTGTACTGCAACTATGAGGATGCATTGCTGTAATTTTTGCAAATGAAAAAAAAGGAAGCGTTAGTAGTTCAGGCTGCCGTGTAACTTCACAACAACTGACACTAACTATAACGTAAGCCGGTTTGTATTAAGATGTTATTGCACCTTTCCAGTTCTAATCGCCAATTATGACTCTATTAGTCCTACTTGGCAGTTCATCTGCTCCTGCATCAGCTAAGGGAGACTTGGAGACGGACCTCTGATCTTCACGTTTCCGCTTCAGTGAGCGCTCAGCACAGCGGCTGTCATCTTGAGACATTGAGGAGGTAAGGCATAGCCTTTTCCAAGATAACTACACCTGACCTTACAACAATTTACTAAGGAAACACCTGCCTAATGGCAGTGTGAGTGCAGTTTCTTTTACACTCACAACAGCACTGCAAATTAGAGACAACAGGATAAATCTATGACCAGCTCGCTAGACACTTCATTAAATCACTGTTCCCTTGCCTTGTAGAGCACTAATAGAATCACAGCCCTCGTTAGCTACTGAATAAAAGATCAATCACATTCTTTGAGAGCTCTTGCTACCAGCTTCCAGAGGAAACAAGGAGAAAAAAAAAAAAAGACATATTTAGGATCATCAGTAAGATTCTGAATGGCCTCACTGCAAGTTGGTTAAATTACCTTTTCCACAACTGACTCCGACTTTAATACTCTGAGGAACTTGTTAAGTCTGCTTTCAAAAGCTGCTATCTAATATATGACTACCAGGCCCTGGTCAAAAGTTCATAATGTGCATATGTAAAAAGGTACTAAATTGCCTGAGGGCTAAAACCAGAGGAGTTTAATTGCAGCAAAATGCTGAAAATGGTCTGTTGAGGGTCTTTCTATTGGGATACTGCTGGCACTAGCTGATTGAAGTACAGCACATAAAAGCCCTACAACAATATTTCCTTAAATGCAGCTGAAACTGCTAGCACTTGCTAGTGCATATATGGTGTGCCAAGAGGAAAAGGGAAAAAAAAAAAAAAGAACCTGCCCTAAAACAAACAGATTTAAGGATTGATATAATTCATAATTCAAAAGTGTGTGGATTAAGGCAAGAATTAAACAACAGTGAATATCTGTCAGTATAAGCCATGTTACAGGCTCCACATGTCGTTATGGTGGGAAATGTAGATACATGTGTAAACAGATTTAATTGGCAGCATTAAGATTTGCTGCAATGAAAACTGGAAGACAGTTTCCATCAAGCCATTATGGCCACACTTGGAAATTTTAGAAACAGTCAGCTGTGAGACTGAAGATTCCTATAGCTAACCTGAAATCCAAGGACTTGTTTGTAGTAATTTGGGAATCCTTTCTCCAGTTATTTAAATGATAAAAACAAATAAAAAATGAACAGGAAGGAAAGGAGAAGATTTTTTTCCCTGGAACTATCAAAAACAAACCTTTTTAGACACAGAAAACTGAAACACATAAACATCCAGCTAAAAAAAAAAATACCAAGCCACCATCTTCCAATTTTGATTTCTTTGTAGCAAACTGTCATTTAATCTTCCACATATTTTTTTTTTAATCTTTGCCAAAATATATAGCTACACATATTTAACATTACTATAGTGAAACATCTTTCTTTACTTTTATTTAATTTCATTTTGAAAGCCACATTCACATGGAGTGTTATCCTACATGCTATAGATACTAATCTGAAATTTGAAGTTGAATTTCATTGCTTCTCAGTTAGTTTTTTTTTTAGCTCAAGGAGGGTTTGATGTGGAAGTTGAGGCATGTGCTGTGCAGGAAATGATACTAGGTCAAGGTAATGGTCCCTTCACAGAGATTACAGCAGGAATTTTCCACATCCAGTTATTTTTTCCCAGTCATGTGTCTGTCAGAGGCTGTGTTACAAACTGCAGTAACAAATGAATCCAGTTAAAAGCCTTCCCGAAAGGAGAACACAACTTTGCTCTGAGACTGAGGTATGAGAAGGTACAGAAAAAAACCCCACAAACAGGAGTGATAGGGGAAACACCATCAACATTCAGTACCAATTGTAAGATGTCAAAGGCAAACATTCATCTATGTGGGGATGATTTGTTGCCACTTTTTTGTAGATTGACAAAGCAAAAATGTTACCTACAGCACACGATTTGTTCATTCTCAGCATGTGTTGTCTTTGGGCATGTTATGGCTGAGAAAATTATCTACAGCTCTGCATAAATGTTTAGGTTTCAAAATATTCTAATATTCTGAAAAACAACCAAAAATGGGTTTGTTTTTTTTTTTTTTAATTTGTATTTGCATGGCTGTAGCATAGTAGATAAACCAGCCTTTTGCCAAACACTACCTGGTGAAGCGGGAAATGACCTATTTTCAAGGTGGTATCAGTTAGCATACAGCAAAATAACAGTCTTGGACAGAAAACACAGGCAAGGTGACAGGAACATGGTCAAAAGCACGAGAATCAGCAAAGAGTTCAAATTAGTTCAAGAAACCTCCACTTTGAGCTTTGGGAAGCCCACATACCAATACCTTGTAGTAACTTTAGAGACTGTCTCCTTGGGAAGACCATGACCTCTGTCTTCTCATATGACAGTTTTTATATTCTGTTAGAACACAAAAAATACCAAGGCCTCTCAAAAGGAAATTCATCTTAGTGAATAACAAAACTCATTTACCTCCCCTCAACAGATCAATTCAGAGAAGTTTGAAAAAGTATGGTTTTAAGACTGCCATAAGAAATAAACTTTGTGGAAGTGATAAACCAACAGTGTCTGACAACAAATGAAGAATATGGAATGAGATTTCATTTGTTTACTCCTCACATTCAGTGCCGATGCTTATGCACTTAGGAAGTAATTCAAATTAGTTTAAAATACGTGCTAGGGAAGAATTCACAACAGAGAGGAACAAAATGGAGAGGAACAACAGACTACAAATATTTCAGTAGACATAAAGTTTAAAGCAAATAGATTAATTTAATTCCATTTCTCTTAAGTCTCTGTTTCAGATCTGGACAACCCAGCTTCTGAGCACTGCACTATAATTAACTAATGGATGTATCTGCCAGCAGAGAGGGAACAGGGAACAGAAGCAGAAGAGATCAAGTTTTTCTGCTGATGATAGTGAGCAGAAATGTCCACAGAATTTGGCTCAGCCACATTTCATTATCAACTGTAAACATTATTTTAGGGGCATAGATTAGCAATTAGATTGCATTTACAGGAGTCTTTGTTGCGGACAGCGACAAAGTTTTCTGTTGAGTATTCTGTCCCTTTCTAACAGCATAAAAAGCACTGAGCTGTGTACAGGTCTTGAGTATTTGCTCAGTATTTGATTTTCCAAGCCTAAGCAATGGTCTGGACTGCATTCTGAAGAACAGAACTGGCCTCAGCTGAAGGGCATTTAAAATGCCACGTTCCTGTCTATGAAATGAGCTTACAAGTAATGCAATAATGAGAAATATAATTTCATCACCAACAATAAGATCAGATGTTTTGATAAAAAACTTTATATAAAAACACTTCCTTTAGAAACGAATCCAAAAGGAGACAAAAATATCACAAGTGGAACTGCCAGATTTGTTGATACTTAACTGCTGTAATTGCTTTAAAAGGTGGAAATTATATTTGTCATCAAAGGAACTGAAAAAGTCAATCCACATTTTTTTTTTCTCACCAATATAGTCATCACTTCTGGTCCAAAAGCTGAGGGAAAAGCTCACTTTACACATACTGGTTTAGCAAATGGAATCAGTGTAGCTCTCACAACATTCAGCCCAGGATAATATCTTCTTTCTTGGCAGAACTGATTAGTTAATTTCTAGTTTTCTCATGATATCTCAACAAAATACAAATGAATGCATTATATTTTTTTTATTACCACTAAGTATGCAGAATTTTTTTTTTTTTTTTTACATTTATGCCATCAGATTAGTATAAGAACTGTAATGTGTGCCTAGTGCACAGGAGGAAATATAGAAGGACTTTTCAGGTGCCCAACCAGTCCAAGACCCTGACCATCTGCTCAAGTGTGCTAGTATTTGGGGCCTCTGCCTTGGGAAACTGCAGCAGAGAAATTCCTTTCCTCCACAGGCACAACTGCTCTGCAGTGGAGAGGTCTCTTCAGTACTCGGGCAAGGAGCACCAGGACACTCAATACCCCTTTGCAGATAGTGCCTCTGCTCTGTAATTAACACTGTTAGAGCAACAGCACTGTTTGCAGTGGGATGAGCTAATCAACGTGAGTAGACAATTGGATTCTAAATGATGCTGTTACAAAGTCATTATCATAAAAAATTGCCCAGACAGTTGTTTTATTTGAAGTGCTAAATTAGTTTTCTTGTACTGGTAGTATTTATCATAATGTAAGTTTGACATTTCAGGACAACATTTTAATGGTAATGCTCTTCAGTGGCAAGAAATAGTGTTTCCAATTTTCTAGCAAAATAGAGAAAGCCTGATTACATCCATTAATAGATTACAGTGACAGACAAGGTAACCCTAAGGAAAAAAAACCAAACAAACTTACATTCAAGAAAGTTGAATTAATCCTAGTATTTCAAAGTAATCTCTAAACTGGGCATTTCTTTAACCTTTTCTTGCATAATGCTGGGTATAGTATTCAAAGAGAAAATTCAGTTGTAATGTATCAGTTCAGCACAAGGACTTGCAAATTTGTTTTCTTATATAAAGTCTGGTATCCAACACTTGAGTAAATACTTTCCTAATCAGTTAGGAGACCAGCCACTTGTATATGCACAGTCATCGACTAGAAACAAAAGAAACTAGCAACAGTGTGATCAGACATTAAAAACAAGCTCACAGTAAGTAGTTTCAAATCCTACATCTGCTTAACATTCTTCTGAATTAATAGTGATATTCATCTTAAATGCATTAAGGTTGCAAGTACCACCCACAGAAGCAGCATATGTCTGAGAACTCCACTTTTGGAAATGTCAACTCTTAAGACAGGACTGCTGTAAGAGGAGAAAATCCACAGCACCAGCATATCAGTCCTGCATATTTGGGACAAGTAGCTTCTGTATTTCAGGAAAACCAATTTTCACTGTAACTCAGAAATAACTTACTTTTATATAAGATGCATACGCCCAGCATTGCTATCCTTACCTAATTTCAATGTGATGCTTTTGCAATTAATAAAGTTCCTCAAATATCTTCTACAGATTTTTTTTTTTTTTGTGGCATGCATATAAGATTGTGTTACATCCATAAGGATATTTAATAACTGCAAAACCATGTTGTCACTAAAATAATGGATGGAATTTGGCTGTGATGTTTATATTTACTGTCATCCCCCTTGCTAAAAAAGGATTGATGCCACTGCTCTAATAACAAAGAAACAGCAAAATAAAGAAATTGGAAAATGCAAATACGGCTCAAGTATTTTAAGACACAGAGAAAATTTTAAAGGCTAATTAATAAATTCTTTGCTTACAAATCCTCATACAGGTTATTGCAAATTGAGTAAGGAGTGCATCATTTGCTGGGCATTTTCACACTGAACTAAGCATGGTAAATTCAGTATCATGTTCACTTTTCCCCCTGAAAAGAATGAGGACAATCTGCCACTTTATCTCAAGTAAATCATACAAGCTCAGGCCATATAACACATAACAAGGCATGGAACCATTTGGATATTTCAGCTGGGAAGTGGATTCAAGAAAGCTTTTTTGTTTTGTTTTTCCAAATCTTCCTCCTCTCTTCTTAAATACATATCTTGAAACATTTAAAACTACTCTTTGAGACATTACCTACAAGGTATTTAGCAGTCATTTATTTGTGCTTTCTTCCTTTATTGAGAAAGGTGAGAAACCACCAGTTTAAGGTCTAAGCCAGTAGGTTAAGAAGGGAAGAAGAGAGGCATAAGGGCACATCATCTCACACTGAAACTTGCGCTAATACCTGCACTCTGCTCTCGTCAGACCCCATCTGGAGTACTGTGTACAGTTCTGGAGCCCCCAGCACAGGAAGGACATGGAACTGTTGGGGTGGGTCCAGAGGAGGCCACAAAGACCATCAGAGGGCTGCAGCAGCTCTGCTATGAGGACAGGCTATGAGAGTTGGGGCTCTGCAGCCTGCAGAAGAGAAGGCTTCAAGGAGACCTTAGAGTAGCCTTCCAGAATCTGAAGGGGGCCTACAGGAAGCCTGGGAAGAGGCTATTTTCAAGGTCTTGCAATGACAGGACAAGGGGCAATAGGTTTAAACTGGTAGAGGGGAGATTTAGACTGGATGTTAGGAGGAAGTTCTTTACAGTGAGGGTGTTGAG
>VWZE01010457.1:755805-797599 GCA_013396675.1 Eubucco bourcierii
GAGTGAGCTGTACTAGTGGGAGGTGTCCCTGCCTATGGCAGGGGGTTGGAACTAGATAATCCTTGAGGTCCCTTCCAACCTTACCATTTTATGATTCTACAAAATCAACGAAAACATCTTGGTTCCCTTAGTTTATCTGGGGCATATATGCCCTCTTTCTTCCCCTTTAGAAACAGATATACTCTTACTTAGAAACTAGGGCACAGAAATAGTAAAAGAAATAGGACTACAACATAAAGAAGTTCAGGATTTGAGCAGCATCTAACTAGCTTTTTCAAGGACTCTCAGGGAGTAATACCCAATGGAAGCTATGAACAACAAATTACTAGTGAATATCCAGTGGAAAACCAAAAAAAATACCCCCTAAAACAGTCTAATTAACCACAGACCTATTTCCCTCCACATGGGAATCTAAGCCAATGCTCCAAGCTGCCAAGGAACGTCCATCCTGAACTTTGACTCTTGCCTTTAGAAAAATCACTGCATTCATATGCATAATACCAAAAAAAAAAAACCCAAAACAACCCCAAAGCAACAAACTCAAACCAGTAAGCTCCTTCACATTTTCCTCAAGAGAAATAAAGTTACCTATCTACAGAGTAAATGTTGGAATATAGAACTGACAAGCACTAGAAACACTATTAATGTCACAGTGGGATACCTCCCAAAAGCCTATAAAGATGAGTTTTCTATACAGACATGTACATTTTCCAATGGCTTTCCTGGAAAAGAAGCTTTTTAGGAATGTTAGTTCAGTTATTCAGTTATCATGTCCAAGGCATGCCATCGTGATGATGAATGACATGTAACGGACAAAAAACCCAAACAGATCCCTTTTTCAGGAAAACAGAACTCTTATTGTGTCCATCTACCCAGGAACATTAAATATATTCAAACCCCAAGTATATTTTTCATTTATATATAGAGAGATAGTTACATGCACACACATATATACATGTAAAAATAGTGAAAACACTAAAAAAACATTGTGCAGTGCTCTGCATTTGATATACTGTATTATTTTTGGACCTTACAAATATACCTTTTTAATGGCTTTGCTCTAAGAGAAAGACTTTCCAGCTCAGATTACTTGGACACTTTTACTGTTTACTCTTCCATCTTTTTTGTAAAGTCAGAAGAGATTTCCCTGAGAACTTCAAATAAATAAGATATCCAGCTGCACAAACACTATACATTCTGTTAGATTACTTTGGCTTCCTAAAGAATATTTGACTTTCTCTGAATGTAAATGATTAAAGAGAATCCATCATATGAAACTGATTGGTGAACTGTTTAAAGTGGTATGGCACCTCCTCAAAGATGACAGAGAGAAAAGAAAAAGCTCTCTTGTTATAAAGCATCACAGATATCCAAGAGGTTCCAGGGAAACGTTAATGTAACTAAGCACTGCATCACCCAGTTAAGAAACGGTGTTTAAGTGACTGTTTCATAAAATAGGATCTACACTGCATTCTTTTTTAAACAGTTTGGTATTTCATCTGTTCTAAATACAACCAATAAAAGTTTGAGGTTTCCTGAACATCTGTCCATTCATAAATAGCAACTTTAAAAACATATATATATATATATAAAAAGCCAAACCATGTTCTAGAATCCACAACATTTATATTGCTCTGCCACTTATGCTAACAAAATGACAGCAGCTAACAATGTTCAGTTATCTAATTTCATTTTTTTTCAATTTATTGGTTTAAATTAGGACACAGCATTTTAACTCCTAGAAGTCAAAGAAACAACAAAATGAACTGTGTCCAAAAAACATTGCTTTTCTGAACTTTCTATGTTTGATCATCAGCTCTATTCCCTAAGACAGCTAACTAGATAGTTATGTATGTGTAAATTAAAAAACAAGGGAGAAAGAACTATGAGGAAATAAAAGATGCACTACTGCCTAATTGTCATATCAAGTGCCATGGACAAGAAGGCCTTGGCTAAATTTTCAGTGATACAGGAGGAGTTTTAAGGAATTAATAGCAGATTTGTTCTTTTGGCTCAGTTTGTTTTTTTCAAATGATAGCAAAAAAAAATTCAGCTCCTGGACTCTAAGCTCAGAAAGAAACTTGATTTAAGAGACTAAAATTGAGAAAGCGAGAAACACACTAATGAAGCACAATTACTTCTTACAGCCATTTATTCATGCCCACCCCCCCATCCCACTCCATCACTAAGGTCTTCTCACAGCCTCTAAACTGCAGCAGATGGCAGCAGTTTGAAGTGGAACCCAAATTTGTCTTAACCAACATGGGATTTGTTTTTCACATGTCCTATCACTCACAGCATCATCATTTTAATAGCTGAAAATATCTGGCTGAGTTGAAGTGCCTTGTGTAATTTGTGTTTGGTTGGGTTTAATTTACTTGCTGGCTGTCCAGTGTTGTAGACAGTTCAGTAAAAATCATCAATTAAAAAGAAGTTTCAGGAACCATGTTTTTGTAAAAGGTGATTAGAAACTCCTTCTTAGCTACAAACTCAAGTTTTATCACTGTGAATGAGACTTTCTAGAATGCTAGCAACAGATCATTGGATCATCAGAAATGAACTGCAGGGCATTGGCTCTGCCTTTGATTACAGTTATCTCATTCATAAAACTGTTATCTCTATTACTCTCTTGTTATGAAATAAAATGAGTAATCCTGTGATTTATGGGCTAGCTGGTAACCAAGGAAGTCTGGATCCTAGCATGTTATTTACAACAAACTGTCTATGTGACCTTGCTCAGGCACACAAATGAAAAACTGTGGGGTCACAGGCAGGGCTGAGTCACATCTGCAGTGACTGTAACCGGAGGCCTCTGGGGTGCAGCAAGGGGCACCCACAGGGCTCTGCTAAAAGCAAACAGCAACAGATGATTTTCGGGCACACTTGCATTTGGTTGTCAGCAATGCACACTGATTTCAGCCAGCAACTTTCACTGCTAGCTAGGCTACAAAGTCACCAAAAATGAAACCTGTAACAGGTAAAAAGTACAGAATTACTTCTACAAGAATCCATTTTAGCAAACCTTCTTAAATTATGAATACAACAATTCAAAACCCATGTGGATGCGTTCCAGTGTGCCCCGATCTAGGTGGTTCTGTTCTGGTAGGGGGATTGGACTAGATGACCTTTTCAGGCCACTTCCAAGCCATAACATTCTAGGATTCTGTGATACTAACATAATCTGAAGACTGTTTAAGAGTGGACAAAGATAAGAATTACCACCTTAGCTCAGAGATCTATTAAGGAGATGTAGACTTGGACAGATCATAAAATTGATTTAAACAGTACCTGCCATTTACCTAAGTTAACAGCTACATGTTTGAATTAGCACCAAACAAGTGCATGAAAAACAAACAAACAGAAAAACACAAACAAACAAAACCAGAGGCAATCTGTTTCAGTTTTTAAAAAGGTCTTCAAGACATTTAAGTTCACTTGCTTGTTTATACAAGAAATCACTACATTTTACCTAGATTATTCCCAGGAAAAGTTACCGTTGTGAGCTACAGATAGAAAAAGAATATAAACATCCACATTTACTTTTTGGCTTATATACCTCAAGTATATAATACATTCAGAAATGTTCCTCATTGTCTATTTTCTCCTACATTATCTTGCCCAATGTATTATTTTTATCAATGCCATATGGTACATATGCTTTGCTATTTTCTTAGCAATGCTGGTTAAAAAAAAAAAAAATTATTTATGTAAACAACACAAGAATTTTTTTGTTGCTGTTGTTGCAGCCGTAGAACCAGAAGTGTCACAAATCTGTCCATAACCAGAGTTTTAACATTATATCTGTGTGGCAAAGCAGCATGCACTCACTTTACAGAGAAGAACATACTTTTAATCAGTCAAGAGAAGGAAGGGATGCCAGGAGGTCAGACATTTAAACCCAGAACATCATCTAGTGTTGCTATTAGCTGTTGTCTTTACTGACAAAGCAAAATAAAGACATTAATATATTTTTTTTCACAGAGCACTGTAAATAGAGACTCCCACAGACAGAACCATTTTTTCCCACCCAAACTTTACATTTCCACCCTGCTTCAACATCTCTTTGTAATATTCGACACTGAAAAAAGAATACCTGTATAGATAGCAATGTGCACAATAAATGCAAACACAAAAATCAAAGACCCCTCAGAAGCTCAGAATTTCAAGTATTTTGAAGGCACCAAATTTGCTACCTAAGCACCAAAAAACATCTTTTTTTAACAGTCTCTCCAAACACATAATTCTCAGTTTTAGTCATTTTTGTCCACGGAAAACTAATACTTTACTTGTTTTCAGTTATTGCAGCAAATAATCAATTTTTTTTTCAGCAAATAAAACAAATGATGATGTTTTAGTATGGGAAACACCTCAAGAACACAAGAATGAGGTAAACTCCTAACAGTGAGTATAGCAATGATATAAAAAAAATAAAACTGAAGATTCTGTTTAGCTCTTTCTGTCAGACTGCAATGTCTTGTCCGTCATCCAAGCACTGCAACACTAATAATGCAATAGAAATTTCCTTCCTTATGGTTCCTCAAATACTTTCTGAGCAGATCAATGCTGCATAACACCTCAGAGACATCACTTCAACTGCAGTTTAGTGCTGCAAGTGATGGTGAGTAAAAGAGAAGCAATAATAGGCAAGACATCAGGAACTTGCAGTCTTCTTTGGAGAACTCCAAAAGAACATATGAAAATAGTGTGGGAAAATCTAGGACATTCAGACAAGAAAAAAAATGTGGATACAGATACCAGAGTGCAGAAATGAAAAGTATTTACCTTTAAAAGCTGTTGTTAACCAATTGTTATTTTATTTGGAATGCAGCTTTTAGTCACAAACCAGAAACTCCCCCATTATTCTTCAAGGAAGTCTGTTTCTAGAAGGTGTAACAATCTGAATCAAGAAATGACAAAAACTGAATGCAAGCCTGACTTTATGCAAGTTTCAGAAAGAGATGTTCTGTTCTGTGCTATTAACTATCCATAAGGCAAATCTTTGCCAGATTTCAGGTAGGAGATAATAAAGTATCAGACAGGCTGGATATGAGGTTGCACAGATTAGCATTTCTGGGTAATTCAGACTTGTATGCAGACATTCCACAAGGAGTATATATATATATTTTTTTTTTAATTCCAGAAAGTTTTTTAAGGCTGAAAAAATAGTGAAATACGCTTGTACATTTCAAATTCTAATTTAATTACATGTAAAATAAAACATTATGGATCAAACGTTTCCCTGGCTTGCAGCCCACGTACTTGGCAGGGCATTCTGAAACTCTGCAAAGATCTAGAGCAAGAAGAAATTACTTGCTTCCTCCACAAAACTATAGGACATAACAGAGCTGCTTCACAAAGAGCTATGGGAGTGTGCTGGACAAAGCAAATTCCACGGCCACTGTTACCCCAAGTACTGGTCTGCATGCTGAGAGTTTAAGCTGTCCTGTTAGGTATATGGATAGATTTTCCCCAAGACTTCCATTCCTGTGGCATAAGTTATGGGAGATGGAATTAATTTGCCCTCATATTTCATGCTACATTTATTTTAGCAGGAAGTTAAAATACATGTCAGTTAAATGCAAGTTTGACAATAAACCAGCCTATATTACATTTTATTGCTAGATAGGACACAGAAATTCTAAGTACATATAAGAATTTTTGCACCATCCTTCCAAAATGATTAACAACTACTTTGGAACCATTTCTTTACCATCCTACTACAACCAATCAAAATATTCTTCTGTACATGTCTGTTTTCCTTCTACCCAATTCAATCAATTTTAAGTACCAGTATTCTGCAAGGAAGCATATGCTATCAGAGTCTAACAAAACAAATAGATAAAACAATAACATTACTAGAGGTACAGTCCACAGACCTCTGTGATAACAAGAGAGCTGCTCCTTAGCATGGCTTTAATATTTACACATTAGGCATTAATCCATAAACCAGGAGAACATCTGCATATGTGATCTACACACTCTCTACAATTGCTGGAGATACTTAGATCCCTTTCACTCCCTCTTTTACTTCCAGCCTAAAACTCAGCCTAAGAAAAGTTAACTGCCAATCTGATCAAGTCTAAACTATGAGGCTCTTTTCATAAGAACTGCCTGTTGCTCTTCAAGAAGCCACACTGGAATTCCAGATTTGACTCAGAGAGGAAATATATCCCAAATTCTAGGCTGAAACACACATACCCACCCTGCCCATGACTGTTCTTGGAGTTGAACATGCACATCTGAGGGCAGAATTCAGCCCAAACTGTGAATTTTGAAAAGGAAGCCAGTATCAACTCAATACAGCCCACACAAATCTTTGGACAGCAAAACATGTTTGCCTGGGCAGGGACTATTGTCACCAGCATTAAGGGTTATTCCAGCTTTAGCAATGAACAGGGGGGAAAGGAGAGATGATGAGACTGCAGAGCCTCTTCTGAGCTTCTATCAAATGCAATCAGATGTGATTGGGTCGAGGGTTGGACTGAATGATCTTTCAGGTTTATTCCAAGAGGATGTGTTCTGTGATTCTGTGATCATTAGGTAGAAGCAAGTCACTCCTATAGATGCAGCTTCATTTCTTGCCAGAATTGCATTTCTGAGTCGATGTTAGGTGTGAGCACAAATCGTCACATGAAATTTAAATTTAGACACTTCCAACATATGGCAAAAGTAAAAGCAGTGAAGCAGTTGTAGGCAGAGGGTTTTCCTCCTACCTATATGAGTATTGCAATACATGCCAACAGCCTAAAACAGTCCTGTGACAACATCAGAATGAGAATTCATTGTTTTATGTAAAACTAAGATGTGCAAACGACTCTAGGATCCTTAAAAATATTCCTCACAATTCCCAATAGCAAATGCTTTAAATACAAAATCCACTTCTGAAAAGCTCCTGTATTTGTGAGACGAGGGAAAAAAAATATCAAAGAGCAATTCAAGTATCAGTCTTGATATTAAAGGTCTTACTGCAGCTAACTGGCTGTTTAAAGGTGACAGGTTGAGCTCTTCTAGTTGTAATCTGTATCTCAGCAACAGAACCAATGTTTTATTCCCAGTCATTGAAATGGGTAACACATCTGCTAAACCTCTAGCACAATGGCTGGCTTTGCACTGCCACAGGAAATGTAACCCAATAGTCTCAGAACTTCTACAAACCCTAGCCATTTCTTAATGTAAAAGGATTTGAAAATTCAGTGCACTGAAACATCTGTTAAGCTCTTGCTACTCTAACACGTGATATTCTTTTTGCTCTGTTACTTGCCAACAAAAATATTTGGTTCTATGTAAGACTATCACAAGTGTGTGATAACAGCACTCTGCTTCTAATTTTATATGGCTTTGTACACTCACAAAATCACCTGAGGGTGACACTAGATAACATACTCAGTGTAAGCTTGAACCTTACAATAAATGTATTTAATCTTGTATGTAAATAGTAACAAATCAGATGTGTTCTGAATGACTGACATTAATTTAAATTGAAAGAAACAAGTAAGTCAAACTGTTCTTGAGCCAACTTTGAAGAAGAGAGAAAGAAAAAGAGCATGAAAAAAAAGAAGAGGGGAAAAAGAAAGTAGGAGGGGGGAAAAAAAGAAAAAACAATCAAGGAAGCAAAAGCATAAAGCCTTGGGTCAAACCAGCTAAGCATGTGTATGGCCTATGTAGTTAGTTTCAGAGCTTCTCTTTCAATCTGTTATTTACAGTGGCCACTCGTTTCAATTTACATTTAATTATACTATAAGCTTCTCTAATTTACTGAGTAACTCTATAGTGGTAAGTAAAAGGGAAGCCCTTTGAACATAAGTAGAGCTACAGTTACCACAATAATAAAATGGTAATTTATGTGCAACTATTGCTTTCTACAAAGAAATACTTATTCTCCATTCCTGACTAGCAAATCCTTGTAAATTTGAGATCTTGAAAAGATGTGGGTGGGGAAAAAAAGGAACAGACTTTTGGTTTCCAGTGCTCTGCTTAAGTAAACTACTTCCTGTATACCTATAATCTTTGGTGATTTAAATATTTCATTCTGTTTCAAAAGCTGACCAGACAGCACTCTATGATTCCATAGAAAAGTTCACTATAACCAGCACAGATGCACCACAATTTTTATGCTATAGTCACTCATAAAACAGGTTTGGAAAACGTGAAGTTGGATTTCTTCTTGCGGTAAGATATGACTAAAATTACACCTCTAAAAGCCTCAAATCTGAAAGACAGACAAGCTAAATCTAAGCAACAAAAAAAAACCCAAAAAAACAGATTCTAAGTGATCCACAAATCTTAAACCAGCCTGACTTCATGAACTGTCCTAATTAGCGAAATGACGGTAAGTCAATGTAGTTGCAGCAAGTAACAGCAAACAACTAAATAAGGGAGTGATATTAGAATTTTGATTCTCAGTGCTTCAGGCAATCAGCTATAACTGAACAGCTACCAGCAGTGCTTCCAAAGGTAAATTCTGTCATGTTGAATGTCCCAAGTGCCACATGCCAGAGGCTGCATGACCTCTCCTGAAAATGGTGATTCACAGCACGCAATAGCAACTACATCCTCGTCAAGCAAAGTGGAGCTATTCCACAGTCAACAGCTGAACAACTGCATTAAAACAAAATGTACTTCAGATACACAATGTATATTTCTTCATTGCTGGAAACAAAGCTAAATAATTACTCAACCGTTATGATTTCAAGGAAGTAAGCTTTAGGTAGATTAGTTTGTAAGTATCATAGAAAAATTATGACAACTAACTCAAAGGTGTGAAGACTAATTACCCAATAGAAAATTGCAGCCAGCATGGAACATAGAAATTATTCTGTTCTGGAAAAAAAAAAACAAACAACAAAAAACAAACAAAAAACCCCAACAACATATTTTCTATATTTTTTCTACAAAACTAGAAAATAAAAATTTTTTTTGGTAATTTTCTCCTGCATCTAGCTTCAAAGTTTCCAAAGGAGCTGAAACTCTGGCTGTTATTCTGAGCTATCCACAGCTCTGAGAACCTCTATTAAGTTTATCTTTGTGAAATACTAATTAAAGATGTAATTATTTTCTATTAGTAGATTTTCCTACAATAATACAAAAAGGCACCAGTCAGAATAAGGTATTTGAGGCTGCAGTTTCTTTGTGTGTGTGTATCTATATATAGATAGATAGATAGACAGATATATGCATGTATGTGCATGTACACAGCAAAGAGCTTCAAAATGGCTCCAGGAGGACTAGGCTTTACAGGTACCATAATGCTGCAGCTGCTAAAGCTCCTGCCTCAGAGATCAAAACTGGTACAGGCACATCTGCAAGGCAATCCCATCTGAACTGATAAACCTTACCTCTCTCCACACAACCTTGATGCAGATCTTTCCATTCCAGTTATGGCCCCAGCTCAGTTGCAACTACTTTAAATGCTGCTGCATCATGCTGCATTGTGCAATGCAGACATTCTTCCAAAACACAGCAACCTGCAGTTCACAACCTTGGGACTGCAGCTTTGAGCTTTAAGATTCATATTCAGTATTCTGATCAAAATACTCAGCTAAGCTGCGGGGTGAGTTGGCATAGAAATACTGAGAGGAAGCCCTGAAAAACGTTGCTCAAAAATGGCAAGAGTAGCAGAAAATTATTTGCTTCCTAAAAATTTAAAATAGAAAAACTGTTATACTGATGATGTTGAGAGTTTCTGCTCAGTTTGTTTGCATCCCAGGATGAAGTGTTTTTCTAGTTTTACCAGCACCTCAAAAACATTGGTAAGGTTCAAGGGAACATAACAATTGATATCATATTGTGAGATATAAAGATGATGCTCACACTCAACCCATACCCTCCATCATAGCATTCAAGTAACCTCAGTGAAATACATACAAACACCAAGGGTTTACTGGAGTGATGGGGCTTGGCCTAGGGTGCAGTGTTATCCAACACTGATTCTTTTTGGTGATGTCTCTATACACACTGTATTTGTACTCTATTATACCACCCATAAACAAACTAATGTTGTAACAAAATCTATCAACTCTTTTAAAGAATTCAAAATGCACTTCAATGTTTCATTTTCTTCTTTAGAGGATGAGATTATCTGAGTAACAAACACAAAAGGTTCCTTTGTGAAAATATGTCAGAGCAAATGAAACTAACAACTAAGAAATGTTTCACAGACTGGATCCTTTTCATGGGATGCTGATAACATCCACTTACCCATTCTCAAGAGAACTTCAAGAATCTGTTTTACAAACTATTCCTAACACAATAGAGGTGTGGTTTTAAAGGTCCTGGTCAAAAAACATGTCGTTGAAAGACACTTATTACTTGTCCCAAGTTGCCAGAATGCTCAATTACCAACCTCATGGGCATAAAAAGGTTTTTCCTGTACAGGTTGCAAACTGCAGGCAAAGGTTAGAGGTGTGGAGACGTTTCTGACTGGCACATGTCAGTGCACTACACTAGGGTATATCTTTTTGTTCCACCACCCTTGTATTGTTCAGTATTGTTCAAGATCTGTTCATTCTTTGACATGTAAGTAGAATTTTAAGCACCATACAATGTGTTTTCATCTTACATCAATCCAGCGTAAACTAAGATTGATTTCATTACCTCAGTGATAATGAAAAATACAAACTTCTTTGTATAGTTATATATACAAATTC
Source organism: Eubucco bourcierii (assembly GCA_013396675.1). Taxonomy (NCBI): domain Eukaryota; kingdom Metazoa; phylum Chordata; class Aves; order Piciformes; family Ramphastidae; genus Eubucco; species Eubucco bourcierii. The sequence continues at coordinate 766,452 of VWZE01010457.1, forward strand.
CACCACTGATTTGCTTAGATAGTACAGACTATGTGGTAGATTAAGGTAGATAAAGCTGGATCCCTCTGCCTCAACAATGCCCTATCTCTCTTTTTTTTTTTTTTCAAATAAACCAAATTAATCCAGCTCAGGGTGATAATTTATTAGTCACATTTCAACACAACCACTCTTGTCAGTTGTGAAGTCTTCTTTAAAAGGGGCCTGGCTTGGGGTTGAACACATTGCCATGGCTAGATGAGTTTTGCTGTGGCATGAATGTTTTCATTTTCCTGTCTGGTAACTTCAGATATTCTAGAAAGACTCACTCTCCTTGCTCCCCTTCTGGGAATATCCTTCTTTGTCACTCAATAAGGGATGAGAAACAGCAATAAGGTTAAAGGGAGCCAGTTCTCAATGAAGTAAAAGTCATCCTCTACCTAGAAAAAAATGTTCTCAGGATGTTCCTCCTTATAAATATAAAGGGATAAGAACAACCCCTCTAAGAACTGGAGATATTACAAATTCTTTCATAATGATGCCTCATAAAGTTGGCTGTGAAAGAGCTGCATAGCCTTTCATTGTGCCATGGTCCTGGTCCAAAGTCCAATGGAGACAAAGGGAAAACCTCCATTGCCTTACGGGCTTTGTAAGAATCAAGAAAATTGTTGGGTTGTTTTGTTTCTTAAAATATGAATGAAAGTGCTTTTACCACTGAAAGCACTTTCCCTCAGCCATTAATAATGTCTGTAGTATCTTTTCTAACTAGGGCATCTGTTTACATAAAAAATGCAGTCAGGCATATTCCACTTCAAAACCAAAACACTTTTTTGATGTTTTACGTATACTGAGCACAGAAATGACTCTAAACTATCCCTGATGAAAGAAGCATAACTACCTTAATCACAGTGAAAATCATCCATTCAAAGAAGAAAGTTAGGAACTCCATCTAAGAAGGTTCCTTTACTGAAGACGGACAAAGTTAATCCAAAATGGTTGAACAATCTTCTGCCAGAGCACTCTCTTGGAACAATGTTTGTCAGCAAATTAAGGGTGGCAGTTACAAAAGGTCAGAGCAGAGGCATACATCTGGATTTTTATAACTTTGATTCCCTGATTTGAAAAATGAAGGTGTGTAAAATACTGTAAGTCGTTCACTTACCATGGATTTGGTGAAAGGTCGAGCCAAGGTAAACAGCAGGGTGTACACCCACCAGTTACGATGAATGGAGGAGTAAATCATATTTCCAGGATGGACTGCGTTAGACGTCACTCCATGGGGAGAAAGGCGTCGGTTCAGCTCGTTGGAGAACAGTATATTGCAAAGCTTGGAACGATTATAGGCCAACATAGCCCAATAGTCCTTCTTAGATGGAGAAAGCAGGCTGAAATCAAGTTTTCCAGAGGAGTCTTTAATTTCTGTAAATCTAAAAAAACCCAGAGTTAATTTTACTCTCATTAAGAACAATATAAAATGTAGACAACAGAGTAGAACTTGGCCAGAACCAACATAAAGCACCTCATTCAGCAGCTGAAAGCATCCGCTGGAAATTGCCAGAGATGGAAAGAATAATTTCGCATAATATGGCAGTAAAATTATTGACTATTTAGCAAAAGTGAATGATAAATAAAAGCAGGTCAAAAAAAAAAAAAGCTTTACTGATTTAAAGGCAACATACATGTAACTCACAATTCACTTTATTTTATATCTGAAAAAAAAAAAGATTTTGCCTTATTTCCATGAATGCACAATCAACTTGGAAGAAATAATGCAGGGTAAAGTAACTGCATTAGAAGCAGGGAAAACCAGCATCCTTTCATTTCCCTTTCTTCCCTTCCCCTGCTTATTTTACCCAGTGTTCACAGACTGCACACTTTCAGTTAAGTGTTCAAGTAACTATGGATGAGTCTCACTGCCTCTTAGACTCTTTTTTTAGATTAAAAATTGATGAATATAAAGGGGTTATAACCTTGGTAACTTGCCATCAATAGTCTTATATGTTTAAAAGATAAATATAAACAAAGCCAAAATGAGTTCTGGCAGAGTATAATGTTTTTAAGTATACCCACGGCATGGCTGAACACAAATCAAAGTAACTAGTTGATGTTTTTTAATTGGGGCTGACAGAGTCATTAAACACCAGCTGTTTGTTTCATTCCTTTTCTTTTTTTTTTTCTTTTAATAACAAAGTAGTGAATGTTCTAAAGACATTTAGATGAAGAAAATGAAGTTTCCACATAGCATTCCCTCCCCCCCAATTCTTAAAATTTCATGTGCCAATTTACTGGTGTATCTTAATATTAGGAAATAATACCACATTTAGTACAGATCTATGTTTCATTCAGGAGTGCTTCTAAAAATAAAAAGGATTTAGCAAGCATTTTTAAACACTCAGAGTTTTCAGAATCAGCTGGGGAGAACAGGGATAAACATAATTACAGTACACACTAGAAAAATGTTTTAAAATATCCGTACTAATTTTGCATCTCATGCCCAGAAATGAAGAGATCAGCTGGAATTTCTACATTCATTCTGTGAGGAGAATTATAATACACTCAGAGAAAAGCAACCCCAGTATTTGAAGTCAAGAGGAACCCAGGATGTTCTATATCTTGCAGAATTAGCTCTTCAGTTTCAACAACAAAATTTCTCATTCAAAATTTTTGGTTAGATAAAACATGTTTCTGAAATTAACAGGACTATTCTGGGAGGAATTTCCTATATTCATTCCACAAGTAATAATTTATGACACCAGAAATGATCTATAAATAAAATACTTTGTTTACACTGTATAATGGTGGCGTATTTTGAGTCCAGTGCTGCAAGTGTGCTTATATGAGTCAGTTTGACTTACACTGGCAATCTCTGTGAGTGCAGCAGGATAAGGGTTGTACAATCAAATTAACAACACAGAAATATAGACAGAAGGAAAGTCGACCTCCTTATTATTTTGATTTTAATATGATGTGCTTAAAGTACCCAAAAGCTTAATTTAAACAGAAATAATTTGCGCCGAATCCAGAGAACCAACTGGAAATCAGCGAAGAACCAGAGAGGCAAATAAATATTTTGCCTTGGAGCAGTTTAGTCTAATGTTTTCTGCAAACACAGGGCTTTAGTTTTCCCCTAACAGGGGGTCTTGACTCCAGCAAAAAGATCCAGCCAAGGTTTATGGAAGTAATTAGATACCAACACTTCTATTTTACAACATAGTTTAAGGCTCAGAGTTCTCAAGTAGGTCAGAAAGTACTACTACCTAACCTTTAAACTAACTCCTTACATCAACTTCTGGCCATTAAGCAGATTGGGGGAGGGAAAGCATACTAATTTAACATTTGCCATCACACATGAATTGCACCCCTCAAAAAAGAGAAATTTCCTAGTTGCATTTATTATTTTATTTAAACACAGACCCTTCTTTATTTTTTGTTGGGTTTCTATAAACCTTGGCTGATCTTAGCCATGAGCACGTTAGAAATTGTTTCTGAAAACACAGATAAAGATGACCAGAGATGCGAGCTCTAGTTACACACAACACTTAATACACTGAAAAACAAAGATGTCATTTAAAATACTACCAGGGATACAAACTTACAAAGGGGAACAAGCAGCTGACAATTCAACATAATCTCCCATTAAATAACAGCTCATTTATACGTATCCCATTGTGCCCTCCACATCTGGCAAGTGATTGGAGTTGGCAGATTTATTTCTAGAGCTATCTTGCTTGCCCCACAGTAGCCTCTCTCACTCCTAACAGGCCTCTGCTACTTGCTTTCACAAACCTGGTGTGATTTGCAAAGATAAGGATGTCCAGATTTTGTTACCACCTAATTACTAGACATTTCATGTCTTTTAACACCGGGGAGGATTATTACTGGCATTTTCTATTGCCTCCTTTCATTTCAGCCATCATAAATTTAAAATGGTAAAAGTAAATCTATCTGCAGTATGTCATTTATACCATAAGCCCCTGTGTTTGGAAGTGATAAAGGTTTCAGCCCGACCCTTGGCTGGTCTCTCTCTACCAGGTCCCCGGGGTTACATTTTATGGAAACATGATTTAAAAAATAAGCTTCATTCTGGGTCACTAAAACATTTCAGAAATATGAAGACAGGAGGGGAAAAAAAAAAGGCACTCACACATTGGTTTCCTAGAGCTGCTACATACAACCAAAAGTGAAATAGAAATCAACAGCAACGTTTAAAGCTGGACATTACAGGGCTAATCCTGCAGTCCCTGAACTAAATCAGAAGGCAGTAAGTAGTTGGTGCTCACTAAAATTCAGAACTGGGCCATGCACTTTGCACAAGAAGCTTAATTTAAATCAAATTCGTCTTTTCAGTTATTAACACAAATACCACAAACATGTCTGAATTAAGGCAAACCTAATTAACTTTTTTTGTTGTTGGTTGGTTGGTTGGGGGTTTTTTTGTTTGTTTGGGTTTTTTTTTTGTTTTGTTTTGTTTTGCCAACTCTACTTCTCCTGGCAATAGAAAAGATGAGCAGCTAACATTTTAATTAAAAAAAATCTACCAAAAGAAGCATGGTTGGATTTCTAATACATATTAACTACACTACTTCCCATTTTACAATTATACAGCTAATGTCTGCATTGAATTCCCTAATTTCTCATTATAAAACAATTGGATTTCATCTCGCAGGTTTTAATTGCATTGTTTCTCCTGCTAAAATAACTGCACATTCTTCTTGGTATGATGTTGAAGTTGTTGAATGACAAATCAATACAGGTCATGCCATTCAGATTTAATCAATTATTATTCCATCTCCTCACAAAATCAATGAGTGGTCTGAAACGCGGTGAAAATCTGCATTCATACAAAGAATGATCAAAAAATACCTGCACGCTGTTCTAAAACTAGAACATGCTTTAGCCAGCAACAGAGCCAAATCCAGTAACATCCACAGGCATTAGTAATGCTTCTATTTTTAAAAAAGATTATTCAAAGGCAAATGCTTGAGAGCAAGGCCTTGCATTTTCACAAACTTCTGCAGCTCTGCCATAACTGCTTCATGCTTTACAGATTAAAGACTACAGTTAAATCAAAGGCAACATTCACCAACCTGTGTGATTCGGAGGACACCATCACAACCCTGGCAGGAGATGACCGGCATAAAATCTCCTTCAGAAGCTGGACAAGATAGAAATGTCCCAAGTGGTTCACCTGGAAGGTGGACTCCAGGTCATCCTCTGTCAAGCACCAGGGAGCCCCAAACACAGCAGCGTTGCAGATCAGTATGTGAAGAGGCCTAAAGAATTAGAAACATTGGATCAAATCACATCAGGAAAATGAAATCTCCAAGAAATATGAGTCATTGCACTGCTGTGTGAACCAAAGTTGTGCCTTCAGCGTAGGTGTGAAGGCTCTGGTAGCAGGGCAGTTGCAGGGTGGTTAGATGAAGGAGCTGCCTTGCACTGGCCACAGCTGGCCACAGGCAGACATAGCTGTGGTGCTCAAGGTGGGGGAAACCAATCAGATCATAGCAAACTCTGTATGCCCCAAACACAACAGTAGTGGATGGATGACTGACATGAATGGGTAGGTCACCAGAAATGCCTCAGTCACCTTCTGGAGCACTTAGAAAAGAAATTTTTACTAGTAGGGGAGCAACTATTATCATTTTCTTGTGTGGGGTACACACCTATGCATCACATCTGCACAAGCAGCAGGGGAGAAGTGATTAAGTGAAAACAAAAAAATCCTCCAGAAGCTGTAATCTTTGGTGGGGAAACTGTACACAATATAGATGAGATTCTTCAGAAAAAATTCTTCCTCATTGAACTCAGCTAACTCAGTTTAAACAGAAATGTCACAATGAAGGAACTTTGAACATAGAATCATAGAATGGTAAGGTTGGAAGTGACCTCAAAGACCACCTAGTTCCAATCCCCTGCCATAGGCAGGGACACCTCCCACTAGTACAGCTCACTCAAGGCCTCGTCCACCCTGACCTTGAACACTGCCAAGAAGGGAGTAGCCAAAACCTCCCTGGACAACCTGTGCCAGTGTCTCACCACTCTCACTGCAAACAACTTTCTCCTAACGTCCAGTTTCAATCTCCCCTCTTCCAATTTAAATCCATTGCCCCTTGTCTTGCCATTGAAAGACCTTGTAAATAGTCCCTCCCCATTCCTAATTTGCTTTGTGAAGAGTGAGATTCTACTAAACTAAGTTGGCAAAGAACCTAGTCTGTCACATACCTCCCTCATTCAAAATCAGGTCCAAAACCCTTCAAATTCTTGAATGTCTTCACTGCAATCTCAGGATACTACATACCTTGCAGCCTTCCCAAGACTTCCACAGCAAGATCAAGAACAAACATCCTTTATGTTCTTTCTTGGTTCTTTTCAAATCCTTATGAAACACAGCAAAGACTCTGGTTCTCAGATGGATCTACAGTTGGAGTATCACCACTAGGAAAAGCTTGGCAACAAGAGCGTGCTCTTGTCCTTGAGTCAGAATTTGACGCAGTAGACTTCAGTAAGTGTACCAGAGCTGAAAATCTCAGACCTGAGACTCTGCATCTGGCATCTTTGCCCCTGATATAATTAAATGTGGAAGGTCACATGAAATAATGATGCTCTAGCAAATACCTTTCATTCCCTCATTCACTGTTCACTAATATCTTTGATGTCCCAACACTACAATATTATGTCACATCTGTTTGTTTAGGTCATTTCAGCCTATTATGCCTTTATTGCAATTGGCCAAATCCCATGATACAAAATCAACCACTCAACATAAACTCTAATCCTGAAGATAATAAATGAAGCACAACTAGGAAACATAGCTGCTTTTCCTCTGTTCTGTCCAAGTACTCCACAGCCCTACACACAAAAGATGACAGGGGACCCAGAGTCAGATCATTTATCTGCGTAGCTAAAAGACACAAATACTGCAGCTCTGAGCATCTGTAAAAGGAATTCTGGAAAAGAATATGAAACACAAAGCCCAAGGTTGTCAAACAAGCATAAGTAATCAGATTCCACCAGGCAAACAAATGTAAGAAATCAGATTCCATCAGGTACGTTTGAAAACACCAAATTTTGATAGCCCAGTTTAAAAAAACAAACAACTCATATTTCTGGGGGACTCAAATGCACCTTAGGTGCATAGTGAAAAAGCTGCATAAGCATTGCCATAAAAAGTGGGCTGTGTTTTCTTATTAAAACACATCTCAACTTCAGACCCTCTGGGAAGCTACCGATGTAGCCTGCTTTAATAAGAAGTTAACAATCCAATATCTGTACCTGTGCCAACTTGGAAAAATTTAACAAAAAGCTGCAGAGGATGTGTGAAACATCTGTGTACTTTAGGAAGATCATTTTGTGAAGTGCTGGATTTCTGATTTTTGGTCAGTGACACTTTGTGGTAGTTTGAGAAATCCTGGGTCTCCCTTAACAAAACCATAGGAACAGAGTCCATCCCAGGGGGATCCACCTGCTCATCCCAGGAGATTGTAACAATGTTATTCTATTCTGTCTTCAAGTATCATAGCTTATAAGGCAGTGCCTGACTGATGCCCTTCCCTTCTCCTCCCTGCCTCTCCTCCCTCCACTCCTCTCCAGGATCAGCACAAGTTGTTATCCCATGGTTCATGGGGGAGATGGCTCCCAGCTGGCACGGAACTGAGCTGCGTCATGCAGCCTGCTGAGTGAGGCCTTGTAGGCCCCAGCTGGAGAGGGCAGTTTCAGCCTACCCTTGGGCTGACTGAGGGTGGAGGGGATGAAGGACTCTAGAAGGCCAATCTGGGCTTTATAATTTTTTTACTTATTCTACCTGATTGCTTTTGTAGATAAGCTCTTGTAAATAGAATTTCTCTTTAAAGTTCCAGTCAGTGTGCAGGATCCTCACTCTCATTCCTGCAAAGGGGTAAGAATCATTTCTCCTGTAGTCCCGGGTAGCTCATGGTCCCACACTGGGACACACTTAGACACATATCTGCACATGCATACTACAGCTGCAAAAGAAATGGAAGATAAGGGGGGACTGTCCTTTCAAAGACAGGGTTCCCTCTTTCTGTTCAAATCACCTGGCAAAAAAGGCAAGCCCTTGTTCATCCTTGCAGCCTCACTCAATACAGTGCACGCAGGCTATTTACTAAGACATGCAGGATCATATTTTTAAAAGGTACCTGACCTTTTGAGGTATATTTTATCATAATGTTTCAAACCCAAGATCATTTTGCCTGTTTGAGATACACCTGCCAAGGAAAACAAAGCCTCATGAAGCCTCAGAGTCTGTGTGTGGAAAATTTGGGTGATTCATCATCCCTTCTGAAACTGTGAAAAGCTCTACCAAGAATTAGTTTACAGATTTGTCGATCTGCTGGAGAAAAGGAGTAAGTTCCTTCAACATAGATGCAGTTTTTGGTGTAAGACTCTCCTGTAGGAGAACTGAAGCACATAGGATGGGAATAACAACAACAACAAAAATACTATCACCATTCCCTACAAAAGCTGATATGGCACTTCCTAAAAAGATCATCATTCTTTTTGATAATTGTCATATGTATTATCACAGAATCATGGGATGGTTTGGGTTGGAAGGGACCTCCCAAAGTCATCTAGTCCAACAACCCCGCAGGGAGCAAGAATATCCTCCACTAGATTGAGTTGCTCAGAGCCCTGTCAAGCCTTCAGGCATGGGCCTCAACTACCTCCTGGCCAACCTGTTCCACTGTTCCACCACCCTCATGCTAAAGAACTTGTTCCTTACATGCAACCTAAATCTCCTTTAATTTCAAACCATTGCCCCATGTCCAGTCACTGCAGACCTTTGCAGACAGTCCCTCTGCAGCCTTCTTGTATCCTCCTTCAGGTACCAGAAGGCTGCTGTTAGGCCTCCCCAGAGCCTTCTCTTCTCCAGGCTGAACAACTCCAGCTCCCTCAGCCTGTCCTCATAGCTGAGGTGCTCCAGTACCCTGATTATCTTCATGGCCCTCCTCTGGACCTGCTCCACTAGGTCCATGTCCTTCCTTTGTTGAGGGCTGCAGAGCTGGATTCAGTACTCCAGGTGAGCTATTACCAGAGCAGAGTACTATGAAGTTACAGACCACAGGAACACAGAAAGGACTCACATACAACTTAAAACTGTATTCTACCTATCCAAATAGTAGTATCTTTCATTAATACTAATTACAAAATAGCTACCAAAGGCAGAATACCCAATCTATACCTACTAGAGTAGATTTAGTTTGGATGTTAGGAACAAGTTCTTTACCATAAGGGTGGTGGAACACTGAACAGGTTGCCCAGGGAAGTGGTTAGGGCCCTGTCCCTGGAGATATTCAACCATTCTATGATTCTATGAAATCTGTCAGCTCAATTCTGTTAGAGAAATCTATGCAGAAATATAAATAGAGGGACAAATATTTTCAAATATTTTGTACTGAAAAAGTAATACTTGATTCCATTTTAGAATTCTTTCTTTGTGATTTTTTTTTTAATTTGCATTTCTCTCTTTAAATGGCTAAAAATGGATTTATCTAGGAAACACCACAGAATAGAAAGCTGAAGGGGTGTGTCAGTAGATATTGCTGTTGTGCTTCATTTCAGTTGAGGGTGAACCACCTCTCCGATTTGGATCCACAGCCATTAAGCTATCAGACTGTCAGAATGCTAACAAAGGTCCAATTACTGAAAAGTCTCATCTAAGTTTTTGTGACCTGGACATTTAAACACCAAGAAACAGATGAGATTACCTATGTAAGAGCCACCATATAGTTATGAACTTCAGCCACAGATGACAGATTCTAATCTCAGTGGTGCAGAACTCTGTATCACTGAATGTATCATTATGCAGGAACAAAAATTTTCAGATACATGACAATTCACACCACACATCTGGCACTACAGCTTTGCTTCATGGCAGGAGAATTTTTAAGCAATAGCAGAACCGTGACCTTGATTTCACAAGTTCATTAAAAACATTGCTGCAATCTACATTAGGCTTCCTCCTGAGTACAAGGGGGGAAAAAAAAAAACCTACCCTCAATTTAAAATAGTTTGTAATTCTACATCACAGGCACAGCCAAGGCCAGGAAAAAATGGCAGCAGCAGAAGAAAATTGTCTTTAGTGTTTACTCCTTGTGTTGATAAAGCTCCCTCTAACCATGACACCTATTTGATATATCTGGAAACATTCTACAGTTAAAACTTGGCAGAGTGTTTTGAAAATTTACCCTTGTGTCTCCTTAACATGTTTTCAGTCAGTGACATACCATGCTGAGCTATGGTGGTCTACCATTACAATTTAGGTATGCACTGGGACTTGAACATGAGCTGCCCCATCATGACATGTAGTCACTGTTTCTTATCTTTCACAGCATGATATAGGCTCAAGCATACACTGCTTTAACTGCAAGCCAGGTAGCAGTTCTGGAAAACTCTCACCTTGCTGCTAAGTGCAGCTACAATTTAGTGAAAGCTAAAATGCACCCAGGATTAGCAAGGATGTTCTTAATTGTGAATGTATCAGCTGAAAACCGTCTAGTATCTTGTGCTCTTCACGAGTCTGTGGTACACTACTGCACCAAGCAAGGCATTTACATCTCCTATGTTGTGCTCAATTCACTATTAGAAGCAACAAAGCAATCCAAGTGCTCTGCACTATTTGAAAATACAGTAAGTGAATACATTAGAGAGATACAGAAATTAAGTTGTTGGTATAAATCAGCTAGTTCTGAAATTTAATAATCAATTTGTTAGCACCTGATGTAAAACTATGATCTGTCAGCAGCCTCCCAAGCTGGCTGTGTGCAGCAGTAGATATTTCCAAGGGAATTAATTACTGATGATTTGCAAAGGTAAGAATAATATTTTTCAACAAATGTAGCCTGTGCACTAGGAGGTTAAACAAACACCACCAAAATGTCAACAGAGTTCTTGGCTTTGGTGTTCTCCCATTTCAAACGTAATGAAATAGTTAACCAGAAATTATGCAAGGGGAATACTTTCAAATCTTCCCATGAAGCAGAATGTCACACCATCTGGGGCACTTCTCAAGTGATTTGAAAAGTTCACACTGTTTGGAATTACACAGACATTCAACAGAAAAGGCCTTGCCATATCCCCAAAGTCCCATAAGCAACTGTAGACCTATGGCACGGCCAGTAAAGACGGCAGAGTTGTGATTTCTCTTCCACAAAGAAGCAAAATCTCAGCCTGCTAAACTTTTCCATCCCAGAACCATGAACACGCATGTTGCTTTCTCCAAAGTTTTTCATTCAGGGAATGCCTGCACAAGGGAAATAACCAACATACAGGCCAGGCTTACAAACAAACAAACCAACCCAAAAAAAGCCACAAAACAAAAAACAAAACACAAAAACCAACAAAAAACACCCAAAAGTAAGTTAAGCCACTATCTCCAAAAATTCTTCTGTTTTACAAGCAGTACTGGGAAACTGAATAACAAGAAGACACTAAGGGGCAGAAGCAGAAAATAATCTCAGCACCATGTAATTTCTAGCACTGACACAAAAATATTTACCTGTTTGATGAAAACAAATAAATAAATATGCAAACAAAGCAAGCAAGCACTGTTGACTCAATGAATTCTGGAAATGAATGCTTAATCTCTAACTGGTTGGACTCAATGACTCTAGAGGTCTCTTCCAACCTGGTTAATTCTGTGATTAATTCTGTGATTCCCTCTTTCTAAAAACATTGACTGAAAAGTCAGCAAAAATACCCTCTATTGCTACCTGCCAGCTGACAGAATCATGGATCCTTGTCAGACAGGCTTCATTCTAAGGCAAGCCACTAAGAGAGGACTTAGAGCCCTGATGGAGTCTGACCTTTTGCTATAAGCAAGGAACATTCTCTGAAATTCATCCAACTGGATTTCTTTGCAGGATTTGACACTGTTGATCAGCAAATACTTCTGCCCCACTTTCAAGAGATTAATGGGAGTAGAGTGAAACTTCTGCTTCTTCCTTCGTAAACAGTCAGATTTAGAACTAAGCAGAAAACTTCCACTAGTTCTGGATTTCTATTAGCTTTTCTTACACAAACAGGGGGAAATAAAACAACTAAACCCCCTCATACTTGGGGGCCCATTATCCACAGCTCTGAATTCCCTTTTACATAGCTGTAATGTAACTCTAAATTTTCTCTCGCTGACGGCACACAGTATACCCTGGGTATTGATATTAATAGGTGTCAGTGCTTCACTTTCCTCACCTCAGTCCCACCTCAGGACCACATGTAACACCAAAATCCATTACAGAAAACACATCTTTCTTGGTCAAAGTGTGGTATCATTGCTAGTTCTGCATCCCTGAGGACTCCAGAATGCTTCCACACGTATGTTGGGTTTTTTTAAGTCCTAGGGCCAGGTTGGGGTAGAAGAGGGATAGGATAATGCTCCACAAATTAATTTCGTTATCCATTCAACCGTTCAGCATTTCCACTTTGCATCTACTTCTGTTTTCTCAAGCTCTGGCACAATAAAAGGTGCTCTTTGTCCCACTCCTTGCCATGCCTTGCAAAGACATTTTCTTTTAAATCTCCCTGATGCTTGAGAGACAGCAGCAATGAACATAACCAGAAACTAGCAGGTTTTATTCAGCAGCTCACCTAAGGACATTCACTACCTCAAAGTGGACACACACATCTTTTTGCAAAATCCCAACAGCAAATCATTATTTAGCCAGACACAGAAGCAGTTGCAAACAGCTGTAAAGAAACATACTTTTTTTCAATAACCATGGAATGATTTGTTGTTTCTGCATGTACTTCTAAATAAGCGAACTTCGCGTGTCCACAGTAAGTACTTGTTAGAAAAACAAGAAAGCTACAACTCACAAGGAAGGTCAGTTACTATTTTTATTACATATTAGTGAGATTTCCCATTGAAAACAGCTAACTCCCTGGAAAATGTTTTGGGGACCACGGCTGATCACCGAAACAATAAAACACTTCATGCATTCTGAACACTTCACTTGCCAATGACAACTCCTTCCTCTGTTTTGCCTAGAGATATATAGAGCTGTAATAGAGTTCAGAAAGCCCCAAGCAGCTGCGTGCTGCCATTCAGACCTGAAAGATTCCATGTTGTGATAAAAATTAATGTACTTTGGCATCCTCTGGGATCTTTGGTTCCTTGGGAACAGCTAATGAAGAAATACAACCATTTTTTGACTCTAACACACATTTTTGGATTCTAAGATTGAGACACACATGATATATGCATGGCCTGTCTAATGTCACCGTATCCAAGTGCCAGAAGACTCTGCCATCATGTGCTTTAATTATCTCCCACAGAAAGCCTTTAACTAAATAGACTAAATACATATTAATGTATATGTAATTAAATAGCTACTCCTCCCTTGTAAGTTTCAGAAGACAACATCAATTAAACATATGGATCTTCTTAAAAACCATTAAGATGTAGCACTGCAAAATCCCTGTTTTATTTGCAACAGAATGCATTTTAATCAGACATACCAAGTTACACACATTTTGTTTTCTTAGATGCTCAAAACAGCCCTCCCAGGTGGTGCATCTTGTGGAAGCTTTTTTTAGGAAGAGAGGACCACAAGACTTTATGAGCCATCTTAGCCTCAGTTTCAACTCAGTCATAGACACATGGCTCAAAATGGGAACAACAAGTGTGCTGAGCAGAAAGCCACTGGAGGGTTATCAAAGTTCCATCGTTAGTTTGGAGTGAAAAGAGTGCAAAGTGTCCAAAGGCAAGTGACAAGTTTGCAAATTTTGAAGTTATAAAGTCACAAAATTAAGTAACAAACACCTGAAAACCCCTTTCTGTTAGCAATATGTAAAAATACTTAATATTTTTATAAATGCAACTACATGTGTTGTGGTGAACTGTCACTCTCATCTTTTCTTAATATTGGCTTTTACTTTAAAAAAAAAGCTACAGAGGCAGGAGACATTTCCACAATAAAGTAGATGAAATGGAAGGTGATCTGGTGAAAATATCATGATCTCTGTCTCCATTAGAAGTGGGGAGGGGTTAAGTTTGGAAGATTTTTAATTTAAAAAATACTGGAAACTGTTTTTGGATCCATGTGACTTGATACATGCTACCGCTGTGGGGTAATTGTGTGAGAGCTTAAAAACAGAAGGAACAAGAAAAAAGAAAGGGGGGAAAATTATGCAGAAAGCCAATCCCTAGGCTTTAATAAGGCAGGATACCACTGCAAAGAGAACAACAACAAAAAAAGTTTCACTCTAATATTATTATGTATGTTTCAAATGCAGGCAGCCTTTGATCTTATTTAAATTTCAGATGTGTGCTGCCTGCAACAGTAACTTCTGAACTCTGCACATTTCAATACTGAATTCAATGGGAATACTTTTTGCTATCTAAAAACGCACAGCGTTGTCCAGAAGTTTGTGCCTTGGTGGCACTGTCAGAAATGCCAACTTTATTCTAAGAGGAGATCAACTAGCTTTAATTCACACACACACACAAAGTTATTTCCGTGGCACAGAGCTAACATATTTGTACAGTGGTAGGAAACAGGTTCAAAATTGTGAGACGATAGTAATGATCACTCCTTGTTGTGGAAGGGGTCATTAATTACTGCGAGATGACATTTAAAAAATATTAATAGAATTTATTAATATTAAATATTCAGAACTGGTGGCACCCCGATCACCAAAATAATAATAGTAACAGGTTCTTGCATCATTATGGAAACTAGATACAGGTTATAATAGGATCTAGAAATAACTATTAAATATATATATTAATTGAACTCAACTAAACTGGCAGAGAAAGCTTTGCGGTCAGTGCACCGCTTGCGGTCAGCACTCTGCTTGCTCACTAGATGGACGCAAGGAGTAACATTCTGCTTATGGCAGAAGGCAATTAATGATTACAAGAGGCTTGAAATGTTTACTTACAAAAATATCCTGGGACAATACCCNTCACGCCGTCTGTGCAGGTCGAACGCGTGACAGGGAGCAGAGCCTCAGCTCAGGATCAGTGAGGCAGCAGGCAGGGATGCAATAGCAGCCACACCTTGCAATGGCAAAGCGCACACTGTGCTCCCTGCTCATCTCCTTTTATCCAATACAGCCCGAGACCAATGGGCCTTTGGCCACAGGATAGCCAATCCAATGGCAGTTAGCCAAGATGTGACCATATTGGATGAAGCCATAGGTTTGCTTTACCCTTTTTGGGCAGAACACAGCCTTGCACAAGGCAACTCTGTGCACCTTGTTTACCGCAGTTGCTGGGCAGGCCACAGACCCCAGACTTAGTGGCTCCATATTCTTTGTCCCTTTTCCCACGGTTGCTCTCCCCAAAACAGAAGGAGGGAGAGCAGAAAAACATGCCTGGGCAAGTCAGGACATGCCCAAGCCTAATTTGGCCTGCTTAGGCCTACCACAACACCCCTGACAGAAATATCACAACTATTAAGCATATTAGCACAATCATCACTAATAATTCATTTAAATCATACATTCATTTTTTTTCTGTATCTTTTAAGTTATGTGTGCAACAGCTTGCCAAACAAATCCCATTTTTATGCATGTATTTATATGAATTTGTTGTGCAGTAACTATGATTTAATTATGGTTAAAGAAAAATTAAAAACCAACTTAACAGACCTACAATATGTCAGTTATAATACACAAAAATGTAAAAAAAAAACCAACCAAACAAAAAACCAAAACCAAAACCCCACCCAACCCAGTATTCTGGCATGAATTTTCAGCAGGCTCTGAAATCTTAATTGCACCCACAAGGTTTCAGAGTGCTTCTGCTTGCAGCATGAAAAATGGATGTACTCATAGAGTTTGAGGCCTCAGTTAAGAAAGCCAGCTGAAAATCTGGCCCTCTCCATTTTGGATCTGGTTAGGGAAATAAGAAGAGACTAATGTTCCAAACAGAGAATCGTAATTCATAACTGCTGTCTTTTCCATATTTCTACACACAGCATAAGTGAATAAACTGTCAGCATGTGCCAATTCTTAGCACCAAAAAATAAAATTAAAAAATTCCAGTTTTAAACTATAGGAAAGTAACTACAGGCAAAATTTACATCTGGAAGGGCCATAATTATGAATTGCTGCTACCAGTTCAGAAAATCTCAAGTAGTGACTGTGGGCAAACATTGTTTTATATCATTGAAGTAATGCAAGATTTTTCTGAATAATTTCGTATTTTTTTTTCCCTCAAACAATGAGAACATTAAATTGATGTCTTATGTATTGGCTGAAGCTAACTTTAATTCAAATTGAGTAGCACTATGCACCACTCAGAACTAAAGATGCACATAAAATTTCACCTAGAGCTTTACTGCTCACTTCTGCCTGCTAACTGTTGTGCTCATGGAAGTGCTCTTGTGCTGAAGATCAGGTAAATGCCATGATAGCATGACTGCAAATACTGACAACAGGCAGCTAGTTTGGAAATTTTAGAATCATAGAATTAGGTTTGGTGTTTAAGTTTTGCCTTGGTTTGTGTTGTTTTTCATAGAATGGCTCAGGTTGGGAAAGACCTCTGAGATCATCTACTCCAACCTTCCCACCATGGGCAATGACATGCAGTCTATTCCAGAGTCTCACCACCCTCATACTGAAGAATTTCTTCCTAAGATCCAGTCTAATCCTACTCTCCCTCAGCCTCAAACCATTCCTCCTTGTCCTATTGCTAGACACCCTCAGGAAACTCCAGCCTTCCTGTAGGATCCCTTCAGGTAATGGAGGAAGCTGTAAGGTACAACCCTCCAGATCTTCTGTTCTCTAGGTTGAACAACCCCAGTTCCTTCAGTTTATCCTCACAGTAGAACTGAAACATTGGTGCTGTTCCTCAATTAAAGTGTGTGGGTAAAATATATGACGATTAAAATGGCAAACAGATATAGAATCATAGAATGGTAAGGTTGGAAAGGACCTCAAGCATCACCTAGTTCCAAACCCCTTGCCATAGGCAGGGACACCTCCCACTAGTACAGTTCACTCAAGGCCTCATCCAACCTGGCCTTGAACACCTCCAGAGAGGGAGCAGCCACAACCTCCCTGGGCAACCTGTGCCAGTGTCTCACAACCCTCACTGCAAACAACTTCCTCCTAACATCCAGTCTAAATCTCCCCTCTGCCAGTTCAAACCCATTGCCCCTTGTCCTGGCATTACAAGACCTTGTCAATAGTCCCTCCCCAGCCTTCCTGTAGGCCCCCTTCAGATACTGGAAGGCTACTCTAAGGTCTCCTGGAAGCCTTCTCTTCTCCAGGCTGCAGAGCCCCAACTCTCTCAGTCTGGCCATAATAGCAGAGCTGCTTCAGCCCTCTTCATGACCCTCCTCTAGACTTGCTCCAACAGTTCCATGTCCTTCCTGTGTTGGGGGCTCCAGAACTCTACACAGTACTCCAGATGGGGTCTGATGTGACCGTGTGATCAAAGTATCACAGCCACAAATCCATGCTCCTAGGACAAATATCAAATCCTACAGACCCTGTACTATCATAGTGATGCTGACTAAATTTAAATGCTACAATCACAGGAGGGTAGTCATTTTGTCTTTAAGGTGGATTAATAGCAGCCATAATTCCTCACATTGTGCCCACTCAATGAAGAGGAGATTCAATTCAGTGCTTTTTAGTTTTGAAAGCCTAATATGAAAGATTGGTTGGCTTGCCTCTTCCAACTGCACAAAAATCAGCTAATGCCAAATCCATCTTACCTAAGAATATTAATATAAACAAATCATTTACTTGACTTTCTGTTAACGGCGATATTCAATCAACTGCCTGAGCTGGAAACTAGCATGAGGGAAAAGGTTAGATACAGATAAAAGCAGTAACCTGAACAAATCCAGACAGCTATGTGAGTTGAGACCCATTTTCCTACTCTCATCCTAACCATAGCACTGCCTTCACATGGAAGGAAGGTGGAGATCATGCAGCCCTGGCAGACATCTCCAATGGAGGATGTATCTCCAGACAGTAAGTCAAACTAAAACACAGCCAGAAATCACAGTTAAATAAATAAATCACATAAATAAGTGCATCACATTTCAAACTACATGAGAAGGTAAACCAAGTCACCATTTCTATAACAAAAGGAGTTTCTCTAAAGAATTTGCTCTGTAACTCCTTCAGCACTACCTTTTACCAAGTAAAACTCCTATTTTACACGTAAGTCACAGTGTGTTCAGGTTGAGCCACAATGAAATAGGAGGCACTCTGCCCACAGAATCTCTGTAACTGTGAGAGCAAGAAAAACTGGAAAGCTCATGAGAAGAGTCTGCTGCAATCACAGCAATGCAGGATCTGCAAAACCCTCCTGCACCAAAACGTTATTTGAAACTGCATGGATAAAAAAAGTCTTGGAAAGAGAAACAGCTGCATCAACTCAAAGAGTATAGATAATGCAAACATTTGTATTCTTTTTTTTCCTGTGGTCATGAGTGATTTTCTAGAATATATTTATAGGAATGCAGCAAAAATTACCAGTCTATATACTCTGAGCCCAAATTTTGTCTGTGGGCAAGGCTGCAACACCTAACAAATCCAAACAAGATTCCTGTCAAATCTCAGAAGCTTGATAACTTGAAGATGAATCACCTAATTTTAACTTTCAAACAAGGAACCTTTCTTAGCTCTGAAGAACTATTTCATTTTATATTAAATGTTCCTTTTCAGATTAATTTTTTCCTCCTGTTTATTACTTACATTTTTTTTCAATACACCCTCAGTTGTGTCATTTCTTTTCTGCATGCAACCGACCCCTGTTAAATTCCTGCTGAGCAGAGGATGACATTTCTTCATTCTTCACTTAGTTTTCACAATCTCTCAGATTTTTCAAGCACATTCAAGAAAGCATTTTTCCCCCTTAGAATCATAGAATAGAATCATAGAATGGTAAGGTTGGAAGGGACCAATCTAGTTGGAACTCATCTAGTTCCAACCCCCTGCGACAGGCAGGGACACCTCCCACTAGCACGGGTTACTCAAGACCTCGTCCAACGTGGCCTTGAACACCTCCAAGGAGGTTGTGGAGCACGGAAGCACAGAATGTGATCAAAGATCTGGGCAACCTGTGCCAGTGTCTCACCACCCTCACTGGAAAGAACTTCCTCCTAACATCCAGTCTAAATCTCCCCTCTGCCAGTTTAAACCCATTGCCCCTTGTGCTGTCATTGCAAGACCTTGTCAATAGTCCCTCCCCAACCTTCCTGTAGCCCCCTTCAGATACTGGAAGGCTACTACAAGGTCTCCTCGAAGCCAGTTTCCCCCTCTCTCCTGGCAGTTTTGGTGTAACTGCCTGGTCAGTGATGTCAGTGTTGGTTCATGCGGATGTGGAAGAGAACAAAGAGACTCTTCAGAGATTGATTTAAAACACAAAATAATCTTGTGCAACTGTGTGTATCATGGAGCTGTGACTTCAGCTAAGAGCCAGGGGTGGGAAATAATGTATCTTTGTCATCTTCTGTATTTCATCCAGTTTTGCATCTACAAGTTATTTACTTAAGGCAGTAGATTCATAGTCTCAGTAGTTTTCCCTCTGCAAATCCAGCAACACCACCTTCCCGAGCTGCAACAGGGTTTGATGTTTTAACTCAGTGAAACTTAGAAATCCTTTTTCTGGAGTAGCTCCATTCTAGTTTTCTTACCCAGGAAGAAACCTGTGAAATGCAGTCCTTGAGGACTCTTTTTCCTCTCAACCAGAGAAGAACAAGCTTCCAGCTTTTGAAGTGAGTAAGAGTATATATCCTTACATCTGTTGACAAAAAATAGTAACCACCTAGAGCCATGAAGTGTTTCAGAGAAGCACAATTTCAAAAGACAAGAAAATCCATTGCATATTTTATAAAATGATAGTAACTTGATCAGGTGCCACCGAGACCAACAGATTCTGGATACCAGAGTGTCTCAGAAAGCAGCAGTGGACTGGAGAAATTAAACAGACAACAGAACTATCCACACCCAGAAGCTTAATATGTTGATCGCTGAATACTGAAAGCCTCTTCACATGGCATGCAGTGAGAAATGAAAACACAGACCTTTATTAAAACATGTACCTTCATATTCATAAAATTTCTCCTCCATGCCTGGAATTTAGTGCAATGTTTTTTTTCCCAGAAACCAAAAGACCTACGCAACTCAGAACTCAAATGACAGCCTTGTTTAGAAAGCAACATAAACACTTTATTCGCTACTTTATTGTTCCTGTGCCCACAAACAGGGCTTGTAGCTACCTCATGGGAACTGGAGAGTAGGAGAATGCATATCACAGCATGCTTTCTCCTACAGGTGTATGAGATCAGAGATAGCAAAGCCCTTTAAGAAAGTCAGGCTGCTGGCTAACAGATTTGCCAATGAGTAAAGAACAAGACTTGGTCTGTCACGGAAGCCTGGAAGATTCTTTCCCAGTCATAGAATCATAGAATCATAGAATGGTAAGGTTGGAAGGGACCTCAAGGATCAGCTAGTTCCAACCCCCTGCCATAGGCAGGGACACCTCCCACTAGTACAGCTCACTCAAGGCCTCCTCCAACCTGGCCTTGAACACCTCCAGGGTGGGAGCAGCCACAACCTCCCTGGGCAACCTGTACCAGTGCCTCACCACCCTCACTGCAAACAACTTCCTCCTGACATCCAGTCTAAAGCTACTAATGCAAAGGAAATCTTAAAGCTACTAATGCAAAGGAATCACTGATCTGCCAAAAGCCTCTGGACACTGTGTCAAAGCAAACAAAGGAAGAGAGAAAAGTAGTTAGTGTACATTAGTGTTGGAAAACACATAGTACATTGTAATAATAGGATGCTTCTCACATAAAATTGCTTTTCTGACCATATCCAGACATAGATAAATTACACAAAATCAGAGTCAGGAAGACTTAGTAGGTCTCCTGACAGTCCTGATGACTGTAAGACAAGTCTTCTGCATCTGCACCAGATAAAGGATCTAGTGCTATAGGCAGTGTGTGGAGTCTGGTTTCCATCCAGCCTTAGGCTTTAAACACAATGTAACTGGGAATTTTGTTCAAAATCCCCCAAGTCTTGCAAGAGATACAGACCTTAGACTTTCCTACAGTGCTCGGACTGGTCCTGCCAGACACAAATACATCTGAGCACAGATCCAAGACAGAAATATCTGAAGGCAAGGCAGAGGCTATAAATGCTGCCTATTACTACATTGTGTTTTTCAAAGAAAATGAGAGTCAAACATTAGTGAAACCTGCCCATCACTGGCCTACAATGGTAAAACAAATTATGCCAACAAAAGCAAAACAGGTTTTACTCCTTCTGTATCTTTACTGATTTTGTATCTTCTCATTTTCAAAGTTCTCTGGCAAAAAAAATGCCTTAAGTGTGTTGACTTCTAAGGGTTTACAAACAGGCATACCAAAAGGACTAGCTAGGATAACCATATGATCTGCAACACACAAATCAAGCTAAGAGCTGCATTTGGAGGAAGGGTGGTTTTCAGTTTTCACTGCATCACACAGTCTTTAAAGACATGTAGCATATTTGAAGCATGAAAAAGCTACATTAAAACAGTCATTGTTCTTATATTAAGAAACCGATTTAGTACTAAAGCAGCGGTATTGCAAGTATTTGTCTTTCTATTTCAAGAAAGTTTTAACACACAAAGATTATATATAATAAGGAAATATTGTTACAAGGATTTTTGGCAGTAAAGGAACTCATGTTAGAAGTCAGTTTTGACAATTCCTTGAATCTAAAATACCTATAAGGCCTAAATGTCATCTCTCTATCCATGTGAGATTTAGCTTTGGCAGTGTTTCAAAAGTGAAAAACTATTCTTTGTTATATATTTTTCCTGTGACAATGTCTTTTCAAAGCTGTCTAAGAGGCCATATTCTCTTGAGAAGTACAGTAAGATGTACATGTGTTACAGAAATAAGTTTGAATACTCACAACAATCAATGGGTCAAACTGTGGATAAAAGCACCAAGTGTGGAAATCATTTTCAAGATTTGGCACTTCAAAGATTTCAAATAATTTCTTCAACTGAGAGATTTATTGTTCTGCTCAAGCTAAATTAAACAAAGCATTTGGAAGCTAACCTGATTATCTTCATATACATTTGTCTGTTGTTAAGTGATGTCACTACCAGGCCCTCTTCACCCCTCTTTTTTTTTTAAATTTATTTTAAATTATGGATTATTCCAGACACAAGTCTGGAAAAATGGAGCTTTCAGGCTCACAAGTCTATTTCATTTCAATGTTTTAAAAATAAAGAGAGGGAATGTTAGAAGACAAAGTAAGACAAGGAGGAGACTAATTGCTCATCCCTGACCTCTTTCCAAACCACTGCAAAACTGATAAAAGTTGCTGGAGTTGTTTTTTGGGCAGTTTAGCTTTGGCCTTCTTTCAATAGCCAAAGGGGTATCAATGTTCACTTTAAAGCTGGGACTACACATGGAATAATAAAGGATCCACATCTGTATACACACATATATATATATATATGTATATATTTTCAAGATCATTTGTTTTAACCTTAAAAAAATATTTTTTTCCCAAGATTAGATAGATATATATATATATAGAACCTTTTATATATATATATATACATATATAATTTTAAAAAATTTATTTATTTTTATTTATATATAGGTTTTTTTTAAGGTTAAAATAAATGAACTTGGATTCATATAAAAAAAAAAACTGTGAAAAGATTATTCACTAACTGTAGCTGCTGATCAGTCCAACCATTCTGAATTCTGCCAACTGTGCTCAGCTGATAAAGACATTAAAATAACAAGAAATTATTTTCTGAATACTTACACATTCTTGGATTTGAATGCTTCAGCAAAGTGCTGCACGCTCTGAAGTGAAGCAAGGTCTAAGGTCATTGCTTCTACCTTGGCTTTATGCTGGAACAAGAGAAAATATGGAAAAAAATGAAAAAAGAAAGGAAAAAAATATTATAAATAACAGCAAGTTTAGTTCAGAGTATCATGTTACAGTAAATGTGTTATGAAACTTGTCTGATTCCCTTGTTTAACATTATAACCTCAAAGTGAACACAAATCATCAAAAAGAATGGAGGGCTACAACATTTAGTGCCAAAAGTAGCATTGCAATTTCGTGGTTCTGCTAAAAACATACACTATGTAACACATAGCTTCACATAATACAATCAATCCACACAAGGTGGTGCAAAGGTTAATATGGTATCTTTTTTTCTTCTATTTTCCTGGTGAAACTCATGTAACTCATGGAATAAAAAGTGGAGTAAGGATTACACTTAATGCAGGGCATTTTTTTACATGCCACAACAACTTAACAATGCTCAGTAAATATTCTATAAAAACAGAAATATTTAAACCTATAGACACTAATGCAAGGCAATCTGCCTTGCATAGGCAGTATAAAATAAGTATAGAAAACAACTGAGTAGCCTACATAGTTTTCAGTACAGGAAGAATTTTCCAGTGTATACAATCCCCTACAGAAATAGTATACGTAGTTCAAAGCAACTTCTCATCCAAAGGGACTTGCAATCATAGAACCATAGAATGGTAAGGTTGGAAGGGACCTCAAGGATCATCTACTTCCAACCCTCTGCCATAGGCAGGGACACCTCCCACTACTACAGCTCACTCAAGGCCTCATCCAACCTGGCCTTCAACACCTCCAGGGAGGGAGCAGCCACAACCTCCCTGGGCAACCTGTGCCAGTTTCTCACCATCCTCACTGCAAAGAACTTCCCCCTAACACCCAGTCTAAATCTCCCCTCTGCCTGTTTAAATCCATTGCCCCTCATTCTGTCATTGCAAGACCTTGTAAATAATGCCTCCCCAGTCTTCCTGTAGGCCCCCTTCAGATACTGGAAGGCTACTCTAAGGTCTGGAAGCCTTCTCTTCTCCAGGCTGCAGAGCCCCAACTCTCTCAGCCTGTCCTCATAGCAGAGCTGATTCAGCCCTCTGAGCATCTTCGTGGCCCTCCCTGGACTTACTCCAACACTTCCACGTCCTTCCTATCAGTTGCATGTCCTTCCAATCCCACAACATGATGAGTTAACTTGAAGGTGCTTACCTTAGGCACCACCAAAACAACTCTCCTCAGTATTTGCAGCTTTAAGATCCCTCTTCCCATATCTTTTGAAACATTTACATTCCACATCTTAGAACAAAATGAACCAAAAGTCTGGTTTAACTGCAACCACGGAAGCAAAAGTCATCACACAATCAAGTGGATTCTAGTTCTTTCAAGTCACAGTTCTGAACCAGTTTTCCTTGACTGCAGCATCCAACTATTGTCTCCAGTTGTTCCACAAACACTATGATCATTTGCAAAGTACAGATGGTCCCAACACATAAGTCATGCAGGTCTCCTAAGGAATTATGCTCACCCTCACTTTTAGACTCAAATTATGCTCACCCTCACTTTTAGACTCACTGCTGCCCAACACCACATGAACTGTCTGGTACAGAAAAGAAATCTAGCAAAAAAACCTCTCATCTCCCCAAACACAAACATGTCAACTTTCAGTCCATTACATTTTGCTTTTTCAACTAAAAAAGAAATTAGAGGGACACTTCATGTTAATTCCAACATGGTACCTACACCTACGTATAAGGGTTATGGTTCAGACCTGATGTTACCACTGCTAAAAGAAAGAGCAAGAAAACAGTGGAGTAGATACAGTGCTACTATACAGTATTTGAGTGGACAGATGATAGGAGCTTTGTGCATGTGCAACAGGGCATTTACTGTACTTCCAAGGTTATACACTGAGCATTTCTGGAAGAACAAAAAGGAAGCAGCACTCATACAGAAGGAAGCCAAGAAGACTGCTCTCATTGTCTTTCAAGTTAAAGCAATTAATCTGATCTCTGTTCGTGCTGGTTTGAGGCTAATTGGAATATTTTAATGGAGAAAATGATACCATAGGCTGTGAAAAGGAAACAATGGTGATGTCTACTTCACTCATAGGCTTGCTGAGAGGTATAAGAAAAAAATACAAAACAAAGATAAGACACTCTCGGGCACAGACACTTTTGGGCTGTCTAGCTTCTGGCCTTCTCCTCTCTGCCAAGTAACCTCGCTAACCACTTTCCTTCTAACCCCCCTGGCCAATCCTCCAAACCCACCTTGCACGTAAGGCAAACCTTGGGGTAAGGTATAGGGGTGGGGAGAAGGTGGAAGGGTGGTTGGGAACCCCTCCTGGGGTCTCTGATTTCTGGGAGGGGAGTTGTGTTTCTGTATTACCTTTAACTTGTATATTTCTGTAACTGTTCCTGTCTATTTTGTATATCTGAGCTGAGCTGTAAATATAGTTTCATCTCTTAACTTCCAGTTGGCTGAGTCTAGTCTGGGTGCTTTTACAAAGTGTGTGGGGGTGAGGAACTCCCAAACCATCACACTGCTTCATTACATTTGGTACTTTTCTCCCTACATCTGTTTTCTATTTTGCTAGCACCCATTTTGCCCATTGCACTTACCTTACAGGTTAGGTCTAAACAGACTGTCACTCAAATTCCTTTTTCCAGTCACATTTACCAGGACAGTAAAATAAATACAACCAAAACTTTGACAGGTTTGGCTCCCATAGGAAGGATCGATTGATGGAGTTTGGAAATGGTAAACAAGACTTTGTTACCAGTTATTTTCACCCTCACAAGATGCACATCATTCTGGAATTCATTTTGCCCCACTCTTCTGTTTGATGGTCAGAGGCTTGAGGAAGCCTTGCATTATGCAGTAGAGCTCCATAACAACTTCTCCTCAGCATTGCAGTTCAAAGCTGTTTCCTTTAACAGAGGAGTGTGCACGGTTGGGTTTATTTTGCTTCTGCTTTCCTCAGTTGAAGCATTTCCCTGTCTGTCCCAAGGGTAACAGGACAACAATGTTACCAATACAGGGATATGAATGGGGTATAAAAAAATAACCATGGAGCAGTTCAACAGACTGTATTGCAAACTGTTAGTTGCCATCCTCTTGGGGACACAGATTCAAGTCCCCATGCCCATACTCTGCTAATGTTTTTCCTCTTGGCTCCTTCTTATGAGTTTCACAACCAGAAGAGAGGTATCTGTGTATTTCAATTCCAAAAGAAAAGTATGGTGCCTCTAAAATACTTCAAGAAATAGAAACAGACTAGGATTGACCTGAATTTGTGGATTAATATATTGAAAATGGAAAAATCAAAGTTTAAAAATCATAAGTTATTGATGGTGATAAATGGTTGACTGTCAGATAGCAAATGCAAACTATAGCAATGTTTCTTCTGTACCAGTTCCACCAATGATGTGAAATCATCTTTCTATTCATTTTCTTCAGGCAGTAAGATTATTTATTTCAAATCATTTAACACTACTTCACCTTTCCTTCTTTTAGCTTTGAGACATGGAAAAGGTGCTACAGAAAAAGACAACATTTGTTAAAGAGTCTAAGACTACCTGGAAAAGAAAAAATGAAGAAGGAAAAAAAACCCCACAGGTTTACTAAATTTTCCCATCAAATAAAACAACAAAAGCAATTGGTAATTTCTTACTATTTTCCCCCCAACTTTTCCATTTTAAAAGCCTGATGGTAGAGGTTTTTATTTCCTTCACAGGTAACCAAGGTACATACAGACCACAGAGACACACATTTGCTGTTTTCCTCACAAGAGAAACTGGAACTTGCGACATCCAAAGCACTCAGATCAGGACCTGCCACCTCAGCTTCCGGAGGCTTGCAAAAAGCCACACGTGGGTATTGTGCTGGTTTGAGGCTAATTTTGGGTCATTTTACAAAGTGTGTGTGTGGGGGTGGGGGTGTAACTCCCAAACCGTCACAGGTATTTTCTACAGTAACTGGGAAGGAATCAGTTTCCATACCCTGAGCTTAGGCAAGTTCCTCAACTTTTCTGCTTCAGATTCTCCCTTGTCAACTGAGATTCAAGCACCTCTCACTCCACAGAGGTATTCTGTAGGCCATCAATTCCTGCCACAGCTTGAGAACGTGACATGCTAAAGCCTTTAGTATTGAGTTATTTTCTCACTCTCATTTCTATGTCACAATTTATTTTTTAAAAATCCATGAGTAAGGCAATGCACTTGCAGGGTATGTTCTCAATAATGTAGTATCTCCAGTCAACCACAAGCAGGGTTTTTTTTTGGTTGTTTTTTCACTGTAGCTCAGTATTACCTTTGTTATGTTTTTCCTCCTTCTCTATAGGTCTAGGTAGCACATGCTATTCTGTTCCCAGAAAAAAAGAAAACACAGGGTTTTCAAATAAAAATTGAAACAAACAAAAGAAAGCCAACAACAACAGAAAGAAATATAAACCAACAAAAAATAAATCATAAATCTCCTCCTTTTTTTTGCTAAAATGCATTGGAACTGTAATTGTAATCCACAGTCAGAACTGATTGTTAATGGTATGCTGCAAATCCTGATCTAATGTGTCATAATTGTATTATGCTGATGTCTCTCACCATTTCACTTCACATACTTTCAGCACTGAATTATGCCTCATTTTATGTTGTGAAATCTTAAATGGGACTTGTCACTTTTCCAAATACAGGAGACAGTCTTAAAATTGACATCAGAAACTCAACACATTAGGGCACAAAACCCCAGAATTTTTGAAATTAATTCCACAAATGATATTAATGCTCCCTCTAGTACTTCATTTTCAATTACACCATATAAGGAGAAACTAAAAGTCAGAATGAGTGCAAAATAATTTAAAGAGCTCATTGATATATCACAGGACCATTACTAGTGCTGTTGAAAGCCTGTGCAAAATGAGCTGGTGCCCTTGCTGCAGATCCTTGAGACATATGTCCCAGCTGTGTCTCAGAACTGCTTTCAAAACAAGACTCAGACCAGCTTCTGGTCAAAAGGAGAACAGACAAATCCTTGAGACAAATGTCCCAGCTGTGTCCAAAACTACTTTCACAACAAGACTCAGATCAGCTTCTAGCCAAAAGGAGAACAGACACAAGAGGTGGATAGGATTCTGCTGTCCACTGACAGAGATCAGACTCTGAGACCAGTGTCTGAGGCTCATCCATCCATGCAGCACTTCAGCAGAGCAGAGGTGCTCAACAGACAGGTTTATAAGACCAGGCCTGACACAATCATGTGAAAAAGACTGATCTGGCAGGGAGAAAAGGGTTCTAGGACAAGAATTAACAGGGCTCATTCACAGAGCTTTAGCTGGGTTTGCAGCAGTGAAGCAGCATTCTAGTAGTAACTGCTTGAAAGAATCCAGCACAGAGTCACAAAGATGAAGAAGGGAGTGGAACATCTCCCTTAGGAGGACAGGCTGAGGGAGCTGGGGCTTTTCAGCTTGGAGAAGAGTAGACTGAGAAGGGACCTCATTCATGTTTATAAAGATGTGAAGGGTAGTGTGGGAAGGATGGAGCCAGGCTCTGCTCAGTGATGTCCAAAGACAGAACAAAGGGCAAGGGGTGCAAGCTGGAGCAGAAGCGATTCCATGCGAACATTAGGAAAAACTTTTTTTCACTGTGAGCATGCCAGAGCTCTGGAACAGGCTGCCCAGAGAGGTTGTGGAGTCTTCTTCTCTGGGGACATTCCAAACCTGCCTCAATGCATTCCTGTGTGACCTACTCAAGGTGATCCTGCTCTGGAGGATAACTGCAGGAGTGTTGGACTGCATGATCTTTTGAGGTCCCTCCCAACCCTTATTGTTCTGTAATTCTGTGTGATTCTGTGACCTTGTGCAAACAAGTCAGCTAGAACCAACTGAAATGGTGCTTCTGGGAAGAGGCCACTTATCATAGAATGATAGAATGGTAAAGTTGGAAGGGACCTCAAGGATCAGCTACTTCCAACCCCCTGCCATAGGCAGGGACACCTCCCACTAGTACAGCTCACTCAAGGCCTCATCCAACCTGGCCTTCAACACCTCCAGAGAGGGAGCAGCCACAACCTCCCTGGGCAACCTGTTCCAATGCCTCACCACCCTCACTGGGAAGAACTTTCTCCTAACATCCAGCCTAAATCTCCCCTCTGCCAGTTTAAACCCATTGCCCCTCATGCTGTCATTGCAAGACCTTGTAAAAAGTCCCTCCCCAGCCTTCCTGTAGGCACCCTTCAGATACTGGAAGGCTACTCTAAGGTGTCCTGGAAGCCTTCTCTTCTCCAGGCTGAAGAGGAGAGCTGCTGCAGCCCTCTGAGCATCTTTGTGGCCTTCTCTGGACCTGCTCCAACAGTTCCATGTCCTTTCTGTGTTGGGGGTTCCAGAACTGCACACAGTACTCCAGATGGGGTATTTCATGAAGTTCCAAAGAGCATTTCAAGGGACCAACATCCTGTCTTTGAAGAAACAGCTGAAGGTGGATCATTCACCAGTTCCTAACAAGTCCTCTTCTAACCACAAGACAATAACATTTTGAAAAGTGCATAGAAAAAAACTTTGTTTTACTTCACCATTTAATGCCCAGTTCTAAAAGCATTTTATCAATATTCCCAGGTAAGTTTCACTGCTCTAAACACCATCAGAAAACAGTTTTAGTTTTGTATGTATGCTGCTCCCCATTCTAGTAAAAATATTAAAAATGCTTAAGTGCAATTGGTTCTATCTTGCACACATGCTGGAAAAAATGCTTATTGAGCCAGAAACTAACAAGAAAGTGAAAACATCCAGAAAGCAAGCAATTTCACTATATGCAATGTATTCACTTTACAGCTTAAAAACTGTTTGGAAATGAACAGTGCATGGTAGAGTAGTTTGGCAGTAAACATGATTGTGCATTTGTGTCTTGGTATTGAAGAAGAAGCCTTTTTTCATAGTGAATTTTTCATTCAAATGTAAATGATGATTTACGTTAAATATAGGTAAAGCATAGCTACATTTTCCTGAAGGATTGCAAGGAAGTGAAGAGCAGTACAATAAGTTGAAGCATAAAAGCTTTCTCTGTCATAATATTTATTATAATGGCATATAAAATAGCTGAAATAAATAATAGATGACTAAAAGTAAATTCATATGATAAAGAATCTTTCAGCAGACACCATTACTTCTGACTGCTCCAGTTTCGTACAGAGTTGAAGAGTCTTAATAAATATGCTGTAGCCCCTGTATCTTATGTAAGTACAAGGCATTCTGTAAGGGCCTGCTTAAAATGTATCATAGTGGACACTGGATAATTCACTGCATAATTTTGCTTTCAAAAAAGATCATCTCTATATCTTTGATATCTAAAAAGCCCTTAACTCAAAACTCGATGCGTAGCAAAACAACAAAAATACCTGACTTTGAGGAACTGAAAATAAAGAAGAATCTTGGTAGTAACAGCTTGGAATGCAAATAGTTCTTCTGTCCAGCACGAGCAGCAGCAAGTCTTCAGAAAAACAAGAATGTGGCATTAAAGTTGATGAAAAGCCTGCAGATTTACCTTAAAAATAGGTAAAGAAAGAACCAGAACTCAGCAGAGGACAAGCAATGCCCAGACAAAGCTGCGTTTCCACGCTGAGGACAGAGGATGTTTTAGAAACACGCCTGACAATTTGACACACAGTTTATGATAGGCAATAGCCAGTGCCATGCACTATTTATGGAGGCACCTAATAGGGAAAAAGCCTTTCACTCAGGATTAGGACTGCAAGTATTATTGTCCCTAATGTAGGCAACATTTGGTTCTTCATGCAAAACTGTATTTATGTAATGCCAGCTTCACCTTGTTGTGCACTTGGAGTGCTGTGCAGCCACTTCTCCTGGAACTGCATGGGGCAGATGAGTTATACTGCTTTAAGAGCAATCCAGCATACATGCTAGATGCTTCAATAGTATGTTCTTCTGCTACATTTGTAATACTATAACCAAGTTCATTAGGAGACACACACAGAAAGTTAGGAGTTGGAAGTGACCTCAAAAGATATCCTGGTCCAGGTCCAACCTCTGTGCCAGAGCAGGATCACCTGGAGCAGGTCACTCAGGAATGCATCCAGGTGGGTTTTGAGTGTCTCCAAAGAAGGAGACTGCACAACCTCTCTAGACAGTCTCTTCCAGTGCTCTGTCACCCTGACAGTGAAAAAACTTTCCCTTGTATTTACATAGAATCTCCTATGTTCCAGTTTGCACCTGATGTTCCTTCTCCTATCACTGGACGTCACTGAGAAGAGCCTGGTGGAATCATAAAATGGTAAGGTTAGAAGGGACCTCAAGGATCATCTACTTCCAACCCTCTGCCATAGGCAGGGACGCCTCCCACTAGTACAACTCACTCAAG
>VWZE01010457.1:797788-833819 GCA_013396675.1 Eubucco bourcierii
TCCCCCTACACCCCCCAATATCAGCAATTTCTTTCAATCTTTTCACTACTTTCATGCAAGAGAAGAAAGTACAGGACACAAACCAATTTCTTAAGTAGTAATTATTTTAATATCCCACTTGTGTGATGTCCAAGAGAAGAGCTAGGACTAACTGTGACATATAAAGGATTTTCTTCCACGAGAAAGAAAATTTATTTAGCAATACTTAGTTACACTCTTTCCTAACATATTTTCTTTCACCTGCATTTTGGTTGTAATTTAGTGGTGTACATTTTTCCATGATACATCTTGCTCAGTCCTGTCAAACATGTTTTCAGGCTGTGTGTGAGCCCTCCCAAACTCTGATTATGTAAAGCCTGCTTCTTTCTGCTTAAGTAACTAGATCTTGTTCTTCACAAAACCAGAATTCCTGCAGAGGCTGCCTTCTTTCAAGTCAAATGTACAGCACCAGTGTAAGCCCACAAACTTCTTGGATTACTGATAATCCTTGGACTTTTCATCATAAAAAATGAATATGAGTTAAAATAAATTATTTGTATTATCATTATTTTTCCCCTTGCCTCCATCCCTTCTCCACAATATTTACGGATGCTTGGCAGAGAACAATGTTTATCTTTCTGGCATCATTACAATTTACAGCAGTAAGAGCCCTTCTCAGAGAAATCTGAAGCCCTCCAGCTACAGCAGGATTGTATTGTAAATCATTGTCTTGAAGTTGCAATGGCAGCTCCCCACACATGGTAGGTAGTCCAGAAGAAACACCTGAATGGTTGAGCTCAAAAGCACAAAAGTCTGCATATTCCTTTAGTTAGGGATTCAGTGTAAAGGCAACCAATGAGCCATGGAAATTCTGAAGATGAGAGATGTAGAAGAATGATAAAGAAGCCCTGGTATAAAGGGGTTTGAGTTTCTGAGTATGTCATGCACCAACTCAGAGTTTGGTTCTCACATTTAAACAAATCACTCCTCATGGTAACATTTTTCTGTCTCCCAAGCCCTTCATTTACCTATAATTTAGTATCTACGTCCCAAACGCAACAATGTGACTAAAACTTCTAGGTACACTTTTGTCTATTTAGCTTGGACATGACAGGGCTTTCTTCCCCATGCAGCAGGCATTTCAAATTTCCCAGTACTTTCAAAAGTATAGTTCTTTCTTTCTATTAGTAAATGTGTAGACACAAAAAGAAATGTAAAACAGACTTATTAATTTCTTTGCGGCTGTTTCATTTTTCAGATTTTCATCTCTCTCCTTTTTTTTTTTAATAAATCCTCTGTAATAAATAGCACAGCAATAAGCAATTTTATTTCACAGTTAACTCTTAGATCAATACCACTGTAAATCTGGCCTTCTTTTTATCTTCTGAAGGTAATTATAAAGGGGAAAAGGAAAAATATCTGCATTTCTTTCTGAAATTAATATCTTCAGAGAAGGAAATTATGCCACAGCGATCCTAAATCGTGCTTTAAAAGAGTAAGAGAAGTCAGTCTCCTAAGGATACTTCACACATTATTTATTCCTTAACCAGAGAGAACACTCACACACAAATTACTAGCCTATAATTTCAGAATATTTCAATTTGTAGGCTCCAAATGTTCCAGATTTTTTCCTGGATGCACATGCTTCCGTTGCAGGCAATACACATCTGCTTCAATAACAAGAAATTACAAGCATGAAAAGAAAAGAGAAGAAAAAAGAAAAAAAGAAGAAAAAAAAAGGAAAAGAAAAAGAAAAAATAAAACCAGAAAAATATAAAGAAAAAAGAAAAAAAGAAGAAAAAAAAAGGAAAAGAAAAAGAAAAAGAAAAACAGAAAAAATATAAAGAAAAAAGAAAAAAAGAAAAAGTAAAAGAAAAAGAAAAAGAAAAAAGAAAAAGAAAAAAGAAAAGCAAAAATAGAAAAAATATAAAGAAAAAAGAAAAAGAGAAAAAGAAAAAGGAAAAAAGAAAAGCAGAGAAAATATAAAGGAAAAAGAAAAAAGGAAAAAGAGAAAAAAGAAAAAGAAAAAGAGAAAAAAGATTTAAAAAAGTAAAAAGAAAAAGACAGGGAAAAAAGAAAAATAAAAATAAAGATAAAAAAGATAAAGAAAAAAGAAAAATAGAAAAAGAAAAAACAAAGAAAAATTTAAAAAGAAAAAGAAAAAAGAAAGAAAAAAGAAAAANGAAAAAAAGAAAATAAAATCTTCAGTAGGTTTTGGCAATGAGTATTTGTTTAGCTCTTAATGCACATCAACTGTGGGTATTTACTTGGGAGCCTACCTTTAGCTGGATATTTTTTTTCTTTCCCTGGATATAGATTACTTCTTTCTGCCTCCAAACACCCATTCCTATAAAGCTCATTTGAATTTATCTTGGGGAATCTCAAATAATCTTGGCAATATATTCCATGTATACTGTTCACTATTCTAGTAAACATATCTTCTTGTTTACAGAATAATCGAGGGAGTCTGGGAACATGCAACACATGCTCCACTGCAAAGAGCCTCCTATTCAGATGCTTTCAATTCTTTTTATTTTGTGAGATTTGAAGTGCTAGCAGAATGTATTTTCAAAAGCAGCAACGAGGCAAGCAGCACTGGGAGAATTTAGAAGCTACAGACTTTGTCTCCAATTTGGAGCTTTTTAAGATTAACTAAAGTAAATTTATGGGTTGCTGAGAAATACGAACTACAGGAGGCAAACAGGGCAATGGATTTGTTGGAAATGGCAGAGGCCGGAGGAAAAAATCAGTACTTCTAAACGGACTAAACCAATGATGCCCTCATTGCATTACAATATTATTGTTGGTAATTATCCATAAAATGAAAGATGAACAGCTACAGTATAAAACCTACAGCCAGGATTTCACAGACAGTTTTTACACACCAAGCAAAAGTTCGCATGCCTACCAGAGATGACAAACAAGAGGAGAAAAGCATGATGGTCAAAAGGGCAACAATGTTTAAGTAAATACGAAATGAACCCTTTTCCCCTGTTCTCTCATGATCCATAATCATAAGCTATGTTGTTGCCTGAAAGTGCAGACATGCACTGTGCAGTGCATTAATCCTTCAAACACTAACAGATGCTGGCAGGGATTTAGGCTGGAATGTATTTACAAAGTGACAAATTATGTTCTGTATTATAGCGAGAGAGAAAGAGCACCCACAAATAGGCTGATAAATGTCAGCTGCAGTCACGACAAACGGTTTATTTTTATTATACTGTAACCACAAATGTTGGTTTTGGTTTTTTTTTTTTTTTTTTGCAGGGAGGCCCAAAGATTTATTTGTTGCAGGGGAAAAAAAAAAAAAACCAAACAAAAACCCAACAAGATTATATATGACACAAAGTAATAACTGTGAGATCATTGATGCTCTGGGCAGTTTGCCCTCCTGGAAGCTATGTTCGGATTGAAAAACGTTGCTTAAAAATGGTATGTTGTATGACACACAACAAATAGTTCATAAATCTGCATTGAAACAACAAGAACTAAGGATTAAAGGCAGTCTCAGGACGGGGCTTATATGACTTAAAAGGGGAAGCACACCATTTCCTGTAGTGGCGTGCTGAAAATTAAGTAACAATGTTAAAAAAAAACTTATGAAATTGTTTTAGATTAAAAAAAAAAAAAAAAGTGCTGTAATTGCTGGATGGAAGCAACGTAGATTTTAGCAGCGCTGTGTGAACGTTCAGCGCAGCGCAATTAATTGGCAGCAGAGTGACGTCTGCAGGTTTAAAAATGCATTGCAGCTGGCATGAAGAACGTGGAAGCTGCCCACAGATTTCAGGTACAGTTCTTTCCCCCCAGCTCTTAACACTAGGAAAATACAACTATTAATATGGCTTAACTCACTTCTTTAATCATTAGTAATTTAAGGATGCTTTGACACAAGTACAAATAAATACATGAGGCAAAGAAAGAAAGGAAAGTGAATAATTAGCTATAGAAAGCATCTTAATTGGTAGCCCATGGTTGTGACCACCCTAGCTTTAAACAACAGAATGTAGCTATCTTGCAGAACAAAATCCTCCAAAAAATAAACACATATACAAATTATTTTGTCTCTACACCTGCTCACATTCCCTAGCTAAGAGAGATGCTGAGAAGGGTCCCATTATTATGTATGTCAGTTTAGAAAGTGAAATAAAAGGAGGGAATCGCATTAGTAAAGATTTCTTACACAAAGAGGGGTTGGCTGGATCAGCTTCTTAATAGACACTCAATACACACAATATAGACTTGAAGAAGAAAATTATTAAGTCTTCCTGCAGGCACAAGAAAATAGCAGGCACATCTGAAGAGGACTAGAATGTGGAAACGTGCCATTGTGACACCTGATTTGTGATCACAGAAGAAGGAAGTTTTCCTGTACCTCCTTTTTGGGGGACAGTCTGAACCAAATTAACGCAAAGGCTGGAGTTCAGTTTCTGCACAACTGTGGCCCTTTTTAGGAATCATTTTGTTCTATTTGTAATCAGCAATATAGATATGAAACCAAACAAATCCTCAAAACCATAATGTAATTCCAGTGTTGTCTAAAAAAAACTGAGATCAAAGTCCAGATTGTGTATTGTACAGCTACATAAAGCTGATGGTATTTGGACACGGGCAGGGGAGGTCATGAGGTTATGTCTCAGAGTTAATTAAGAAAGTCTAAAATTACTTTAGTGAAAATATGAAAGAAGCCTAAAGCCAAGTGTCTTATTTAAAGCAGCACCAACAGGGAAAGTTCTGAAATGTTCCTTTACGAAATAAGCACTAATTTCCTGATAACATTTTCATCTCCAGATAACAGAAGTACTCCAGAAAACAACTGCCTCATGTAGCAATGTAGCAGGAGACTTGACAGCCACACCTCACTATAGTTCCTACAAAACTTGTCTCCTAAATCCAACTATGCCAATGAACAATGTAGTGACAAGGATGGAGAATATGCCTTAAAAATTCCATTGTTACAAGTACTTGTACATATAAACCAAGGAAGTGCTGCCATTGCAGCAAGTAAAACATAACCTAACTTTAAATTTAATTTGCCTGAAGGAGTATGCCAGACTGATCTAAAAGCCTTACAGACAAGAGGGAAGAAGAGGGAGGTAAGGAAGAAAACAAACATCTATGACTGCCCCTTCCTCTTCAGAAAAGCAGCAAAATCAAACACAAAGAACTGAGCATGAAGAGAAGCCACAGGCTAAGTTTGAGTCACTCTCTACTGCACAGAAAGACTTTCTGAGTCTTCCAATACCTGAAGGGGAAGGCTGGGGAGGGACTATTTACAAGGTCTTGTAATGACAAGACAAAGGGAATGGGTTTAAACTGGCAGAGGGGAGATTTAGACTGGATGTTAGGAGAAAGTTCTTCCCAGTGAGGGTGGTGAGGCATTGGAACAGGTTGCCCAGGGAGGTTGTGGCTGCTCCCTCCTTGGAGGTTTTCAAGGCCAGGCTGGATGAGGCCTTGAGTGCCCTGTACTAGTGGGAGGTGTCCCTGCCTATGGCAGAGGGTTGGAACTAGCTGATCCTTGAGGTCCCTTCCAACCTTACCATTCTATGAATCTGTGATTCTGCATTCCTGTAGCCACAAGTGTTAATGACATGTTTTAATGTACTCATTTAATTATTAAATTGGTTTTAATTTAATGGTTACAGTTACATAGCTAGAGAACCGGTATGTATTCTACCTTAAAATCTGGGGGGGAGGTTAAGCAAGCAGCTTAGGTCTTTCCCCAAATTTTCCAGGTAAATCCTGGCTGCACCTACCTGAACACCTGAAAAAAAGAGCAGCTCCTGTCTATTTTATACATATGCCACATGCAAAAACGTAAAACATATTAAAAAAAAAAAAATGAAAATGAAAATTTCCAAGCAGATGTTTATAAACAGAAGGTAACGGATAAAAACCCAAACACAATGCTGCATTATGTTACATGATTCACTGATGAACTCATTGGAACTACAGCAAAAAGCCCTTCTGGAAAACTTCCAGAAATTAAAAGGTGCAAACAAGCTGCCTAATACCCTTGCGTAGACTGAATTCTTATGAAGAAAATAAAGTTTATTGTCTGGAAACAGAGAAAGCATGAGGAAAGCACTAAAGCAATGGAGGTGAACAATTAGACAGATGTTCACTTAAGGAAATAAAGAGAACAGAAGAAGCCATCACTGAGGAATTTTACGAGAATACTGACAACTCTGCACCTCATCAAGGGCACTGGTAAAGTTAAAGCCACTGAAGCCATTTCTGCTCAACTCCACTATAACTGCTGACCTTGCAAAAGTCTGCATTTAGCAAATGTGGCTTAGGAAAA
The DNA here is from genome assembly GCA_013396675.1 of Eubucco bourcierii. Classification (NCBI taxonomy): domain Eukaryota; kingdom Metazoa; phylum Chordata; class Aves; order Piciformes; family Ramphastidae; genus Eubucco; species Eubucco bourcierii. The sequence goes on from VWZE01010457.1 coordinate 804,072, forward strand.
TAGCATTATACTTCTCACTTGACTATTTTTTTCCCAAACTCCACCTACATACTGCAACTGTGTATTTCAAGAAAATTAATATAATTTCCTCATATAATATTACAAACACCCCCAATTTTTTTTTTCCCTTAACGATGCTTGGGTACAATGGAAAGCTAGATTTTAAAAAGCTTTTGTCATTTAAGTAAAATTAAATACTGTCAATTAGGTCTGAGCTGAATGGTCTTTATAGAAGTGTATAAGTGCATAGGTGGAGTGGTTTTTGCTTAACATAGAATCAAAGAATCATAGAATGGTGAGGTTGGAAGGCACCTCAAGGATCATCTAGTTCCAACACCCTGCCATAGGCAGGGACACCTCCCACTAGTACAGCTCACTCAAGTCCTCATCCAACCTGGCCCTGAACACCTCCAAGGAGGGAGCAACCACAACCTCCCTGGGCAATCTGTGCCAGTGCCTCACCACCCTCACTGCAAACAACTTCCTCCTAACATCCAGTTTCAATCTCCCCTCTGCCAGCTTAAACCCATTGCCCTCTGTCCTGTCATTGCAAGAAAACAATGTATATAAAACAAAGAAAGACATCTCAATGCAATCAGTCCATGCACTTCTTGACTTTAAAAATACATGATCATAAACGTTTTTAAGTAGTCAGGAGTCTGCATAAGACACAGCACGGCAACCTGGAAATGTGATTCTGCCCCCTCACTTTGCTCTCCTGAGACCCCACCTGGAGTTCTGGGTGCAGTTCTGGAGCCCCCAACACAAGAAGGACATTGAACTGTTGAAGTGAGTCCAGAGGAGGCCATGAAGATGCTCAGATGGCTGCAGTAACTGCTATGAAGACAGGCTACAAGAGCTGGGGCTCTGTAGCCTGCAGAAGGCTTCCAGAAGACCTTAGAGTATCTGAATGGGGGCTACAGGAAGGCTGGGGAGGGACTATTGATAAGGTCTTGTAATGACAAGACAAAGGGAATGGGTTTAAACTGGCAGAGGGGAGATTTAGACTGGATGTTAGGAGAAAGTTCTTCGCAGTGAGGGTGGTGAGGCATTGGAACAGGTTGCCCGGGGAGGTTGTGGCTGCTCCCTCCCTGGAGGTGTTCAAAACTAGGTTAGATGAGGCCTTGAGTGAGCTGTACTAGTGGGAGATGTCCCTGCCTATGGCAGGGGGTTGGAATTAGATGATCTTTGTGGTCCCTTCCAACCTAAACCATTCTATGATTCTATGCAATTTGTGGCATTTACTACCAAAAGAACAATGTTGATAAAAGTATACTGGTGAAAAAAGCATATTTTGGTGAAAAGAACATATTTTGGTGATAAACTTTCTTGTAGAGTAAAACTGCATGGACATACATGCAGGTGAAAGGAGATGGAATTAATAATGAGAGGTAAGCTTGTTTGGGCAAGGACAGAAGTCTTACTTTTCTCTGCTCATGCCAGCTGATATACAAATGACAGAAATGACCTCTATTTTTCATAACATCATTCAAAAACTGCTTGGTATATGACAATACTTCCAGATTTTCACAAGAAAAAAACCCAAAATGTAATCCTCCAAGTCTCAGGTGCATTCCTGATTTCTCCTTCTCTTTCACCTACTCACACATTTTCAAAAAGTACTGTCAAAGTAATCAGAAACTGCAGCTCGGTGCCACTAACACAACTATCATCACCTGCTTGTATGCAGTGGGCCACTTCCCACAGCATCCAGCACCTCTTTCTGAACTGTAAACAGAAACATGATGCTCATCACCTCAGTCACACAGGGCAGCACACACAAATATTGCAAGTGAACTCTCCAGTTACCCAACTGCCAGCATTAGAAACTGGACAGATCAACCTTGTTCTGTAATATCATCAGCATAAATTATTTGGGTATCAGGTTGTAGAGATAGGGAGGAAGCACTAATTAAAAGCTAAGTCCTTATCTAAATGCTACTTGTACACAAAGGAAAAATAATCCTGTGAAGTAGCTTTTTGTAAGGTAGGGCTGGTCGTTAACAGCACCAGAAGGACTGTTTTGAGGATCAGCCACCAGTCCCACTTACAAAAAGGGACAGCTCATTCATTGCAAATGGTTTTGCAGTGTTTGCAAATACAACCAGTAGCTCACTCAGGTCTGCAGGGGACAGGCTGCTTATTTCCCACACACTAATGTTTGAAAGTTCTCAGTAACTCGGGAGAAAGGCACAAGAAAATTTCATCACTCACATATTAAATAATATAAAAGATGTGGAATGTGATTGATTTCACACTAGAGAGAATTGAAATTACAGTTAAGGGGTAGTTTTTTTCCACGTACTGTAAGGTCAAGTAACAGTAAATAATTAATGAATTATGAAACAAATTTTCTATAAGGCCACACGTGAATTCTATTCAATGAGAGTTAAAAGTGTAGTTACACCAAAAAGCCACATAATACATCACAAAATGAAGAAAATGCATGATGCAAAGGAATAAAGAGGGGGTTGCCACTGTATTGGAGTAACAGTTACTCTATGGAATATAAATAACATCTTTCCATACATACACATCATTTCCATAAGTTTAACATCTCATAGAATCATAGAATGGGAAGGTTAGAAGGGACCTCAAGGATCAGCTAGTTCCAACCCCCTGCCATAGGCAGGGACACCTCCCACTAGCACAGCTCACTCAAGGCCTCGTCTAACCTGACCTCGAACACCTCCAGGGAGGGAGCAGCCACAATCTCCCTGGGCAACCTGTGCCAGTGTCTCACCACCCTCACTGCAAACAACTTCCTCCTCACATCCAGTCTAAATCTCCCCTCTACCAGTTTAAACCCATTGCCCCTTGTCCTGTCATCACAAGACCTTGTCAATAGTCCCTCCCCAGCCTTCCTGTAGGCTCCCTTCAGATACTGGAAAGCTACTATAAGAACTACAAGAAATAGAAAAGAAAGGATTTTCAAAAATTTTTGCAGTTGTTTCTTCTGGCAAGATCTGTTTCCTCATCACCAGCACTTACAAAAAGTTCTCATGCATCACAAAGTCAAATCACAGAATGGTAGGGTTTGGAAGGGACCTCTGGAGATGATCTATCCCAAGCCCCCTGCTAAAGCAGGTCACTTGGTGCATGTTGCACAGGACTGCAACAATAATCAAGTGGATCATTGTCTGGCCAAAACCACAGGGTTTCTTCTCTGACCTTCCTGCTGATTTAGTTTTTGCTAAAATCTACAAATTGCCAATCCATTTAGCCTCTTTACCAGTAAAAAGTCTTCAATGCTTAGACTGTCTCTTAGAGTTCAGTAGAGTGCACAAAGCAGTACTGTAGTGATTTTGGTTAAACTTCTGGGGGTCACTGATGCTCAATAAATAACAGGAACGCCAGCTGGGAAGTGAATATAGAAATCCAAAAAATATCAAAATATATTTATTTTTGCTTGGATACCATAAAATCAGACAAAGCTGGAGACTTCTGGATTAGTAGACAGGAGTCTTGCCTCTTCATCTGCATAAAAGTCTGGCCTGATTATAATAATATTCTGATTTGCAAGGCCATGAGCTGATGGATTATCTTCTTTCAAACAAAAAATAGGGGGTTGCTTAGAGATGAAAATATTCCGAATGTCAGGTTGAGCTACAGTGAAATACAGAAGACAGGTTAAAGCAAAATAAAACAGGAAAATTAATTTTGTTTTTTAAAAAAATCAATAGTATCTCTGTAATTAATTAAACCCAGAGATTATTTAATAAGTGACATTATCTAGCAATAAAAACACCATCAATGAAGCAGATGAGGCAACGAGCATATGCAAGCCAACCACTCAGAAGCGTTTTAGCACTTGTAAGCATTTGGTTTCAATTTAGTTTTCCAAAAGCCTCATGCCCCTGAGTTGCTTCTCAGAACCCCTTAAAGACTTGTGCAGTAGTTTTCTAGAGGTGTTAACTTTGTCTGCTCCTGAAGAACAGGATGACAACGTACCTGAAATGAAGTTCCACCACCTAACTGCCAGCGTGGCAAAAGTACACCGTAGTGCTGCAGATCTGGTTCCTCATTTTCCAAGGTCAGTCCAGCAACTGAGCAAGTTTAAGCAGCCACTTTTTAAAGGTAAGTACCTCAGCATACCCAACCCCTGCAAACTTTTGAAAGCTTTTTTCATGTCCTCAGCTCCCATCAAAATGGGAACCAAAACATGCTGCATATTTCATCTGTTCTTTAAAAATAGCTTCTTTTTCTACAGTTAAAGATTTAAATTATTTGTTTTACACTTAAGATTTGCACATTGCAGCAAAAGCAGCAGAAGGACGAGGTCCAAAGTAAAAGTCTGAATTGAATCACTTTCAGCAGATCATTTTGGTTTGCTGCTGTTTGCCTCCAAGCTACGTGACGTCGTTTTGAAGGTGTCACAAGCTGCAGGCTCTTGTGCTGATCAGACCACAAGAAACCACTTTAACTTAGGCTCCAAAGCTAGAAATGTTAATTCATCATCCTGTCAAAATAATGACATTCATTCATAAATACCAACCAATCTCCTCCACACCTGGCTGACTCTTCTGTGCAGCCTGGTGAAACACACTAATTACAGATTTTCTCTGCCTGTCCTCTGGCCAGTGTAGCTCACTGTGTTTGAAAAGAGTGATGATATAGAACTAGAAACCGGGCAAACACCCTTAAACTTGACAGAACAGACAGACCAGAGAACCCAGGCATGTTAGGTGCCATATCTGGTCCATCAGATGCCAAGCACACCTCTTTTGAGCACCTTGTGCTTAGACTCTTCCACAAAGCCTTTTAGCTATCTTGTCCACACAGAATTAATTTAAGTGTTGCAGGGTTGTTGATGATCCCAGTCAGGACATTTAGCTTATAACATGGCCCTCAGCAAAAGTGCCAAAGTATGATCAGTGCCTGTAACCATCTCACTTGAGCAAATTAAGTCAGACACAAGAAACATGATTTCCAAATCCCCAATGATAGCTAACCTGCTTCAGCTCTAGCCATGCTTCTTGCATAAAACAAGAAGCAAAGTCTAGAACACCCCAAATGAACAGCACAATCTTTCCTGTCTCTAGCTGAGAGACTACTTAGGCATTCTAGGCAAAAGAACAGAGAGGTTCTTTCAGATACAATTATCTTTTGCTCTGAACATTCACCTCCAACACTAAGGATGCTAATTCAAATCCTTTTAAGCATACACACACAAAGATACAGATCTCCCATTAAGCATTATGATTAAAAACCAGGAGGAGGTACATGCATGCTATCTCCCAGAGCATCCCGACCCAGCAGGCTGTATCTAAGAGCATTTAGTAAGCAAGGCTCAGGTAAACAGCCCACCCCTTGCATGCCCTGTAAGGTTTATATATTCAGAAATATTGCAACTAATTGAATTCTAAAGATGGGCAAAGCCAAGCATGTAAGTTACCATGGAAATTGATTTGCAAAAGTTTCTGTGTTTTGGCATTTTAAGTTCTTCCAGAAGTTAAGGAAAGATTTTGAGGATTCATGTTCTGAACTGCAGTGCTTGGTGAAGCAGTAGTGAGAAATTTAGGTGCCTGTATTGTAAACTAAACTAGTCCTAATCACTGAGGCTAACCTCTTTCTGCAGCACTTTTTCATGAGTGTATGAATTCTGTTGATCTTAGTAAGAGCATAAACACGTAGTATTCTTTGGGCCAAGCTGCCACCCATATTCTGAGGGCTGCAGATAGAATCACAGAATCATAGAATGGTAAGGTTGGAAGGGACCTCAAGGATCAGCCAGTTCCAACCCTCTGCCATAGGCACGGACACCTCCCACTAGTACAACTCACTCAAAGCCTCCTCCAACCTGGCCTTCAACACCTCCAGGGAGGGAGCAGCCACAACCTCCCTGGGCAACCTGTGCCAGTGTCTCACCACCCTCACTGCAAACAACTTCCTCCTAACATCCAGTCTAAATCTCCCCTCTGCCAGTTCAAACCCATTGCCCCTTGTCCTGTCATTACAAGACCTTGTCAATACTCCCTCCCCAGCCTTCCTGTAGACCCCCTTCAGATACTGGAAGGCTACTCTAAGGTCTCCTGGAAGCCTTCTCTTCTCCAGGCTGCAGAGCCCCAACTCTCTCAGCCTGCCCTCATAGCAGAGCTGCTGCAGCCCTCTGATCACCTTTGTGGCCTCTTCTAGACCCGCTCCAACACTTCCATGTCCTTCCTGTGCTGGGGGCTCCAGAACTGCACACAGTACACAGATACTCTTTTAAACCAACAATTGGCCTGATGTATCAAGTCTAGGTTTTAGATGACTATCAAATACTCTGTCTTCCTGTGTCTTACATTTTATTTACTTAGCAATGTTTAAAAGAAGCTCAGCTGTTACCATCTTTGCTGTGTCCTGGTAGTACCAGGCAGATGCAATTGGGTAGATGTAATCAGGCAATGAAAAGACTTTGCTCTGACATGACCCTTCTGCAGCCAAGCCATTCATCAAGCAGTAAGTCTGAACAGATTCCTGATTATTAAAGAACTGAAACCAGATTTACAAAATAGTATCTCAAGGTTATGTGGCACATCAGAGACAGAATGCAACCAGAGGCCTCACAATAGATGTCAAAATCCTCACGACATCAGTTTCCATGAACATCCCTCTTAATAGCACATAGAAAACCAGAAAATGCAGAGTTGACCTTTTAAAAAGATCCTTGTTATGCTTTTTAACCATTGTGGTGCTAAGGAAGAAATGTTTTTTTTTCTGAATGAGTATACTGTACCTTTAATGGTTCATTTGTAGTTCAGAATAAAATCCGAACTATTTGTTGTTCATTGTTGTTATATTCTGTTCCAAGGTTCATAATTTGAAAATTGACTTTGGGGACTTTTTGCTTGGTCTATTAAAATGATTCATGTTGCATTCAACATAAATTGTGCATACACAGAGGAGGTTTAACACATGTATTCACAGCATAATAACTAAAGTGAATTTTGTACAAGCTGCAGTTTGTGGCAAGGATGCAGTATCATTTGTCTTAATTTTTCTCCAGCATTACATTAGGCTAGTGCATTTACATTTTCAGGTAGGGCTAAACACTTTAAAACTTTCTTTTTACAGCATGAGTAAAGAGAGAATCAAATCTTCATGTTTATATGATGTAACAAAGTAATGCCTTTTACTGTCTAAAGTACACATGGATTTACTTTCCATTTACCTTCCTGCACAAAGGCAAATGCAAAGTGCATGAAATATTCACCACCTATGAATCACAGAGTGTTCCTATTAAAAAGATGATAATGTTCTGTTTTACCTTTCAAACCATGACATGGTAACAGTCATGGTGTCTAAGTAGTTTTGTCACTCAAAACCACCCTAGTAATATGCAGTAAGGGCTGAGAATGTTCAGTGTTTTGTAAAATTTGAGGACAACCTAGTGTCGGCTAACCGAATAATTAAGAGCTGAAATATGATTTCAGATACTAGGTCCAGAAATATTTCTTTTGTAAAATCCAGGTAAGTGGGTCTGCCAGGACAGTGTGAATCATAGAATCATAGAATGGTAAGGTTGGAAGGGACCTCAAGGATCAGCTAGTTCCAAACCCCTGCCATAGGCACGGACACCTCCCACTAGCACAGGTTACTCAAGGCCTCATCCAACCTGGCCTTGAACACCTCCAGGGAGGGAGCAGCCACAACCTCCCTGGGCAACCTGTGCCAGTGTCTCACCACTCTCACTGGAAAGAACTTCCTCCTAACATCCAGTCTAAATCTCCCCTCTGCCAGTTCAAACCCATTGCCCCTTGTCCTGTCACTACAAGACCTTGTAAATACTCCCTCCCCAGTCTTCCTGTAGGCACCCTTCAGATACTGGAAGGCTACTCTAAGGTCTCCTGGAAGCCTTCTCTTCTGCAGGCTGCAGAGCCTCAACTCTCTCAGCCTGTCCTCATAGCAGAGCTGCTGCAGCCCTCTGATCACCTTTGTGGCCTCCTCTGGACCTGCTCCAACACTTCCATGTCCTTCCTGTGCTGAGGGCTCCAGAACTGCACACAGTACTCCAGATGGAGTCTGACAAGAGCAGAGTGCAGGTATTAGTGCAAGTTTCAGTGTGAGATGATGTGCCCTTATGCCTCTCCTCTCCAATAGTCCCATGTCATTCCTGTGCTGGGGGCTCCAGAACTGAATCGTGCTGAATAAGTGAAGGGGGGAAGACAAATCAAGACTGTAATCTAATTGTCATTCCATCTTCAGTCTCAGAACTTCATCTGTTATATGCAGCCCAGAAGGCAAAATGTCTCCTAGGCTGCAGAAGGAGGAGTGCGGCCAGCAGGTCAAGAGAGGTGGTTCTGCCTCTTTACTCTGCTCTTGTGACACCCCACCTTGAATACTGGGTCCAGTTCTGGTGAGCTCACCATAAAAAGGACACAGAACTGTTGGACTGGGTCCACAGGAAGGTCACAAAGATGATACAAGGGGAGGAATACTTCTGCTATGAGGATAGGCTGAGGCAGCTGGGGTTATTCAGCCTAGAGAACAGAAGACTCCATGGTGACCTTAGAGCTGCCTTCCATTACCTGAAGGGATCCTACAGGAAGGCTGCAGAAGGACTTTTCATAAGGGTCTCTAGTGACAGGACAAGGGGGAATGGTTTGAAGCTGAGGGAGAGTAGCTTCAGATTGGATCTTAGGAAGAAGTTCTTCAGTACAAGGGTGGTGAGATTCTGGAATAGGCTGCCCTGAGAGGCTGTGGCTGTCTCCTCCTCGGGGGTGTTCAAGGCCAGGTTGGATGAGTCTAGCTGAGCGGTGTCCCTGCCCATGGTGGGAAGGTTAGATGATCTCCGAGATCCCCTCCAACCTAAGCCATCCAATGATATGTGCTGATTGAAAAACTAGTTTAGTGTTTCTAACATAGAGATTTTTAAGATGGTATTTCCAACTTTCAGCTGCAGACAGTGTGATTTCTCACTCTGGTCTTCACTTCCACAGGGCAAGTGTCTGCTCACACAGATTTTTAATATACAAGTCCCAGTGCTTGAGGTTAAACAGCATTCAGAAATTCCTGTGCATGGATAAAACGTATAGGCAGATAGACTGGACAAATAGGGTTTGGGTACAAACATTCTTGCATCTTATAAAATCGAGTGACCTCCATATTCTGGAACTGATCAATCCCTAGCAGCTAATGTTAGTTGGGTATCAACAACAAAAAAAAAGAAAACCTCAAAAGAAAACAACTTTATTTATACAGAGTCAAATAATCTGGAAATGATTTTGCACAAAAACAGTTAAGAAGCCATTATGCACTTAATACAGTGTTCTAAAGGAGCCAAGGCATGTAGGAAGCTTAGCCAACACATTATTTTGTCTTCAGCATACAGAGAAAATAAACTTCTCACTTTCTCTTTTGTTTTTGATAGTTAAGGCAGTCCAGGATGTTTTCTGAGACGTAAAATAGACTCCTCTAAACTTTAATGCAATCTGAGAAGCACTTAAAAGTTGCAGTAAGCTCACACCAAATGGACTGTCAAAGAGGACTGAGGCGAGCCTCACCTTCAGTAGAGCAACAAACCCTCATGCCTCAACAGCAGATGTTCCCTGCCTGGGTGTATGGGTTCAACGAAGCCAGCAACATAAATGCTCACCTCAGTGTAGTTTTAGCCATTATTTCTAGGACCTCTGTCATCTGAATATTCTGCTCTCTAAGGGAAGATCAGTTAATGAGCCTGCATCCACCACTCCAACACTAAGTGAGCCTGACGTCCACCGCAGAAGAGCTAGGAACCACATCACATAAGGGCCAAATTCCCAGGAGCTGACTGCTGCTCTTCTTTCTAAGTAAACAAATCCCCCCAAACTTCCCATTTTTTACCAGTTCTTCTTGCAGTATCACATAAAAAAGTACAAACAACTGTTGGAAGACTGCAGAACTAATTCAGGCTCTACTAAGTAAGACTTGGAATAAGCAGCTCCTGCTGCAAGCCGGATGAGAACCATTTAGATAATCACACAATCACAGAACAGTTTTGGTTGGGAAAAAATCTTCAGTATCTTCTCTCGGTATCACATAAAAAAAACACAAACAACTACTGGAAGACTGCAGAACTAATTCAGGTTCTACTAAGCAAGACTTGGAATAAGCAGCTCCTGCTGCAAGCCGGATGAGAACCATTTAGATAATCACACAATCACAGAACAGTTTTGGTTGGGAAAAAATCTTCAGTATCTTCTCTCGGTATCACATAAAAAAACACAAACAACTACTGGAAGACTGCAGAACTAATTCAGGCTCTACTAAGCAAGACTTGGAATAAGCAGTTCCTGCTGCAAGGCGGAGGAGAACCATTTACATAATCACAGAATCACAGAACTGTTTTGGTTGGAAAAAATCTCTAAGTTAATTGAGTCAAACTGTCAACCTGAGACCACCATGGCCACTAAACTATGTCCCAGAGTTCCATGGTCATATGTTTCTTGAATTTCTCCAAGGACAGTGACTCCACAACCTCTCTGGACAACCTGTTCCAGTGCCTGACCACTCTTTCACTAACAAAAATTTTCAGGCCATTTCCTCTCATCCTGTCACCTGATACCGGAGAGATCCAGTATCATGGGCTTGCCTTTTCTCCTTATACACATTCATGCTTTACTCCTGTGTTAGTGTTTCTGCTAGCATGCCTAAGAACCAGTCTGCAATGGAAGCCACCTTTTCCTCCCAACGGCATGCTGCAGCTATGGGTGCGTGCCTGGAGCAGCTCACACTGCAGCACCCAGGTACCACAAGCAGAATGTGCATCTGAAGGGTCAAAAATGTGTGGACTGTGCAACAAAAAGCAGGCCTGGGCAAGGCTGCTAAATGTCACCCAAATTCACCCACGGGGAAACTTGCAAAAGTCACAGTAACTTTTTGGAGTTCACAACATTTAAGGCTTGGAACTATTTGCTTTGCAACAGGCCAAGGTATTTATGGATCCAAGGTTTGAGAAAAGGCAGCCTTATACTGGGATAAAAGTGAAAGAGTTCAGATGCTATCAGATAGTTTATAGCTACTTGGTATGTCTTCCCTTCATACACAGGGCTTAAGTGAGATAATCCTAAGGGCTCGCATTCCGTGCAGTACTCTAAGGCCATAGATCTGCAGAGACCAACCCAGGCCAAAAGGAGGAAAAACAAATTCTTTAAAAGTAAAATAAAACCTTCCTGTTTCACAACGTTTGTTCCTCTTCTACCAAGTAGAATTTTCCCATGAACTTGTTTAATAATTGCTATAAGCATTAAGACCAATCTTCTCAAAGACTAGCTGAAGAATAATTAGGATAACAACAGATATTATAGAGATACTATGATATCTATATAATATTATAAATAAATAATCTCTATATATTATATAGATATTATAAAGACAGAAAAATGAGAATTAAAGATGGCACAGAGAACAGGAGTCAAAACACATCTTCTCCTGATTTTTAAATACAATAATACTCAAACTGTACTGTGTCAAATTTGGGGCTCCCCAGTTCAAGAAAGACAGGGATCTGCTGGATAAAGTCCAACAGAGAGCTGCGAGGATGATTGTGGGATTTGACCATCTCTCCTATGACAAAAGACTGAGAGACCTGGGACAGCTTAGTCTGGAGAACAGAAGGCTGAGAGGGGATCTGATCAGTGTCCCTGCTTATCTGAGGGGTGGTTGTCAAGATGAAGGCGACAGGCTCTTTTTGGTGGCGCCCAGTGACTGGACAAAGAACAACAGCTGCAAGCTGGAACACAGGAGGTTGCACCTTGGTGTGAGGAGACACTCCTTTATGGTGGGGGTGATGAAGCACTGGAACAGGCTGCCCAGAGAGGCTGTGGAGCCTCCTCCTCTGGATACCTACAAAACTTGCCTGGTTGCATTCCTGTGTTGCCTGACCTAGGTGATCCTGTTTTGACAGGGGATTGGACTCTATGAACTCTGGAGGTCCCTTTCAACCCCTAATATTCTGTGATTCTGTGATTTTTACTAGTTTTGCTTTCACAAAGGGTATCAGTTTCCCATCACACTTAGAAATTCCATAAGCACTTATTAATATATTGGAAATCTATAAAGGCTTTTATTGACTGTATTAATTAAAATTCAGGAAATCCAGACTAAAAGTGCAGTGCAGAAAACAAAGAACAGAAATTCATGTAGGAGGACTTAATTCCAAAATACATTCAGAATCATGGGAGTTGCAGGTACTGTATGCATTAAATCATAGTAGGGGGAAATAAAGCTAAAAAAAAAAAATAAATCTCTATTTTAATCTTTTTGGGTGGAAACAAATTATCTTATTTACTACATGAATGGTTTCCTCAATTTGACGCCAATCTTTGGAGGCAACTTCAACCTGTCTGAATTAAACAGCCTGCAGAAGAGAAGACTAGATTATTTATATTAGAGAATAGTGTTTTTAAAAATAAATAAATAAAGATTGAAAGATTACTTTAGCCTACATTGAAAATAAGAACATGCACATCACTCCAGCTTACAAAAAAATAAATAAATCTAATTTTACTGTTCTGTTACTTCTGTTCTGAGAAGATGTTTGGTAAGGAGGAGACATTTATATAAACACACACACACACATATATATATGTATATATAAATATGCTTCTTTTAGATATATATACACATATGTGTGTGTGTATAGTGTATATATATGTCTATATACATGTGTCTGTGTGTATAGCATATATGTGTGTATATATATGTGTATAAATATATATATGTGTGTATACTTTTTTTTTTTTTTTTTTAATTTATTTAGGAGGAAGTTCTTCACAGAGAGAATAATTTGCCAATGGGATGCCCAGGGAGGTGGTGGGGTCACCATCCCTGGAGGTGTTCAAGAAAAGACTGGATGGGGCACTGAGTGCCATGGTCTAGTTGACTGACTAGGGCTGGGTGCTAGGTTGGACTGGATGAGTTTGGAGGTCTCTTCCAACCTGGCTGATTCTATGATATATGTGTATGTATAATTTCCCCTCAAAGTGACAGCACCTCAAAACATGTAGAAAAACACAAATTATATTTGCCTGTGAACTGTGATTATAAATCACGTAAATCAGAAGGTTGTGGGTCCAGAGGAGGTCACGAAGATGATCAGAGGGCTGAAGCAGCTCTGCTATGAGGACAGTTGAGAGACTGAGAGAGTTGGCGCTCTGCAGCATGGAGAAGAGGTTTCCAGGAGACCTTAGAGTAGCCTTCCAGTATCTGAAGGGGGCCTACAGGAAGGCTGGGGAGGGATTATTTACAAGGTCTTGTAATGACAGGACAAGGGGCAATGGGTTTAAACTGGAAGAGGGGAGATTGAAACTGAACGTTAGGAGAAAGTTGTTTGCAGTGAGGGTGGTGAGATACTGCCACAGGTTGCCCAGGGAGGTTGTGGCTGCTCCCTCCCTGGAGGGGTTCAAGGCCAGGTTGGACAAAGTCTTGAGTGAGCTGTACCAGCAGGAGGTGTCCCTGCCTATGGCAGGGTTGGAACTAGATGATCCTTGAGGTCCCTTCCAACCTTACCATTCTATGATTCTATTTAAACTTTTTATCTGCAATAACTGTATGGTATATAAACCATAGAGATAAACTTTATATTTCATTCTCCACAAAAATAAGTCCTCACTTATGCATTGTAGAGAAGTTACATTGCATTTTAATACCTATAAGCACATGAAAAACAACCAGAATCATTATAAATTGAAAATAATTCTCTGCAAACATGATGGTGGGCAGATGAAAACACCTTGCATAGATGATAATTTCCTAACATGTAAAACAAATGTCCAGTTTAACTGAAGCCAAACTTGCATTGTCCACTTGTAATTTTACAGTTCACCGGTATACAAATACCAAGTCAAGGTCTCATTACACAAACACCCACATCAAGACAGTAAGACTTCTTCACAGATATAAGTCCACCGTGGAGGATATTGTTTGCTTTAGCATACCTGAACTCTTGCATTGAATGTTTAGACAAGCTGCTCTCAGCTATCAAAAAACAACCCTGACAGAATAGACAAAACTCTTGAGTTTCATGGAAACTCAGTCCGCTTCACTGCTTGACATAAACTCCATTTCAAAAGGCTTAGCAGCCCCAGACAAATTTTGAAAGAGAAATATGTTTCTACTGTGTGATAGGGAGGGGTAATTAATTAATGTGAGGCAATATTTTAAAATATTCATATTGCTTATTAATATTCAATATTCTGAACTGTCTCCATCCCGACCACTAATTTTAATAATAATCAGTTCTTCACACAGTCATGAAAACTTTATACAGGTAATAACATAGGATCTAGAAATAACTAGCAATAATATAATATTAATTGAACTCCATTGAACTGAAAGAGAAGGTTCCTGTGTTTAGTGTACTGCTTGCGGTCAATATGCAGCTTGTCCACTAGATGGAGGCAAGGAGCTCCTTTCTGTTTATGGCAGAAGGCAGTAATGAATTACAAGAGGCTTTAAGTATTTAGTCACAAAATGATCTCCCAGCTGGCAGGGCTGGTTACAGCTTCAGCCAGCACCCAAATGCTTTCAGGGAATTCTGTTACTGTCTTGTCAGCTGCTGAGACTTCTCATTCTTCCCAGGCTTCAGGGTGCTGGGGAAAGGAGGCAGACAATCTCTGACCTGGTCCTGATCTCCTCTGGATGATCTGTGTATCTCTAGGACTTCCTGTCTTGGCAGGAGGCGTTCAGGTGCAGTCTCAGCACAATATCATGCTGGCTATGGAGACCGATCGCATGGAGGCATTTAGAGACTTTTTGTGATAAACTCTTGGAAGGCAGTTTCCAAGCAATTCAGGATACAATAAGGCAGTAGCAAGCAGCAAGTATGAATACAATGGCAGAGCACAGATAAAAGGGTAGAGCCTGTTGTGTCACCTGCTCATCTTTCATCAACACAGCCCAAGACTAATGAGCCTTTGGACACAGAGTAGCCAATCAGAATGGCAGTTAGCCAAGCCCAACTACCTTAGGTGAAGCCCTAGGCTTGCTTTACCCTTTTTTAGGGCAGCACACAGGCCTTGCACAAGGCATACACAAGCTGAGCCTGTATACTTTGTTTACTACAGGATGCAAACAAGTCTGGGCAGGCCAGGGTCCTTAGACTCAGTGGTTCCAGGTTCTTTGTCCTCTTTCCTGCAGTTGCTTCTCTCCAAAACAGAAGGAGGGAGAGCAGGCAAACATGTCTGGGCGAGCCAGGACATGTATAAGCCTATTTTGTCCTGCTTAAGCCTACCACGACACTGGGACAGAAACAGGGAGATAAACTCCTTGTGGAAATACCCCACTGCACTAGCAAAGCCCCTGGGCTGGCCAAGCAGGACCTACATCCACCTGAGAAACGCTCTGTTCCTCCCACCTTCTGCCAGATGTGGCCTGCCAAGAAGATCTCCCTGGTTATTTCAAGAATTGTGATTGAAATTTGTTCCATAATTTGCCTAAGAATTTTCTCAATTCACTTTCAATTTTTATAGCAGTACAGCTACTAACCCCCTTAAATTGTAACTCACTTGAAGAAGACAAAAAAAAATTTGCAAAGAGTTAAGAGAGGAACAATGGAGAAATTACAGGGTTTGTTGTCTGTGCATGTATTGCTTTGGGTGGAAGCCCTCAAGAATTGTTTTACCCCCATGAGCCCCATGATCAACCATCACCCAAAGATAGGAGGCCCTAGCACTTACACATTCTTCTTGTGAACATTAAACCAGCATGAAAATGACACTCTTTAATGAGGCCTGTTCAACAGATGGGAATGCAAATGTATAGAGAGGCCACATCCCCAGCTAAACTCTCAATGTTTCCATGGCAAAGCTGGAAACACAGCCACATGAATGCCCTCTCCTTGTGCTAAGCAGCCATCCACACTGCCTCTCAAAAAGACATCCATCCAACTGCCCGGGACGTGAGGGTGTTCAGCAGGCACGGAGAGGTATGTGTCATACCTAATGGGGCATAGAAAATGGGCCACATTTATTGCTGGCATCACTCAAAGCACTTGCACCAGTGAAGAATTTAGGTCAGTATTTCAGGAGGTGCTGTATCACACTGCCCAAAGATTCTTTTATTCTGCCAATTGGAAATGCCAGCTTGTTCAACTTGTTGGTCAGAAGCCTGAGTAGCCCTGTCACCAAAAAAAAAAAAAAAAATTTAAAAAAAATCTTACAGCATCACTACAATAAAATAATTTCATGATCTGTTTGATTGCAAATATCTCTTTTATTAATGAAACATTTTTGAGAGAATTCTATCTGTTAAATGGCTGTTGAGAAGACTGCATGAAAAAGAGGAAAACCCACAGTCTTACTCTCACCAAAGCCAAAAATCAAAGTTGCATGAGCATCTTGAGCATAAACAGAGATAACCCAGACACAGCTAAGTCTTGGTTATCAAGCATCTGTTGCTGTCACATGTGCTAGCAAGAGAATGTCACATTGAATTAACATCTACTGCTCCTCCACTGACATGTTACCTCGCACAGAATAAATGAATTGATAGAAAAATTGAAACCATAGCAATATACTCAACTACCAGCAGAACAAAACTGATCAGTGCACAAATCAGTAAACCTGAAGAAAATCTTGAGAAAAAGCTACTGGGACTTCTGTTTTCTAGGGAAAAAAACTACTCAATATTTAAAAGCAGGTGAATCACTACTGAGAATAAACTAAACATGGATGGAACATTGTGTTCCCAGCATAGAGTGCTGACAGACTTAAGAAGCTGCATGGAGGCTGCATGGAGCTACAGCCCCTCAGGTTTATGAGCACCATTATGAAATAGCTCATTAGACACTGAAGCAAAACTTTCTGCAGAAGTGGCAAGAAAGAGAAAAGGCCAGGAAAGGCTGACTGAAGTATGCACAAAATGCACAGTATGTCACATGCATGAAGATATTGTGGGACTTCTCAAGAATACACTGTGAGGAAAAGCACCTTCACTGCAACTTCATACTCATAGGTCATTCTTGCCTTCCCTCTCCTTTGAATTAAATATAATGCATCTCAAAATGATGTAAGCTACATTGCATTTAAGTCTATGTCCCACCATCTACCACATACAATACAGATGGAAACAACAAGAACTGTTTCCCCGCCCCCCCCCNGGGTTTTACACTCACCCCCTCTCCCCCCCCCCCCCCCCCCCCCCAAAAAAAATCCTTCTCAGATCTATCAATGAGTTCTTGTACTAAAGAGCAAATCTGGATGACTCAAAAAGCTTCAATTCCAAGTGGATGAACATTCTTGGATGCACAAAAGGCTAATATAAGCAGTCACTTCAACTAGAGTCCCATGGAAAACACTGGGTGACAAAAGCCCCTTACAGTAATCTGCGAGAAGGAGAAATAAATTAATCAAGCTGCCAAATGGAGAAGGCTGGGTTTGACCTCCTTCTGATCTCATTACTTCTCTATTACCCTTTTGAAAAACATTCTCTTACAAAGATCACTAATTGAAGATTATGTGGAGGGGAATCGCACCTCTCCATCACTGTGGTAACTTTGACTCATTTGTCATTCTAATAATTCACTTCTTTTCTTTTCTGAACAGGCAGAGACACTAATAGACTATCATCAGTTAAAAAGGCAATTTTTCCATTTAATTGCACTCATTAAATACTGCCCTAGAACAATTGGAAAAGCAATACTCTCAATATTTAATCATACAATAGCAATAGGGAAACATTACTTCAAAACAAATGTGCCAATGCGTGGAATGACATCACATGTATGTTGCAGCTTCCAGCATATTTACTAGTAAAGATATTGTGATGGTTTGGGTCATTTTACAAAGTGTGGGGGGTGGGGAACTCCCAGACTAGAACTCAGCCAGCTGGAAGTTAAGGACTGAAGCTCTATTTACAGCTCAGCACAATGTACAAACAAAGATATACACTACAGACAGGAATAGTTACAGAAATATACAAGTTAAAGGTAATACAGAAACACAACTCCCCTCCCAGCAATCAAAGACCCCAGGAGGGGCTCCCAACCACCCTTCCACCTTCTCCCCACCCCTATACCTTACCCCAAGGTTTGCCTTATGCTCAAGGTGAGCTTGGAGGATCGGCCAGGGGGGTTAGAAGAAAAGTGGTTAGTGAGATTACTCAGCAGAGAGGAGAAAAAGCCACACCGAGACGCTGTGCCCCAGAGACTCACTTATCTGTGTTTTGAGTACTTATTTTAAACATCTCAGCAAGCCTATGAGTGAAGTAGACATCACCATTGTTTCCTTTTCACAGCCTATAATTTTCTCCATTAAAATATTCCTATTAGCCTCAAACCAGCACAATATTTAAACACTTTTTCCCCTTACTTTTTTTGACAATTTGCTATATGAAAGGAGTGGACAAACAGCACTGACACCAGTTAAGTGCTAGAGAGAAACCGGTGGGCAAACCGCTTCATCATTACCTCATCCCTCTTCCACTGAACCATGACAACAGAAAGGATTTCATAAACCTAAGCAGTGAGTAAGCCTATTTGTGGAAAACATTGAACAAGACCGGGTTTGCAACATGATTTTACTGGAACAAATTGTATCACTTAGGAATGTAATTGAAGATAAAAAGGTTAATCAGACTAGTAGAGTGACTTCAGCGGGCACAGCTACCAGGTGTCTATTTGCCTGGGATATCTTATTTTCCATCTTCTGCAGAAATTGTACATCTGTCTTCAGCTGTAACTGCAATTCCCATTATAGAAAGTTCACTATAGTTTAACTACTACCATAACATAGTAGGAGCTATAATAAAACCTTTTTGTCGAGGAGATGTGCAGAAAACTTAGAAGTGCCTGTTTCAATTTCAGATGTCAGAACACACAATGGCTGTCAAGAAATGTTTCTATTTTTACTGCAATTCTATCTCTAAGTGTAAATACACAAAACCCAGTCAAGCTGACTTCACTGGGGCTATTCCTGTCAATAGATACCACTTTATCTATCGTTTTCCATCTACCTTTCCTACAGCACCAAATTATTTAAATACTTCTTTTAGGATTTGATGAGCACAGCAGCCTGGGCTGGTGACTGATATCCAAGCATGCTGGATTACAGCTTTTAAAATTCAGTAGGTTATTTTTTTTAGAAGGGAACCAGACAGAAATACTAGAAAGCCATTTGGTCTGAACTACAGACTTTGCAAGATACCCACTGCTCCCAGTTCTTACCCACATGATTGATGAGTATTCCAGCTCAAATCAACCAGTCTGTCTGGTAGATACAACTCTCTGCTCATTCAGTGGAAGAAGTGAGATAAAAAATAAGAGGAAAGAAGTTTTAAAAAGCAGTTATCTGGGCTACAAAAAGATGCACCAAGTGTTGCATCTCCTTAATCAATTATTTATTCAACGCTTGCATGTGAGTAACCTTATTGATTCCAGTGAGACTAAGTGCTAGGCCAATATGAAAGAAAATGACAGCAGGACAGGAAGTCAAGAAGCATCATGCAAGGCCAGGTCAGAAAGGCTAAGGCGTGGAGGATAGTGGCATATTCAATTCAGGAAAAATTGTAATGTAGTTTTATTCTTCTAACTACAAATCTTAGTATCATTAAGTTTTCAATGACAAATCTTTATGTATAACATTTTACAGGCAGGGAAGAGTCCCTGAATGACTATAGTACATGAATTAAATATACAGTGATATCAAGGATCTTATATACACACAGCTTTTATTATAGTTATTTATATGCTATTATAACCTATACAACTTGCAATTTGTTATATAAACTCTAACTTAGATTACATTTAGCCATTACTCTTCTTAAACAGAATTTCACATGCCTTTAAAATCATACCTAAGTATTGTTAAGCTAGCAGCTGTGGTTCAGACTGGGAAATGGTGGACATCACACAAGAACATGTGCCAAGAAATGAGTAAGTCTGAAGCGCAGGTAGTGGGGTAGCTGGGGTACACACGTGCCCACATCACTCCACTGCTCTGAAATGCTCCCTCATTTACAATGCCTAAGAGCAGGAGCCTAGATTTTCTTCTTGGATGCTATGATGGAAAGTGCTTGAAAAAATTTGCTGTTCTTTCAACCCACAATCCCCCTAGCCAGTTAAATAACAATAAGCAATATTCTCAATAGAAGTTAGTACAGCGACATGAGAAGTTTAAATCATTCACAGGACTTATACATTGAGGCCAAAGACATTTTCAAACCCTACTGATTTAGTTTAAAAAAAAAAAAAAATATATATATATATATATATATATACCTGATGCTAGCCAAAGGCAGGGAGCCAGGCTAGACAAGATCATCTAGACATACCTCAGAATTTCACAGGTAAACTGACATTTAATCATTGTTCTCCACAGAGTTTTGAGGTATGGTTTTTATAACCTTTACCGATCAGAACTCGAGTTGAACACCTAGACATAATGAGTCAGAAATGGCTTGTATGAAAACAGTCAGTAGTTATAATATACAAATTAATTCTACATAATGGCCATACAGTAAAAAAGAGGATGATTTGGAGTGATACAGTTAAAAAAAGAAGGAAGATTTTGCAGAGAATGAAAGTCTAACAAAACACCATTGTTTGATACTTAGAGTACAAGCAAAGAATCCCCCATAAAGCCACAAAGCAGCATTATGCTCATTTAGGAAGAACAGACACGTTCATTTTCTCTCCTGCTCAGATGTAAAATTGCCTGCAAGCATAACACTTGAACGTGAGTTTTCTCCTCCAGAAGATGTTCTCACACAAATCCCAGCTCTGAGGGCACAATCAGGCTATTAGAGGGGCACAGGGAGAAGCAAGGAATGTCTCCCCTTGCACATGTGCTTTCCAGACCCATCTGTGTAACTAGCTGCTGCCTAACTCTCAGCATGAGAATAAGCTGTGTGCCAAGGCTATCTTGTGGCTAAGAAAATGCAACTTGTTATGGTCTATTATCTAAACAGAGTTGAAAGTGGATTTCCGATCCACCTCCCCATATAGTTTTACACACACTAAGAGTCAAACTGTTTTTTCAATATGTAATTCAATAACTTCAATACACTAGGCTGTTGTCCAGCCTGTGTCAAGTCCAGTTACTAAAAGGCCAGCCAGTATTAACACAAGGAAATGATTCTCAGCAATGCACTGCAGCATTACAAAACCTTCTTCACTTATATCTGCTTACTCTTAATGATAATCTTTCACCTGGAGTTTGACTTGTTCTTCCATACTGATTACTTGTTTGGTGTTGAGATACCAACATTTCAAGACCCAACTCATTATTACTGATAGACCTGCTGTATCAATAACCCCATCCTTGTTCTCAGATATTCCTTGTTTCAAGCCAGCAGATGGTAATAAAAACACCCTGTGTTGGCAGATCTACAGGACACAAAAGGAGTGACAATCAGCAAGCTTTTCATCCACAGAAAGTATTCAGTAAGGAAGAGCTAAAGCACAAATGGACTACTTTATGCCCATTCCAACATGCATCAGACTTTTCCCCCAATACATATGTGCAAAACTCCATTAGGAAAGCAAAAATATAAACAGGGTGAAGATGAGAACTAACAAGTTTATATAAGGGGAGTTCACTGCTGCAGATTAAATTCTCTAAGTGGGTGTGGTGATCAGCTCATAAAACAGCCAAACTGCTAACTGCTGAACACCAGAAAGGTATATTCCAAGGGGAAAAACAAAAATATCATTCTGTACATATTCTGCTACTTACTCTTCCTCTTTAACCACCTGCTACTGACCATCATTCCAGACAGGGCACAGGACTTGATGAATTTTTGATTTGACAAAAAAATCCTGTACTTAAATTTTTAATACTAAAATCTCAAATCATGAAAAAGCAGAGGGAAAAACAAACAAAAAAAAAAAACAAAAAAAACCCAAACCAACCTTTTACAACAGCCATTACAAGAGTTTTATTCTAATGGTTTCATTTCAATCACCTTCAGTTTTGCATAGGCAGCCCAGAGAAATCGAGTCAATATACCTGTATGCACATAACATGATTTATTGTCTTCTCACTAGAGACATCAAGTGTAACCTTAGGTTGATGCTTTATTGATTCAGTATCTATCATGTAAAGGATATAAAATTGGTTTCCTGCTTTTAAGTCCAGTAGTCCACAAATGTACAAACTTCCTTTTCAGCACCTAAACGGTGCATTGTGGCCACTGTGTGAGCAATGGCATGGACTAGAGTCAGGTAACTTTAACTTAGTAAACAAAACCCTTATCAAAACTTGCAAAATTTAATAGTTTGGGAGGAGGACTTTTTCCCATTCTGAAGTTGAGCCTATTCTTCATTGTTCAGCTTTCACTGTGCCTATGGCACTTGACATACACCTCATGCACTCAAAAAAATGTTTCTCATGTAGCTAGCTACTTGCTTCCGAAGACTTCAACATTTACATAGATCTAGGCAGAACATCTAAACAACAGCAATCTATGCACATCAAGCATAGAGGTAGCAAAGTCATGGCAGAGATGAACAAAGTACTTCATGAAAAGCTAAAGTAGATGTACATACAGGAATAAAACCTGATTCCAAGAAGCCATAAAGCTAGTCCTGATTCCCACATTGTTATCCCTCTTTATGTTTATTTGTCTAAAAAGGAGGAAAAAAAATTAAAACCTAATTTTCTCAGGACTAACAGTAAACTGTGATAGCAGTAGAAAAAGCCAGGGTAGTTTACAGAGGTGAAAGCAAATGCAGGTTAGGTATGGTATTAGCTATATGCAAAAAAAGTACAACACATAATTTAAATTAAAAAATGAAGCCACTTTGGAAGCATTAGTTTAAAAACAAATTACAGGAACAGAAAAACCAAGACCTTGCACTGTTAAATGTTACAACTTATAAGACTTCAATTAAGTCAACTGTGGTCATAAAGAGGCAACCTCCCTTTGGCTCTGCTGGCATTCGTATTCCTCTTAATCATGCAATGGTAGAGGTTGGAAAGGAACTCTAGAGATAGAATCATAGAATGGTAAGGTTGGAAGGGACCTCAAGGATCAGCTAGTTCCAACCCCCTGCCATAGGCAGGGACACCTCCCACTAGTACAGCTCACTCAAGGCCTCCTCCAACCTGGCCTTGAACACCTCCAGGGAGGGAGCAGCCACAACCTCCCTGGGCAACCTGTGCCAGTGCCTCACCACCCTTCTGGGGCACAGGCAGGAAATAATGCTAGGAAGGAAAAAAAGACCTAAACTACTGCGCAGGAAGAATAAACAAAGTAAGCAAAGAATGTGTACACTCTGTGCACAGCAACATTCACTAGTTACCTTGATAAAACACATTTTTCTTCTTGTTCTGAAAGTGCTAGGAACTTCCAAATGGAATGAGAAAACATGGCAATAAATACTAGAGAAATCTACAGACTGTGCACTAACTGCTTGCAAGCACAGTAAGAAAAACATTCATTGTCCTTCCCTCCCTTTTGAGTCTGCTCAAGTAAAGGAGTGCTGAGACCCAGTTAAGTGGGTATTTAACTGTGTGTGATAGGAGCCACTCTTTTTCTGGCCATTTCCAGACATCTCAGTTGTGCAGTGTGTAAAATACTCCGCTTGTGCGACCAGTCACTGCAAAAAGAGTTACAGGAAAACTGCTCTTTTACTGACATAAGAAGGGAGGGAACAGGGAAGATGAGTTTTCCATGTGTCTATAGATAAAACAACTGGGGGAAAATGAAAGGGAAAGCTAATTACAGGAGAAAGCTTAGTCCCCCCCAGCACAGGGACCAGCTCAGTAGATACACCACCAGCTTTCATAGAACAGGAAAACCACTGTTGGAGCAACAGATTTTCGAAGTTAATGGCCAAGGACTAAACCAAAAGCAAGTGGTTATCACATTTAGACTAAATGAGATGGTACATGCAACAGTTTTTCCAGGTGAAAGCATGGATTAGTAAAATTACTAGTTTTACTAACTCCAAATTCCAATTTTACAACTGTAAACTGTAAAATTGTAAGTTTGACAGTTTCTCAATTGTCAATGGTAAAATTACTAATTTTACTAATTCCAAATTCCAATTTTACAATTGTGATTTGTAAACAATGACCTTAAAAACAAAGCAAACAAACAAACAAACAAAGTATATCAGAATACATTATTTAGTCTCTTTAATACCACAGAAAATCACAGGAAAATAAAAATGCTAGTTGTTCCTCTCTAGTCTTTCCAATTAAAAAATATATTTAGCTGCTTT
Organism: Eubucco bourcierii; assembly: GCA_013396675.1. NCBI lineage: Eukaryota > Metazoa > Chordata > Aves > Piciformes > Ramphastidae > Eubucco > Eubucco bourcierii. The sequence continues at coordinate 828,196 of VWZE01010457.1, forward strand.
TCCAACATTACTGTCAAAACATGCACTGAAATTCATATCATAGAATCATAGAATGGTAAGGTTGGAAGAGACCTCAAAGATCATCTAGTTCCAACCCCCTGTCATAGGCAGGGACACCTCCCACTAGTACAGCTCACTCAAGGTCTCATCCAACCTGGCCTTCAACACCTCCATGGAGGAAGCAGCCACAACCTCCCTGGGCAACCTGTTACAATGCCTCACCACCCTCACTGCGAAGAACTCCTAACATCCAGTCTAAATCTCCCCTCTGCCAGTTTAAATCCATTGCCCCTCATGCTGTCATTACAAGACCTTGTAAATACTCCCTTTCCAGCCTTCCTGTAGGTCCCTTTCAGATACTGGAAGGCTACTCCAAGGTCTCCTTGAAGCCTTCTCTTCTCCAGGCTGCAGAGCCCCAACTCTCTCAGCCTGTCCTCATAGGAGAGCTGCTCCAGCCCTCTGATCATCATCATGGTCTCCTCTGGACCCGCTCCAACACTTCCATGTCCTTCCTGTGCTGGGGGCTCCAGAACTGCACACAAGAATCCAGGTGGGGTCTGAGGAGAGCAGAGCAAAGGGGCAGAATCCCCTCCCTTGCCCTGCTGCCCACACTGCTCTTGATGCAGCCCAGCACACAGTTGCTGTCTGGGCTGCACTCACACTGCAGGCTCATGTTGAGCTTTTCATCAACCCAGACCCCCAGGTCCTTTTCCTCAGCGCTGCTCTCCAGCCATTCACCAGCCAGCCTGTATTTGTGCTTGGGATTGTACAACTACAGTAAAACAAGTTACTCAAGTAACTATATAAATCAGAGTAACTATATAAATCAAGCTACTCTCCCTCAGTAAAAATCTAAACCACTCCAAAATTTCAGTCTACATTAATTCCCATTTTGCATGCCTAGAGTAGAATCATAGAATGGCTTAGTTTGGAAGGGATCTCAGAGATCATCTACTCCAACTCCTTCCCACCATGGGCAGGGATGTTTCTCAACTAGATTTGGCTGCTCAAGGGCTCATCTAACCTGGCCCTGAACACCTCCAGGGAGGAGGCATCCACAACTGTCCTGGTAGGTTTAACTCTTCTCTCCTCCTCCTGTTGTCGGAGTTGAGTAGAATGGGCAAACAGTGAAGCAGTAAAGCCTTGAGGGCTAGGAGCAACCTCTCTGGGCAACCTATTCCAGAGTCTTCTCTGTCTCATATTGAAGAACTTCTTCCTAAGATCCAGTCTAAAGCTACTCTCCCTCAGCTTCAAACCATTCCCCCTTGCCTATTGCTAGATGCGCTTATGAAAAGTCCCTCTCCAGCCTTCCCATAGGACCCCTTCAGGTCCTGGAAGGCTCTGCAACTTCACAGCCTCTGATAAGGATTCAAGGTGTGGCATAACTAGACTATCCAAAGAAGACTATCCTTTTATAAGTTTATAATTACAGAATCATAAATATGAAATGATCTCACCTCCTAAAATGCTGAACTCCCAGTGACATCTAAAACTGCTAAGGGAATTCAGCTTTCTTTACACCTAAGAGGGTGTTCAAGGTCACAACCTCATTTGGTGACAGAAACAGGAATTAGAACTCTGGAAATCCTGGTTGCCAGTCCTATGTTCAGCTTGTACACAAGCTTAACTCAGTTTAGATTTTACAACAGAGGCAAATATTTTTATCACACAGAAGAACAAAGAAGCAAGTTCAGTGTTCAGACAAACTGTATTGAGCTGATAACAAATAAATCAATTTTAAAGTTTTTAGCTTCTTTATCAATAGCACTCTTACAGATCAAGAATTTTCTAACAAGAAGCTTTGACTGCTGACTACACAATTCCAACTTTTCTCCTTTTTTTTTTTCCCCCCCAAGAGTCTGCCAGATTATGCTTACTGGTATAAAAACAGCATTAATTCACTTCTGTTGGATTTACACTGGTGTAGCTAAAATACGTTTCTGAAGTCAATAAAACAGGTTTAATGAAAAATAAAATTTTAAAGTTACAATAAAAAGGAATTCTTTTTCCCAGAAAAATGTGGTGCTACACGTCAAAATACTACAGCTGAGGGTACAGACAGAAAAGAGTTATTCTGAAATCAAGAGGACTTACTAGAATAATATTCAATGAAAGGCAAGTTAGCATATTGGAATTTATCACAGAATCATAGAATGAATGGTAAGGTTGGAAGGGACCTCAAGGATCAGCTAGTTCCAACCCACTGCCATAGGCACGGACACCTCCCACTAGTACAGCTCACTCAAGGCCTCATCCAATCTGGCCTTGAACATCTCCAGGGAGGGAGCAGCCACAACCTCCCTGGGCAACCTGTGCCAGTGTCTCACCACCCTCACTGCAAAGAGCTTCCTCCTAACATCCAGTCTAAATCTTCCCTCTGCCAGTTTAAACCCATTGTTCCTTGTCCTGTCATTACAAGACTTTGTAAACAGTCTCTTTCCAGCCTTTCTGTAGGCCCCCTCCAGATACTGGAAGGCTGCTATAAGGTCTCCTGGAAGCCTTCTCTTCTCCAGGCTGCAGAGCCCCAACTCTCTCAGCCTGTCCTCATAGCAGAGCTGCTCCAGCCCTCTGAGCATCATCATGGCTTCCTCTGGACCCTCTCCAACACTTCCATGTCCTTCCTGTGCTGGGGGCTCCAGAACTGCACACAGGACTCCAGATGGGGTGTGACGAGAGCAAAGCAAATGGGCAGAATCCCCTCCATTGCCCTGCTGCCCACACTGCTCTTGCTGCAGCCCAGGGCTCAGTTATCCCTGCTATGAAACTAGAAATCTCAAAATTACTGTTCTATGGGAAACTTCTTTTTCTCATTGATGATCTATCTATTTGCCACAGCATCATTATCCATGCAGCCTTTTCTGGGTGGCCTTGGAGCTCCATCCACAATCCTGATGGCTCAGCCCTTCTGTCCTTACTTGAGTTATGTCAAAGATGTACATATCTTGAGCCCTGTCTTCTATATGGACCTTGGACCTCTGCTGAAGCCTCATCTCCATCCCTCTGTCCCTGCCACTCATGTGTGTATGTCCTTGCTGGATACTGCACTTGACTTACCCTCCTGCCTTTTCTGGGACTGCCTGGGAAACATTATGACCAGCTTGCTCAGGAGATGCTCTAAGACTGAGTGCCGGTGGGTGCCCATGGCTTCTGGCTTCCCCTCACTCATGATGCAACACTGTTCCCTCTGTGCCCTGGCAGGAGCATTGATCATAATGTAATGCTCTTTCTCAGACAAACCTTCTATGGACCTTTGTGTTCTTTTCTGCTTGTTGTATTCTTTCACTGTTTTTCAGGAATTCCCAGTTCTTCTAGGAGTGAGATTTCTGATATAATTCATTCTATCGTCCCAACATGAAATAAAAACACATCTTCATTTCCATCCACACTGAGACCAATTCAGATTTATTAAGGCTTCCTTGATATTCAGAGATCTCTTATAAGCACTAAATCATTGTGAAACCTACAAAAGTGAGAGCCTGCAATCCTAAAAGAAACCCTCCAAAACCCAATCAAACAAGAAGTCCTCTGAGAAGTATACATCTCCTATAAAGCACAAAGCCTTCCAGAGTTCCCCAGAATGAGCACTGCACACCTACTGCTCCTTCTTTCCTCTTGGGGTGATCAATCACATGCGGCAACATGAAGAAATGGAAACATCCTGATCTCAGGGCTTCTGGGATGGCTACATAACCTGTAGAGCCCTCCCTCTCACACAAAACAGTAACAAGGTGCTTCATCTTCATAAACCTTTAGGATCATCACCCTTTAAGTGCTGGCCTGAACTTGTCCTTGGACTCCTCACAGGCTATTGCTATGCAAGGTGCTCCACAACCATCAAGAGACAAAGACCATCACCTACATAACAGGTATTGATACACCTGGGAGAACTAACAACGACCTTTCAGTACCTTAAGGGAACCTACAAAGAAGGCTGGAGAGGGACTGTTTACAAAGACCTGCAGTGATAGGGCAACGGGTTGAAATGACAGATTTAGATTGGATGTTAGGAACAATTTCTTTACCATGGTGTGGCGGGGCACAAGTGCCTGTCCCATCGAAGGTTTGAATGGGGCGAGAAACTGTTCTGCTCCCCCTCACCCCTCTGGTTCTGGGTGTTTGGAATGTGGAAGGAGTAGGTGCTAAGTACCTCACCCCACCCCTGCGGGTTTGATCCGGGGAGAGCAAATCGCCCCAGCATATATACGGCAACAGGACACATGATCTAGTGGGACTCAGAAGAGAGACTCAGAAGGAGGACTTTGCCAGTGGAACTTTAAGAGGTACTTGGAGAGGGACTTTGAGGCGGACTTGGAGGAGACTGCTATGTCGGGCTTTAAGAGGGGGCTGCCAGCACAGACCGCTAGCCACGGACCGCTAGCGTCGGACTGTCAGATCCTGCCTGCCCGTAGAAGGGACCTGCCTCTGCCGACAAAGAGCCCAACGATCTACATTTCAAGGCACTGCCGCGGAAGCCTGCCGTGAGTACCCTTTCCCCTTCCCTGGGGCTCCAGGCTGCCTTTGTTCTGAAGTGCAGCAAAGCTATTTTTTTTTCAATAGCAAACCCTTTCCCAAGTTTTCTGACTTCTCTGAATTACTGAACTCCTTGTAGAAGCATCCTTGTGAAAGACTTTTCCGACTCAATTTCCAAACCCTATCTAATTAATTTTATATAACGTTGTGGGCGGGGCTTGCTGGAAATAAAATAACTGTATATTTTATAATTCCTGCCTCATTAATCCCCACAACCGATTCACATGGGGATGGTGGAACACTGGAACAGGAAGGCAGTTGAGGCCCCATCCTTGGCAACAGGGTCAACAGGGCTCTGGGCAACTTGATCCAGTAGAGGATGTCCCTGCTGCCTGCAGAGGGGGTTGGACTAGATGACCTTTAGAGGTCCCTTTCAATCCAAACCATTCTGCGATTCTATTACTTCTACTTTCACTATCCAAGATTTTCAGAAACTCTGCAATTTTGCTTGAGAATATGAAATACAAGGGCAAAGAAGGTATCCACTGTCACACAGTGTTACTGGCACCAAAGAAACCTGAGCGATGCTTCTGTTTGTAGATGTTTTGCCATCCAGACTAACTGTAAGTTAAAAATGCAAAAATGAACTGCAACAGACAAGTGCCTTCAAACCTTGGGCAGAGTGGATAGCTACACCTGCCAATCCCAAGATATAAGGGGAATTTTAAACCCTGTAAACCAGGCTAAACTCCTTCTGAAAAGACCTCTTGGCAATGTAGAGAGCCTACTGCATGTCACACACGTCTGAGCCTACTTAGAGACTGAGTATCTTTGCATAGCCTGTGTGGCTGTTCCCAGCCTGATCCCTCTGGCAATGTAGCATGAGCAGTTTACTGAGGGTTTTACTTATCCTCATCACAGGAAGAATATTTGGAGAATAACACAGCAAATGACGAGTAGAGGACATAGAGAGTACAAACTCCAGCATAGGGAGCTCTCACTCTTGTAGAACTTGAGATGCTCCAAATAACCTTTTGATAAATCAGCAACACAAGGGCATTACTATTGAACAGTATGTACTACAATACTTACTCCCCTCCAGTGCAAAAGTCTGTATTTAAGCTTCCCTGAGAGATGGCTCAAAGTATTGGACA
>VWZE01010457.1:833863-869262 GCA_013396675.1 Eubucco bourcierii
TTTTTTTTTTTTTTTTGTGGCATGAGGCTTAAAAACCTTCTGAGCATAAGACAATTTTTGAAAATTGCTAATAGATTTTTGTGCCTTGTGGTATAATTAACACAGGATGTAAAATTGCCAAAACACCAGAAAGAAAGAGTCAGATATATTTGAAGTACTTCAGGAGGCAGCTCAGCAATGCTGTTGATCCATCAAAAGATCAAACCGATGCTGAAAGCAACCTCTGGCTCACACAATTGTTAATCGAAGGCATGAGCCACACAACAAACGCAATCTAGATAGTAGATAATGGCTCTGATTTGGAGTGAAAGAGCATTGATAACTCTGCACTAGATAAAAGTGAAAGCTCTTTGAAATCCTACCTGGACAGGGGGCAAGGGAAATTTGGTATCTGGCAGGCTTAGGTCCAACCCCATCTGTTGTAAGCGAGCTCACATCGAAAAACAGGACCCTTGCACAAATTAACAGAGCAAACAGAAATCTTGCCTTTGCTAATTTTTCCCCACACCAGGTAATTGAGTTTAGTCTATGTAATTGAGAAGAAAAGCATTCAAAGACATTCTGGAGTTTAATCAATGGCAAAAAAGAGGGGGTTGGTCAAATTGTAATCTGTTTGACCATGCAAACTCTATTGAATCTGATAATGTTCATGAGAGGTTTACCGAGGGATTTGCATCCTGTATGAATTATACCCAAGGCTCTGAAATTCATTTGAATGCATTAATTCCTAACCTAAATCACAGAAAAGTAATATACTGTTATTGTATTTTCAAATGTATACCATAGCACAATGTGCAAACAGAAGAGTAGTTCATTTACATCATGTAGATTCATTAAAAATAGAATCACCTCCTAAGTCTGTGTGTGTTGGTTTTTTTTGAGTTGCAAACATTCATATTTCCCATGTGTGGGAAAGGAATAATTTTATACTTAGGTGTATTCAAAGCTTTGAACTTGATATACATGCAATATCAGAGAAGGAAAATAAAAATATAATGAGGGATTCTTTTATTTCATGTGTTAGAAAACAATATGTTTTCCTCATTAAACCCTCAGATATAAATTCTATAAACCATGAAATTACCTTTGAGCCCTTACTGAAATAACCAGTTCACAAATAAATGATCCATGCAGGAAGAAAAGCAAAGATTAAAATAATAAGAGAAAGTTACATTTTTATATCAGACATCAAAAAAAACCAAAACAAAAAACAAACAAACAAAAAAAAAAAACTAACAAAAAACAAACAGAAAAAAAAATCCCAAAGAACAATTATGGTACAGATTTACGCAATGGAGATTTTACTTGAACAGGTCATGCCGATTGATTTCATTCAGCCATATTCATAGAATGGTAAGGTTGGAAGGCACCTCAAGGATCATGTAGTTCCAAGCCCCTGCCATAGGCAGGGATACCTCCCACTAGTACAGCTCACTCAAGGCCTCCTCCAACCTGGCCTTGAACACCTCCAGGGAGGGAGCAGCCACAACCTCCCTGGGCAACCTGTGCCAGTGTCTCACCACCCTCACTGCAAACAACTTCCTCCTAACATCCACTTTCAATATCCCCTCCACCAGTTTAAACCCGCTGCCCCTTGTCCTGTCGCTGCAAGACCTTGTAAATACTCCCTCCCCAGCCTTTCTGTAGGCCTCCTTCAGATACTGGAAGGCTACTCTAAGGTCTCCTGGAAGCCTTCTCTTCTCCAAGCAATTCTGAGAGAGACATTAGTGCTATTTTCCTGAACTATGAGAAATTAACTCTCACAAGACATAGAGGCATTTCAGCATTCATGGGAAACGTTTGCACAGCTTCTGTCCCACCAGAGTGCTACCAACAGTCATGTCTTCTCATTCTGTTGCAGAACCAGTACCTGAACTGCTTTTTGAGTTAACCATCCATTCTGTCTACATTAGCATCCCCCCCAGTTGTCCATTTCCATTCTGCAAAAGAGGTTTTGTATTTTTTTTTTTCCTGCTTTGGAGAGCAAAATGCTATGAGGAGAGTTAGAAGGTTGACATCTCTGAAGACTGTCAGGCCGATTTCCCAAACCATAGTTAGCTCATGAGCACTTCAGGCTATTAAAACAGATCCTACAAAAACTAAGGCAGATTTAGTTAAGTGGGAAAGAGCCAGCTGAGGGGATTCAGTGTTCTCCACCATACCTCACTATTAAGAGCTTTCCTCTCAAAACCACTTATTATTCCCTGGGATGTCACTCCAGAGGAATCATTCCCCATTTCTATCCCAGTCCTCACTAGTCCTGCCCTGGGTTCCTTGATCTCAGCCCATTGTAAGAGGTGTATTTCTTCACAAGCCCTTCACATCAACAGTGACCACAACTCAGTTCTTCCTCTGGTGCCTTTGCACAGCGTGTCCCTGCTTTGGGCACTCTGTTGCAGTTGGGTGCTGTGCCATCACATTCTGTGGGCTACCCAAGTGTGCAGCCACCATGTGCTAGAACAATCTGGAAGCCTTCTGGCCAACAAAAGCAAGCACCTGCCTTCCCAGCACAAATACATACTGCTGTCAAACTACAAGGGTTGCAGAGAAGTCTGGATCTGAGAACTCAGAAAACTCTGAACTAACACATGAGAGTGTAAGAGCCTAGAATGGGTTGCCCAGGGAGGTGGTTGAGGCCCCATCCCTGGAGGTGTTTAAGGCCAGGCTGGATGAGGCTCTGGTCAGCTTGATCTAGGGTAGGGTGTCCCTGCCCACAGCAGGGGCGTTGGAACTAGATGATCCTTGTGTTCCCTTCCAACCCTGAATGATTCTATGATTTATTTAATCTGATACACTACAGTTAATAGTTTTTAGCAGGTTTCTTCAAGTATCTTTCAAAACATTTTACAAGCACCATGAGCAAGAATAGATTTATTTTAGAGATACAGGAACAGAAAGATGCAATTAGTGCACTAGACTAATTTGTTTTAAAAGGAACAACCTGCTGGATCTCTGAGGATAGAAGCACAAAGAAGAAGCCTATACCCTAAATATTTTCAAACCTAAATAAAACAAACAAACATACAAAATATTAGAAATTGTTTAGCAGTCAACTCAGTCCTGGGCTGCAGCAAGAGCAGCGTGGCCAGCAGGGCAAGGGAGGGGATTCTCACCCTTTTAAGTCTGCTCTTGTCAGACCCCATCTGGAGTACTGTGTGCAGTTCTGGAGCCTCCAGCACAGGAAGGACATGGAACTGTTGGAGCGGGTCCAGAGGAGGCCACGAAGATGATCAGAGGGCTGAAGCAGCTCTCCTATGAGGACAGGCTGAGAGAGTTGGGGTTCTGCAGCCTGGAGAAGAGAAGGCTGCAGGACACCTGATAGTAGCCTTCCAGTATCTGAAGGGGGCCTACAAGAAGGCTGGGGAGGGACTATTGACAAGGTCTTGTAATGACAGGACAAGAGGCAATGGATTTAAACTGGCAGAGGGGAGATTTAGACTGGATGTTAGGAGGAAGTTCTTTACAGTGAGGGTGGGGAGACACTGGCACAGGTTGCCCAGGGAGGTTGTAGCTGCTCCCTCCCTGGCGGTGTTCAAGGCCAGGTTGGAGGAGGCCTTGAGTAAGCTGTACTAGTGGGCAGGGGGTTGGAACTAGATAAATCTTTGAGGTCCCTTCCAACCTTACCATTCTATGATTCTATGTGAAGAAATGAACATAGAGATTTCTACATATTATTGAGAAGAGATCTGTCAAGGTGGAAGAATAACAAGAATCAGAGCAGATATGCAAAGTTGGAGCTCAAAAGTGGCCATAAGAAGGGTCAAAAGCCTGGAAGAACAGAAGCAAGCTGATTGCATCATCTCTGACAGAGCTGGTGCTGCTGCTTGCTGCCTGCTGTGCCAGCTTCAGCCTCTGGCTGACCTCTCCATTCAACTACTTTCCCCAAAAAACATGTGCTTGGGAAGGGCTATGCTGGTCCCCGGGGAGCCACTCATGCGCAGCTTTCAGTCCATGGAGCATTAGAGAAGTCATTATGCTTCACTCAATTAAAACAAGGGGCTGCGAGCATAATTGCCTCTTTCAGAGCTGCGGGGTATCAGCCACACAAAACAGTGGTGATTCTTCAGGTAAATGCCTGCCAAAGCTTGAAAGTCCACATCAGCACTATTTACCTACCCTACAATAGTGACAACTCTAAGCAAGACTAGAATGTGACTTCTGCTTGGAAATTAAAAATAAAACAAACCCGAGCACACCCAGAGAAGTATGCCCTGGAAATCTATCCAAGTGCACCCATAACTGCAGCAGCAGCCTGAGAGTGCAAGGTCTAACTTGTGTATTCACCGTGCACTCAGCCTATTGCCATTCCCTTAAAGAGCAGTAGCAAATACAGCTCCTGCATCTTGGACTTAACAGCAGCAGAAGTGGGGAAGCTCCCAACTATTTATTTAATTTGGAATGTCTCTGTCAGAAAGGCAAACAAGTATTCCTGATAATCTACTTAATAAAAATCATACTGACTTCTATTTCTCTCCAGTAGCACTGGAGGTTTAAACACCTGATTTCAGGATGACAAACAACCAATAGGCAAGGGCCTATATATTGAATCCTGTGGCAAACTTTCACAAACTGGTGTCATTAGCTGTGCTTTAACACATTTGGCCTTTTAAACCTTGCACAGATACTTCCAATAAAACCAGCTAAGAGCTAGCTCCAGTCAGACAGAAATGTAAGTTAGCAGATATAAGCAGCCTGCAGTGGGCAAACGTTCAAACACATTACAGCTTTAATATAATTATAATTGTTGAACATGTTCAACCAATTAACCACAAATATTCTGTTTACCCAAGATGCTGCCAAAAATTGTGAGCTGCAGTCAAAATAACGTGATACTGTAGACCTTCTGCAAGGAAGAGCACTAAATCAAAAGAAAAAAACATATAGCAAAAGCCAAAGCAAATACCTTATCTGATATTTCATAAATGGGCAAATAGCAGAGCTTTAAAATCTTACAGACATAAACTAGCACATATATTTATTTTTATTCAAAAGTTCATGTCACCTACTAAAAACAAGGGCTTCAGAATAACATTCTTACATGTTACTTTTTTTTTTTCTCCTCCTCTCCAGCCGTCAGACATCAAGATTCCACAAAGCATAAACATAATGCAAAGAAGGGAAACACCAGTTAAAAGCTGCCCTGCCTTTAGCTTCCAAATCAAAACTATTTTGTTGCCTGCTTTGCTGCTTCAGCTGCACAAATAACAAAACATGTTTTAAACAACCAGCTGCGCTCCATCTTCTGAGGAAAAAAATAAACCACTACAGCTTATCTTTAAGGAAGAATTCCTAAGCCCACCCCCCTTGTTGCACAACTCCTGTTTAGACAATTTGCAGTGCTGTGAAAGCACTTTTTTTTTTTTCCAACGGTGCCCCCTAAATAATTAAGCTGGTCCTTTTACCATACTTCCTATATTACAGAAGTCATTTTCCTACAACAAATCAATAACTCATTCCTTATGTCAGTCATTTTTCTCCATTTAACTGAATGGACTTAAGTCCAACACTGAAAGTTAGATTACCTTTGAATTATGTGTGTGATTTAAAATTCAAAGTACTACGCTAAGGAGCTTTTTAGAGTGACCACTCTACAGCTTCTGCATGTAGACAACCCCTTACAGCCCTTCCCAACAGATTTAAAGCAGAAGAGCAGCTCTGAAACAGTTAAAAAACACGAACATTAACAGGAAAGGGCCGTCACAGACCAGTCTCAACAGCTCCCTTTATTTACTGAATTAAAAAGCCAAGCAAAGTGTGACACTTGCAATAACATCCCCAACGTCCCCCAGTCTTCCAGATTAAGCCATAATTGCATCCGATGGCATAATTTAATCATACAGTTCAAGCAGTTTCAAGTGACCTTCTTTTGCAGACACTATCAATTAAATATTCAGCCCCACTATTAAAACATTTGAAATCTCTGCTTTTTTCTGAAATAATCGAATGAAACCTAAGAACAAAGAGAATTAAATACTCAAATATCAACTTCTCCACATTTTGATGAGCATATAATGGAATATCTTAACATCAGCATGTAGTTTAGTCACAGGTTAAGGGAAACACTGGTACATTTTACATAAATTTATGGCATAAAATGTGTTCTTATTAGTAATAAATCACTGACAAAAGAATCACCGATACAGACAAGAAAAAAAGATAATACATGGAAAATGGCCTAATAAAAAGGTTCATACTTTGTGCAAATTGTAATACATTTGATAATACGATGGAGGAAAAAAAAAATAAAATTCTAGAGGCAATCTTTGAATGGCACAAGGCTGGGAAGCTTGCAGCAATTTAATTAACTGGCCTTTCTCAAAAGAATAAAACAATCCAACCCATCCTATATTAAAGGTAGGGATTTGCCTCTGTCAGCTGCCTGTCCTTCTGAAGCACAAGTTGTTGTGGCATGTGTATTCTCCAGAAGTGATAACCATCCTTTCACTCCCTCAGCTCCACTCCAGTTTATACTTTTCATAAAAACACTTTTGAGTTGTGTCCTACTTCTGATGTTTAAAATCAGTAACTAATGCACCTAGACACCCACTGTTGCCAAAGGTGAAAATTTCTGGTTTGAAAAAACCTGATGGCTTTTATTTCCACTCAGCTTTATTTTATTGTCGGTTCCCACTTCCTCCTCTGAAACTTGCAACTGCGTGCCAAGATCTCTGATCCGAGGATGTGTACAGCCAGGCAAATCCTAATTGTTCTCCACATTAACACACCCCTACAATCAATCCCTCATTGCTAAGATGATATAGCTGTAAAAACTGCAAAAAAGTATTTTCTCTTAATGCACAGATTCTCATTTTTCAGTCTTAGCATCACCCAGGCAGACTCTGAACCTCAGCACTACCTGAAGCAATTAGCAGAAACCAAAGTGGCAAAGTAGTGTTAGGTAATGCTTTATCTTCAGCATTCTGGAAGCTCAGCAAGACTTCCATGCAAAGCTGCTCTCCACTCCATTTCAGCTCAGCACCCTGAATCTGCTCTTCACCAGCTGCTGATGTTCCTTGTATTAAACTGAGAATTTGTGATAAAAGCAAAACATCCTGCTGGGCGTTAGCGTTGCATGAGAGCACCTGAGCCTAAGCCCTGATACTCTTCGGCTGCAATTCTGTAAATAAGTTTCATTTCAGGTAAACATGAGGTGGAGGGGGGTGGGGGGGTGGTATGAAACCAATGGATTAAGTACTAATTACCATTATTACAGCAATTGCTTAAAAGCAAAAGGAATACATTGTATAGTTTTGCTAACATAAAACTATTTCCAGTCATATTTTACCGAGAGGACCACATAGGATTTTCTGATTCTTCATCAGCAAACTGCTTAATATTGGGTTGCTTGTTTGTTTGTTTGTTTTTTACCTAAGGAACTAAAAGGGAAATAGCATGCCAAATTAGAATGAATCAGTTCATTTGGATGTAAATTTATCTTTGGAGGGGAAATGCTTGTAACAAAACTCCTGTGCTTGTACTGCTAGCTTAAACCAATCAACTCATGAAAAGCTGAGATCAAACAAAATGCTAACCATTATTGGTTGAATTGTAAAAAAGTTATAGGGCCCCTTCTTTATGCAGCAGGGCTGTTAATTCTCCTGCATGTAGAGTTTGCATGGGATCAAAATATTATTTAGCTTTAAATCAAAAGCCCTGTTACCTTAGTTAGGTCTAACAATACTCGAAAGTAAAATTCCTCATCTGGGGCTGTAATATTTGCTGAAAAAAGGAAAAAAAATTTTAAAAAAAAGAAAAGAAAAGAAAAAAAAACCTACTTCAAAACATTAATCAAATTTTTCGCCTACTGGGCAGCCATATGGTAAAGCAGCATGTGAATCTCACAAACTTGCTGATCTTCTGTAACTGGGTGCTATTAATTACGCTTGCTGCATCCATCTCTTAGATTTTCGCTTTGTGGGAGGAAAAAAAAAAAAAAGTATTTATTGCAACAGCTTTTCCAAAACAAGGGAATGAAAATCAGAATTGATTAATGAGCTGAATGGAAATATTTCCGTTAGCAGGTTTTTAAAATGAATAAGGATTAACACCGTGGGTAAAAATGAAGCTCACTTCTGTTTCCCGCCACACACACACTTTTTTTTTTGTTGTTTTTGTTTGGTGAGGTGGGGGAGCTGCATTAGCAGGAGGAGGGTTGAATATGCATTATTCACTGCGTCAGCTTTAGGTGGCAAACAATAAGGTTTAAACTAAACAGCTTAGTACTATAAAGATTGAGGACTTTATGCATTTTAGTGCTGAATTCCTCAGTATGAAATTGAATTGTTTCACAACCGTAAATCACGTTTGGATTGGGGCTGAGGTTTGTTCTTATTTTTTTCAAAATATATCTCACAGTTTTCCTGAGATCCAGAGAAGGAAACAATTCAGAATGATAGTCTCCATTTTGTCTTTAATTCCTCAGGACGCTGTACTGAGGCTGTTTTGGGATCTCAGCCATAAATCTAGTTAATCATAAATTATAGCTAGAATATAATCCTTGACTCTACAGCCTCGTGTGCCAGGGAAACGGGCTCTCAGGAATTACTGAAAGAAGATTGTAGGGGTTGGCCAGGAAAGCCAGCAAATAAGTTAAAATTGTGTTAGTTCCATACAAAAATCCCAGCCTGGGGAAAGGCGACACGATGCAATTAGCCACTGTGCACGGCCAGAGCAGCAGAAGTCATGGCACACCTGTGAAGATTTGCCATATCGTATCATCACATTCCAAAGGATGATTTTTCTTGCTCTAATCTCCACATTAGTCTCATCCTAGAATCAGGTGAGGATTAGCTCTTGAGAAGGACCAGTGATGCTATCGAAAACATAAAAACCAGCCTCACTCCTTGTGTAAGAGAATGAGACAGACTGAAAAAAACAAATCTAGCTCTATTCCAAAATATTTTGTATATGTGGATCATGTCCCCTCTCTTCAGATAAAGTTCAACTGGGAAGTGAAACACCAAGAATACCCAAATGATTATAAGAAATCCTTTTTATTCTGAGTACTTTCCCTTCAACTATACTGGCAGCTTCCTACCAACAATACACAAATAATTATAAGAAATCTTTATTATTCTGAGTACTTTCTCCTCAACTATGCTGGCAGCTTCCTACCAAAAATACACAAATAATTATAAGAAATCTTTATTATTTTGAGTACTTTCCCCTCAACTATACTGGCAGCTTCCTACCAAGGATACCCAAATAATTATAAGAAATCTTTATTATTCTGAGTACTTTCTCCTCAACTATGCTGGCAGCTTCCTACCAAAAATACACAAATAATTATAAGAAATCTTTATTATTTTGAGTACTTTCCCCTCAACTATACTGGCAGCTTCCTACCAAGGATACCCAAATAATTATAAGAAATCTTTATTATTCTGAGTACTTTCTCCTCAACTATGCTGGCAGCTTCCTACCAAAAATACACAAATAATTATAAGAAATCTTTATTATTTTGAGTACTTTCCCCTCAACTATACTGGCAGCTTCCTACCAAGAATACACAAATAATTATAAGAAACCTTTATTATTCTGAGTACTTTCCCCTCAACTATACTGGCAGTTTCCTACCAAGAATACCCAAATAATTATAAGAAATCCTTGTTATTGAGTACTTTCCCCTCAACTATATTGGCAGCTTCCTGCAGGTGGAAAAAAAGGGAACCCAGCATCATTATACAGGTTTAGGACCACCTAGAGCTACATTTATTAAATAGGACCCACTGAAATACAGCATTTTCAGGTGGAAGGATACAAAGAAACCTTGCAATAAGACAGACTGATGAATGACTTAAAATATCACATATTTCACAGGCTCTTAAAACACAATACTCAGGTATGCAAAGGAGTCACTTCTGTCCTGCCAAATCACCTTCTTGAACTATGGTATAAATTCCTTTGCCTCTCTAAAGTCTTTATTCCTCCTAGCTTACAGAAATTTAAGCAGGTAATAACAAAATAGTAAAATATTTAATTACCAGCTACTTAAAATTATGTGGCCACCCACTGGATGACATTTCATTCATCCTTATGTATGGATCTGTACATAGAAAGAACAGGAGGGGGGGAAATCAAGTAACTTCAACTGCCAAACTGGCAAAAAGAAGTCTCACATCAAGAATAAAATTTAAATAGAAAGAAACTATAATTAAGACAAACCCCAAAAACCAGAAAAATAAGCAAAAACCACAACAAACATAGGCTACTCTGAGCATGATTTCTGTTATAGAATAGAAGCTACCTAAATGATGGCAGTTTCTAAGTCTGATTACTCCTTTTTCCCTGTGCCATCCCAACTAACACCAATTACTATCTTTTGGAGCAACGAAGAACAAGATGACAATTCTTGTGATTAAAAAGCTTGCAAGCTCTACCCCTTCAGAAGCAAAAAGCAGCTTAAAAATTAGTATGAAACCTTTTAAACAAGTTTTAATTAGTGACCCAAAATGTATGCCATAACTTTTCATCACCTCTTGGGTGATCTCTAAACCTTTCCTGCATACATTGACTGTCTGCTTAAAAGTTTAAAGAGCTAACAAAATGTTTTAACGAGATACAAATCTCAGAGATCATTAATCAATATGTTCAATGTTATTTGTGATAATTCATCATGACATGATATTAATGGGTTACTGTACCCTTCAGAGGTGAGATTAATGCAAATGAGCAGCCACAATTAACTTTACTGCTCCCAACTCACAGGAATGGACAGATGATTATAAATGACAACTATATGTCAATTACAATATCCAATAAAGTGAAGCTTAGAGTGCAATCTATCTACTTTTATAGTTCTTGCTTGACATAGCTGAATTTAGCTCAGCCCACTGTTGTCACAGTGTAACCACTGCCTTGAAGGAGGGGTCACATCTTTAATTTTCTGTTTCTTCTGAAGGAATTCAAATTGTGCTTCTAAATGCATGGTCTGAAGAAGGGAAGCTGCAGGAAACCGAGAACAGATGTTGCTTTCTTCATCAGCTGAAAGAAATTGTATCTGTTCTCAAATTGCAACAGCAAGGCCACGAGGAAAACAATCTGTCCTGCTGTGTAATATATTTATTCAATTAAAAAAGACCCAGCATATTAATACAGCAATGGGAAGGGATTTACACTGGGTGAACCACTTTGTCACATGCAGGATGCTAAGTCCACTTGGGTTAAAGATGCTGAGTGAGGTGCAGACAGGTATGCCCATTTTTGTGTACAGATATTGCAGGATCACCTCTTGAGCACTAATGCTTCTGTAGCACAGACTTCACAGGAAAACAGCAGCATTTCTAGTGACCTCAAAGGAGCTCAAACCAAAGGCTTTAGACAGTCATAAGCCAAACATGGTCAGAGTGAGGAAATTCTGAGAACAGGTACAAAATCATAAGATACCTCTCTAAACAATGTATTTACAAAAAAATAGGGAAGCTGGCTGGTAACATGCCCACATTCTGGGTTTGCTGCCCTCCACCAGGAAAAAAAAAAAAAAGAAAAAAGAAGAAAAATAAATGGAAACAGAAACAAAATCTTCAGTCATGGTGGAAAGAGAAACACTGGTCAAAGCATTGTAGACAAACACCACAAAATAGGTATTTCCTTGTAGTTCTCAGATTTGTTTTCTTTGTAGCCTCTTTCCTATGTCTTACAGGCAACTAGGCAT
This sequence comes from Eubucco bourcierii, assembly GCA_013396675.1. Taxonomy (NCBI): domain Eukaryota; kingdom Metazoa; phylum Chordata; class Aves; order Piciformes; family Ramphastidae; genus Eubucco; species Eubucco bourcierii. Next base: position 845,517 of record VWZE01010457.1, read on the forward strand.
CACAATGCACTTGGACAACTCCTCTGCACAGGAGTCAGAGATGTGCCCTAGACCTAAGGATGGATCTTGGTGCAATAACAAATTCTACTGCCACATCTACTCATTATGCTCAATGGATCACCTTCAGCTATGACTTTACCTCTTCAACACACCTGTATGCTTCAACACATACTCAGTTTCTCCACACAAGCATACATAGGATACATATGATTTCCAGAACCAGTTAAATGTGCAAGGTGATAGGGGATAAATCAAGAGCATGGTTTAAAGGTCATGATGCTCTTGATGGCTGGACTCAATGACCTTAGAGGCCTTTTCTGACCAAAATAATTCCATGATTCTGTGAAGAGTACTTGAGACAACAGTGAAACAACTTAACCCAGTTGTACAAGCTCTCCAATGAGCACCCAGGCTGCTTTACTTTTAGGAAGACTCCTTTTCTATTTCTCTTCCTCAGCATAAAAGATTGGAAATTTATTTTAGCTACAGCTCAAAGAAAAATACTGAAAACTTATTTGTGATTTACTTTTTTCATTATCTTCTTTCTTCCCTCATGCACCTATCTGGAAACAGCACTAGCTTTAAGCAGCACCCAGTTCTACTATGCAAGCCAGACCTAGGCACAGCAGCCTTCAGAGACCTGCTGAAATTGAAGAAAACAGCAGAGGAGCAGGCTGTGGAGCACCTCACAACATGTGTCAGCAGCTCCACTTGGGAAATACTCAATAGAAGCTAGAGGGGGGGTTTGGCTAAGTAATCTTTTAGGTACTATTCAGCCAGTTATGTTAGCATATCGCTACATTTTCACCACGCAAGTACTAGGATCACTTAAGTGTGTTCCTATTTCAATACTTTGCTGAAGGACAGCAGGAGAGCTCCTGATTTCCTTTAAGGGCTCTGCTTTCCAAAGCATCTCTCTCCTCCACCTCATTTTGTTTAATTTAATCATCAAGAAAAATGGTTTTCGACTGAATAAAACTGCTGACACCATTATCATCCTTTTCAACGTGGGGAAATGGGAGAAATTCTTTACTGCTTCCAATACGGATGATATTACATGATTTTGTGATGATATTTTGTTGAAGTCTTGACACATTCTGAAAAAATATGCCTTTGAGAAGAAACATTTTCCATGCTGACCTCTGAAAAACTGGACTGGATAACCTGAAATAACTTTATGATATATAATTAGCCTCGGAGCTAATATTTAAACTAAAAGCAGTGTGCCCTACACATCCTCAGCAATCTCAAATTCAGCAGTAGAAATGAAGTTCATTCCACCACACTTCTTTGCACAGAGACAAATACCAGATAAATTCATAATTCCAGCTATGTTCACAAAAGATGAGGATTTAAAATTTTGGTTTGTTGGGTTTTTTTTTTTTGTTTGGTTTTATTTGTTTTAACTAATTAATCAACAAATTTAAGTTGGTTAAATAAAACCTCTTCCAACGCCTCCTATTTAATTGCAGTTTGGCACCAACAAATATATATCAAAATTATAGTGTCTCCCTTGACAGGAAGCTCCTTGCTTCCACACACGGTTATGGCTCTCTGCAGAGTAACCAAGAACTGCTGACAACCTTGAACACTGCTACAACAATATTACTATACTTGGCAGAGAAGTACCCTTGCGGCAAGAGAAACGCTGTAATTTTGACTGTCACTTCGCATTACACTGGATATTATTTCACTGGATACACACACACACACACACACACTCTCTCACAAACTCTTAATAGACTACAGTTTTCTCACTGCCCAGCTCTTGTATTATACATGACAATATAATACTGTTGACCTACTGGTAGGATGGTTAATAAAGCTAACGTTTAGTATCACTGAAATTTCTCTTCTGAAAACGCAACCGTCCTAAGTTTTCTTCTTCTGATCAGCTCAGATGGAATCTTTGAGGTTTTTTTAATGTATCATCACTCTCAAGAGAAATAAAATCTTTGAAAACCAAGAGAGATTATAAAACAGTTGAATTTTGAGCATATGCTCTTAACTGTTTCAATAATTTCTGGTGACTTAAACATTAATACCTTCGTCCACAAGCTGCTTTGGTAAGAAAGTGATTAATATACTCAAAAAAACCATCTCATTCCCCCATCCGTGGGGAAGGATTATTTACAAGGTCCTGCAACCACAGGACAAGGGGCAATGGGTTTAAACTGGCAGAGGGGAGATTTAGACTGGATGTTAGGAGGAAGTTCTTTACAGTGAGGGTGGTGAGACACTGGCACGGGTTGCCCAGGGAGGTTGTGGCTGCTCCCTCCCTGGAGGTGTTCAAGGCCAGATTGGATGAGGCCTTGAGTAACCTGTACTAGTGGGAGGTGTCCCTGCCTATGGCAGGGGGTTGGAACTAGATGATCCTTGAGGTCCTTTCCAACCTTGCCATTCTATGATTCTCTTCCTAGGTTTCCAGCAATAGCATAAGTACAAAGTTAACAATATATAATAAATAATTGGGAGCCAGAAGTATTTCTAACTTACAGACTTCCTCTCTGGGCCCATTTCTCTATATAGGAAAGTGAGTATGGGAGCATTAAATAGGAGAGAAAAAAAATATTTTTAAGCACATAAGTATACTGGGTAGAGCTTCCTGCAGGTGGCAAAAAGAGAAACCTGCGTCATTATACAGGTTTAGGACCACCTAGAGCTACATTTGTTAAACAGAACCCACTCAAACACAGCATTTTCAGGTGGAAGGATACAAAGAAACCTTGCAATAGGACAGACTGTTGAATGATTTAAAATATTACATATTTCACAGGCTCTCAAAACACAATACTCAAGTATGCAAAGGAGTCACTTCTGTCCTCCCAGGTCACCTTCTTGAACTATGGTATAAATTCCTTCGCCTCTCTGAAGTCTTTATTCCTCCTAGCTTACAGAAATTTAAGTAGGTAATAATAAAACAGTGAAATATTTAATTACCAGCTACTTAAAATTATGTGGCCACCCACTGGATGACATTTCATTCATCCTTATGTATGGATCTGTACATAAGCATACTGGCTAGAGCCTCTACTTTAAAATTTTAAGCACAACTCATTCTGCTTTGAAGTTGCTTCAAAGATATTTGGTTCTTTTAAATCTGATCCATTTCCAGAACTCCAAAACAGGAGTTTACACCAAGCTTTAACACTTTATTTTTTTATCTTACATGCTGCATATGTTCAATATATAGACTGCCCACTGATTTTTTTTTTTTTTTTAATAACAAATGCAGGTATATATTCAGAATTTGCACAATGCATTAACAAAAGAATTCCAGTGAAACATAGCCAGGATGAACTGTTAGATAAACCTAACTTTGTAGAAACCAAGCTATGCATTCTGGGATGCTCTCACTGCAGTTCACTAGAAATCAAGTTATATATTGGGGTGTTCTCATTGCAATTCAATAGACATCAAGTTACTTATTTTGGGATGCACTCATTGCAATGCACTAGAAATCAAGTTATATATTTTGGGATGCTCTCACTTCACTAGAAATCAAGTTATATATTTTGGGGTGCTCTCATTGCAATGCACTAGAAATCAAGTTATATATTTTGGGATGCTCTCACTTCACTAGAAATCAAGTTATATATTTTGGGGTGCTCTCATTGCAATGCACTAGAAATCAAGTTATATATTTTGGGATGCTCTCACTTCACTAGAAATCAAGTTATATATTTTGGGATGCACTCACTGCAGTTCACTAGAAATCAAGTTATATATTTTGGGGTGCTCATTGCAATTCAATAGAAATCAAGTTATATATTTTGGGGTGCTCATTGTAATTCAATAGAAATCAAGTTATATATTTTGGGGTGCTCTCATTGCAAGGCACTAGAAATCAAGTTATATATTTTGGGGTGCTCTCATTGCAAGGCACTAGAAATCAAGTTATATATTTTGGGGTGCTCTCATTGCAAGGCACTAGAAATCAAGTTATATATTTTGAGGTGCTCTCACTTCAATTCACTAGAAATCAAGTTACGTATTTTGGGATGCTCTTGGGATTCACTATCATAGAAGCAATTCCTATGGTTTTGGTAAATTCAATGCAATATTTATTTAAGCAAATAGGATTTAACTAGACAAGAGTAGCACCTGGAAAGAGTCATTAAAAGCAAAACCAGCATTCTGATTTTACTGTGTCTCAGGCATCTTCTAACCTTGTGTTACTGATACAGTGTTTGAAATGCATTTAGAGAGACACCATCTCACTCGTGCTGTTTAGATAAGGAAGCATCACTGAACCTTTTTGCCCTTCTCCAATAAAATGTATCAAAAATTTCAGGGCTGTCTGCTGACCGCACCACATTTAACAAGATTCGCAAATGAACCCGGAGTAAGTTTCCCACTGTGACACATTAATAATAAGTTCCTTATCCCATCTATCCCAAGCCATGAATATGTAATGTTATAAAATGAGTCCTTTTCACACAACAGAACCTCAGACGTGAATAAATAAAAACTATCCATCACAAGCCTGTGAAAAATTAATGAGAGTTCTGAGACATAAGAAAAAATTGGTTACTGAGATGATAAGGTCCAGTATGTAAAAACTATGCTCCTCACCAGCTGTAAATTTTATTCTAAAATTTTACAAAAAGAGTTAAAAAATAAATAAATAAAAATCTTCCTAGAGCATATTTACCATAAGAAACAGAAAAGGGGAAAATGCTTTAATGGTGAGACATATTTCTAAGTAAATCAGACAGCATTCAGAATCAGCAAGTGGATCCAAACCTGCCATAACAGGGAGTTACATTTTGAGTTACAGCAACGATGTAAACTTAGATATTTAGAAACAAGAGTTCCTGTTCTGTTTCTTCTCCCTTTGGAAAGGAAATTCCTGATTAAATAAGGCACTATATCTCCCTAAACTTCATTTACTTGCAGAAAAGAAGAATGCACAGAAATAAATTCTTTTCATTCATGTGTCTCTTTACTCTGCCAGTGAAGGCTTTAACGTCTTGATATGCAATAATTTGTTTTGCAGGAGAAAGAGAAATAAGAAAGAAAAAGTAAAGCAAAAAAACCCAAACCAAAACAAACAAAAAACCCCAACCAACCAACAACAACGAAAAAAAATACAAAAAAACCCCAAACAAAACCAAAACAAAACTCAACTAACCAAAACAAAAGCAAAACTAAAAAAAAAAACAAAAAAAACCCAAACAAAAAATCAACAAACATTTTTCAGAACTCAAGCTGCCACTATGTCTAACAGTCTCTTCATGCTGATGCCTGAGGAGAACAAGTGCTGTGCCCCAAAAACTCATTCTGATAGCCCTACTCAGACTGCATCACCAAGAACTGCTGGAATTTTGTCTAGAGAAAGTACCAAAAGGTACTTACTGCCTGAGTCCTTGAAAGACTTAAGTCAGGCAGCACATTTCTACCATGAGGCTTCAGAAAACATCATATTACCTACAACCCCTTTTGTGAAGCGTTAACCATGTTAATGCCTAGCAGCTAAAATGAGAACAAGGACTTGTGATACCAAATCAGGCAGCTTGTTTTTTACTGCAAAACCTGTCTCAGCTCATTCAGCTCCCAGGCAGTAACCAAGTTCCTCTCATCTATATCCTACCATCATTCCCACATCTAGAACCTCTAGGTTTTGGCCTCCCAAAGTAAGAATTGTTTCTTCTTTATTACTACAGATAAAGAAAAGAGTCTTTAACTCCTTTTGGTTAGTTCAGTGACCATTTTCTATCAGCACATCCCATGCTACACTGACCATATGTGAACATGCTGGACAAACATTAACGTTTCTCCTTCCCCAGCTGGTGCTTGTGTACAAAGTGATGAGACTGGCAAGCACGTTACTGACCCTTTCCTTAGTTAACAGGACAGGAAACCCTAATGAAAAAAGACAGGAGCAGAGCACACTTCCCTCCCAAGTGTACACATTAGATTTCTCTATCAAGGAGTAGCTTCATCACATGAAAACCTGATTGAGCAGGATGTTTTATTCTTGGTTGCTCGAAAGTGGTTACATCTGAGAGGATGGCCTCCAGAGTGCTGTCAGTGGTGTCTATCTGCAAAATAAATTACCTTTTGAAGTCTGCACTGAGAGTGATTGAGTGACTGTGAAGAATTATTTATTAGACTTAAAATGCCAGTGGATACAGTTGAAGAACTATTTTTTCTACAGAAATCTCATGGTCTTCAAGAAGAAAGGGAAATAAGGCACAATCCTCCTAGACTGCCAGTGTTATTTTGAGGGAGGAGTGAGGCCCCTTCACAAGGCTCAACAAGAGCTCAATCCCTGTTCAAAATTCCTATCTTCCAGACACATGGTCTGACTTTCTTTTGCAGCCTTCTTGGTCACCACTGTCACAACCAATTGTCCTTCCTCCATTTAGTGTTAGAAATGCAATAAATATAAATAAATATACTTTTTTTAAAATATAGAAAAGTAAATATAATTATAAAAATACAAATAGAAATTAATATAATTATAGAAATAAATATAATTATAAGAATAAATATAATTATGAGAATAAATATAATTATAAGAATAAATAAAATTATATAAATAAATATAATTATAAAATTAATATAATTATTAAAATAAATATAATTATAAATATATACAACTTAAACATAAATATAAACATAAATAAATACAAATAAATGCAGTTATGCCACCAAACTCTGCCAGCCAATGAAAAAAACAACCAACTAAAAAATCAGAAAGTCCCCTCAAAACCCCACCAAAACACCCTACCACAGTTTCATTACCACGATAAACAAACCTGTACCTTTACAACCTGCTTTTCTGTGTACTGTTTTGGGGTGCAACACCAAATAGATATTATTAGCTAAACTCTGTTGTCATTTAAGTCCTCCAGATTGCATTCAGAACTAAGAATTCTCCAACACTTTCAAGAAATTTTCTTACTAGCATTTTTCTCTCCTCTTTTCACTCAGGAAATTTCAGTCTCTCAAATACATTCACTAGACTACTTATAAGACCTTGCTGCTTAAACAGGTATTAGATTTCCAACTGTGCCAATGCAGCTGAAGATTTCTTTCTTAAGTACCCTTATTGCAGGCTGACCTTTCTTGACTTCATACATGTATTTTGCAGGGCAAGAGCCTTCAGGTCCATAATCAGTCCAGTCATGTGTCCACCATACCCTATATAGGCACGTATGGCAAAAGCCTGCTAAATATCTTTGACATATATTATTACTACACCTTGAGGTCAACTTACTTATCAACTCCAGTGAAGAAAGGCCAAGGGAGGGTTGATTAATTTTTAAACATATTTTAACCCTTACAATATCCACCACCATGTGTGAGCAAAAAAAAAAAACACCAAACATTGAAATGTCCTTTTTGGTTTTTTTCTTTTATGCTGAAGGGGGAAAAAAAATAAGATACTGCTGTTTATTCTTGGATTCTCCAAGTGACAAGGGCCAGCAGCAAAGGACAACCAGAAAGGCTTTTCAGTGTGCTATTTCCATCTGAAGAGGAGCAGCCCCTGTAAGGCACTTCCTGTGCTGCTGCAGCATCAACTCCGCTCTCTGTTTTCCCGTGCTCTATATTTTTCTCTTGTTTGGCACCACAGTGGTTGCAATTGGCAGTGCAATAGATGAGTGGGCAAAGCATGAAATTAAAAGATATTTTTCCTGCACAGTGCTGACCGTGCAAAATCTCAGCCAATAACAGCCAAACCCCAGAATGTTTATTTTTAAACTAGGGCAATATACCATTAGTTCTCAAGTTTAATTCAATTGATTTTCAAGCAAATAACCATAAAATTAACCCATGGATAGGACAATCTTCCAGTGATGGATGACAGTGCTACAGGGAACACCAAACCTCACGCAGTGAATTCTGCTCTCCCAGAAAACTCCCCCGTGGGACGACCTGGCAGAGCTGGATGAAAGTGAATCTGGTGCCAAAAGGAGTTCCCCGCTTCATCACCTCAGCAAGGATGGATTCCACGACCTTCTGAGAAAAGCCTATATATAATTTTTGCTGAATAGGCCCCTCAGTTAACAGCAGAATTCAATTTGTAATTTAGCCTTAAATGCACACTCCACAAAAAGCTATCAGGTAAGAAAAAAACCTGACATGTAGATAAAAAATGCTTTTTGACACATGTAAGTAAAAATAATACTATGGCATTTCTCAAATTAGCCATCTGAAGTGCTCATACACTGAAAAAGTTTCAGTGTATAAGCATTTCTTTTCTTTTAGCATTTTTTGGACCAGGAAAATATTTATGAAAAGAATAATAATTAATTTTACTGACTTCAAGCTGGGATCCTTTCCTGGTTAAACCATATGCAGTGAAACGGCATTTAAATTATATGAGAGAATTGATTCAAATGGCTTCCATTAGCAATTTGGCAGGTTGCTATGAATTCCTCCTAATCAATTTAAAATAATGCTATCCTATCTGCCAGTGGAGGCATCCTCATGTTAAACATCTCCACCTTGCAGACCTGTAAATCAGTGCCTCAGATACAAATTTCTCCATAACTTCTTGTAAGTCATTGTGTTTAACGGTGTGCCATCAGTGCAACTGCTGCAGAATAAAATAACCACAGCTCTCCTCAGAGAAGTGTCTTGGACTCTGAAGCTTTTCTCTTCTATCTTATATTACTGAATATTTGCAATTGATGTTGTTCTAGGTCATTTTACAGTACAATCATATCTTCATTTTGCTTGAGATTTCATAAGTCAAGATTAATTAGATCCATTTGAGCTGCAAGCATTCAGCATTTGAAGCAGGTGTGTGATGATGACAATTTTTGTTAAAAATAATTAAGAATAGCAGCAGACATTCCAAATTTTCTGCTTCTTCACTCTGGTTGATGTCTAGGGGAGACATTCACAATTTCAGGTCAAACTTTCTTCCCTGCAAAATCTTTTTATAGTGTGAGAGAACAAAAATCTACTTGCGACAATTGACATCTCTTTAAGGAGCATAAAGGGCACACTCTTTTGGTGGGCATAAGGATCATAGAATGGCAAGGTTGGAAGGGACTTCAAGGATCATCTAGTTCCAACAACCTAACATAGGCAGGGACACCTCCCACTAGTACAACTCACTCAAGGCCTCCTCCAGCCTGGCCTTGAACACCTCCAGGGAGGGAGCAGCCACAACCTCCCTGGGCAACCTGTGCCAGTGTCTCACCACCCTCACTGCAAAGAACTTCCTCCTAACATCCAGTCTAAATCTCCCCTCTGCCAGTTTAAGCCCATTGCCCCTTCATCCTGTCATTGCAAGACCTTGTAAACAGCCCCTCCCCCAGCCTTCCTGTAGGCCCACTTCAGATACTGGAAGGCTACTATCAGGTCTCCTGGAAGCCTTCTCTTCTCTAGGCTGCAGAACCCCAACTCTCTCAGCCTGTCCTCATAGGAGAGCTGCTCCATGCTGAAAATAAAGCACATTAAGTATATTGTTCAAATGAACCTGTACACAGATTTATGAACATACTAAGACTGAGCTATCTTACTGTGGCAACAAAATTTAACTTATTCTTTCTATATAGTTTTTCAGTTTGAGTTCATGATGCAAAGAAACGTGGCAGGTTCAGATGCTGCAAAATGATGAGATGTGAACTCAACAGAGCAACTTCAGATAGTCATGATGCTCTTTGGTTTGATGTGTCTGGCAAAGCAGGCATGAATATGCGTCAGTAACTGTGTATGTTTGTCACTCTTGGAACAGAATCTCCAAAAAGGCTTCTCCAAGTGGTTTCAGAAAGTCACTTAGTCTAATGTCCTTGAAATGGTCCAGCTCTTAATGGATCATATTTGATACTGAGTCCTTCAAAGTGAAAAAAAAGCAAACCACAAAACCAGCACTCATCTATTAGATAGATAATTGTTGAGTGAATGAGGAATTGGTTGGATGGTCGTGTCCAGACGGTACTGGTCAGTGGTCTGAAGTGGAGATGGGTGACAAGTGGTGTCACTTAGGGGTCTGTACTGGGATCAGTACTGCTTAACATTTTTCTCAGTGATATAAACAGTGGGATGGTGTGCACCACCAGCAAGTTTGCAAATGACACCAAGCTGAGTGGTGCTGTCAGTATGCCAGAGATGTCATTCAGAAAGACCTGGACAAACTGGAGAGGTCAGCCCAGGCAAACCTAATTAACTTCAACAGGATCAAGTGCAGAGTCTCACATGGGAGTCAGAACTATCCTAGGTATCAATACAGGATGGGAATGAGGTGATAAAATCAGCCATGTGGAAAAGGACTGTGGAGTTCTGGTAGATGAGAAGCTGGACATGAGCCAACAATGTGTGCTTGCAGCCCAGAAGGCAAACAGCATCCTGGACTACATCAAAAGAAGTGTGGCCAGCAGGTCTAGGGAGGTCATTCTGTCACTTTGCTCTGGTTAAGACCTCACTCAGAGTACTGCATCCAGCTCTGCAACCCTCAGCACAGGAGGAACATGGACCTGATAGAGCAGGTCCAGAGGAGGGCCACAAAGATCACCAGGGGACTGGAGCACTGTCTCTGCGGACACCTAATAGCAGCCTTCCAGTACCTGAAGGGGGTTTACAAGAAGGCTGCAGAGAGACTGTTTACAACATCCGGGAGTGACAGGATGAGGGGCAATGGTTTGAAACTAAAGAGGAGATTTAGATTGAATGTTAGGAACAAGTTCATTAGCATAAGGCTGGTGGAACATTGAAACAGGTTGGCCAAGAGGCAGCTGAGGCCCCATCCCTGCAGGTACTCAAGGTCAGGTTTAACAGGGCTCTGGGCAACCTGATCTAGTGGAAGATGTTCCTGCTGACTGCAGCGGGGTTGGAACTAGATGACCTTTGGAGGTCCCTTCCAATCCAAACCATTCTATGATTCCATGATATGAGCTCTGGTTCAGAAAGCTTTTTATATACAAGAAACAATTAACATACTAATGGTAGTGAGAACATGATAACAAAACAAAGCTAACAAACCAAAATTAAATCCAGTTAGAGAGCACTGCTTAAATGTAATCTGTTTACATGTTAAATCATAGCCCTCATAATTATAAATTCTATCATAAAATGTTGTAAACCAGTGGGAAAAAAAAAAAAAAAGATTCAAAACCAATAAAAAAGGAAATTAAAATCCAGACAGGGAATTCACATTTTGTAATCTGGGGAGACCTGGGGAGAAAGAACATGCAATGCTTTTTGTACATGAAGAAAACAGGTCTTTAACAGACTGTGACTGCTAAAGTAAATCAAATATTTACTTTACAAAGCAGTAAACATAGTGACAAGGAACTGCTTCCAAAAGACCATAAAACAAAGTGCTGTAAGTAAATAAAGCTGTCCCACTCACTTCCACTGCTCAGTTCTGAACCTTAAAGCATGGCTTTAACAGAAGAGTTAGCAAGAGTTATTGAACAGGATGCCTTTGCTTATTTATACCCTACCACACCTTTCCCCAACTCTTCCAAAAAAAAAGTGTCAGGGAAAAGAAGAGGGTGAACAGTCAGATGGACCCATCCAGGTGAGTTGCTCATATGAAGTAATGCTTAACTCCCTTTTGTTCCACTTTGCACTGAATACACACCATGGTCAGTGAAGAGTGACTACCGTGGTTTAGGAATGTGTACCATAATGTCTATAATGCTCAAATTCCACAGTACCTACACAAGAGAACTTGATGGCTTCTCAGATAACTGCAACTCTGAATGCCCTTGAATGAAAGGGGCACCCTTTCAAGTCCAGAGTTGCACAGACATAACTGTTGTGGCAGGCCAGATTTTGGGAGATAAAAGAGGTCGTAGGCAGACAGAGCTGTGTCCTCTGAGAGTAAACAATGCCACCCTAATGTACAGCTAAAGCAGAGTTAAAGTCAGTAGGTAGGTATTGCCATACTGTAATATTTTCATGAGCTAATCTTACACTCAGATCATGTTTAAAATACTTAGGAATAAAGTGATTTGTGTTGATTTCTCTACTCTTCCTGCGGGGTCTAATGCAATCCACACAGCTCACAGGAGTGCATCCCAACCACTCAGCTACACATAGCTCTTGTGTTAAAGTTTAGCTAATGTAGGGGGAGAAATAAATAAATAATGAATCAAAAGTACAGCTAAAAGCTAGTGCACAGAAAGTAGCTTATTTCCAGTCCTAATTTGCTCCCACCCTGCAATGAGCAGCAAGAATAGTTCTTAGTTTTCTGTTAAGGTTTGAGATGTCCAGACCACAGGATCCACCTCTGCTGGCAGAGTCCACTAAGTGACTGGAAGAGGATGCTGCTAACAACAGTGACACCACACACTCCTCTGCTGCGTCCAGATGTCAGCTGCAGAGTCCCAGCTTCCTGCTCAGTGGAACTCCTGAAAAACCCCTCTTTGGCACCACAGCTGTTTCTGGATGTCCTTTCAAGCAGACAGCAGATAAAGCAGTCTAGTCACTCATAAAAAGGAGATGACCATCACAGTTTCCTCTAGACTCAACTGAAAACAATTAATTTATTTGCTCTTTCAGCTCACAGAGCCTTATTCCTGAGTTAGCTTCAGCCTAGTTTTCAAATCAGTAACTACAGAGCCTCAGCACATCAATGCAAGCTAACTACCCAAACTTTCCAGGGTGCCATGCAAGCTCTTCAGCCTCCACTTGAACCCACAGTGCTGCACTTAGGTGACATAAGCCTCTCTTCAATTTAAAACTAGTTGAAGCATGTGCCTATTGCATGCCCTCACACTCTGTATCATGAATAGAGCTTAAGAGAAGCTCAGCAATGGAATCTGCATCACCACAACAGCTGCCACATGCTGCCCTGTTGGAGCCACGTGCAGGTCTGGTTTATGGTTTAAAATACACCATCCCTGAAATACTTTCCCTTCACAGTTCTTCACAATTTAATCTTCACTTCTACTGGACATATGTTAATTGTGCCATTGTTATATGAATCCATAGGTATCATCTACTCCCAAAAATCTTTTTTGATCTGGCAGCAGGCATGATAGTTTCACCTCATTAGAAATTAAGATGACAGTCTCTTCATTAACATAGTATGAATATACAAAACTACATTGCTCATTATAAAAGAAAATTAAGTTTAATCCAAATTCAGATATATTGAACAGACTATTTACAGGAGTACATTTTCAAGTGTAAGGTCCTGCACCTGGATAGGCACAATGCCAAGCAGAAATAGAGGCTGGGTAGTGAATGGCTGGAGAGCAGCCCTGAGGAAAAGTACCTTGGGGTCTGGGTTGATGAAAAGCTCAACATGAGCCTGCAGTGTGCGTACACAGTTCAGACAGCAGCCGAGTGCTGGGCTGCAGCAAGAGCAGTGTGGGTAGCAGGGCAAGGGAGGGGATTCTGCCCCTTTACTCTGCTCTCCTCAGACCCCACCTGGAGTACTGTGTGCAGTTCTGGAGTCCCCAGCAGAGGAAGGACATGGAACTGTTGGAGTGGGTCCAGAGGAGGGTCATGAGGCTGCTCAGAGGGCTGCAGCTGCTCTCCTATGAGGACAGGCTGAGAGAGTTGGGGCTCTGCAGCCTGGAGAAGAGAAGGCTTCCAGGAGACCTGATAGTAGCCTTCCAGTATCTGAAGGGGGCCTACAGGAAGGCTGGGGAGGGATTATTTACAAGGTCCTGCAATGACAGGACAAGGGGCAATGGGTTTAAACAGGCAGAGGGGAGATTTAAACTGGATGTTAGGAGGAAGTTATTTCCAGTGAGGATGGTGAGGCACTGGAACAGGTTGCCCAAGGAGGTTGTGGCTGCTCCCTCTCTGGAGGTGTTCAGGGCCAGGCTGGAGGAGGCCTTGAGTGAGCTGTACTAGTGGGAGGTGTCCCTGCCTATGTTAGGGGGTTGGAACTAGATGATCCTTTAGGTCCCTTCCAACCTTACCATTCTATGAAAAGCATTTACTTTCTTGATACAGTAAAATAATTCTAATACCAAGCACATCTACACTGTATCAGAAGGTGCCAACTATAAAATACATACTTCTTCCTTTCCACTATGAAAGCAAAGACACTGAATAAAGACTTCCTCTCTTGTTCCCCTTGTAAAATCTACTGAAATTATCACCTACCCAAAAGCAGAAGTGGAAAATACTTTCCAAGCTGAGAAACTCAACAGCAAATTTGGTCTCGCAAAAGATTTTTGTGGTACGTTAACTACTTCCAAATAGAGGTCTATGGAGAAAAGCATTAATACAACCTACTGAGGAAACAGCACAACTGTAATGCTCAACAATCTTTGAATTCAGCACATTTGTACAAGACTACTTATCAGAAAATTACTGTTCTTATTTCTGTTGGTTGCTAAACAAGGCAATGCAGTAACACTTACCACAACAGTATTATGCAATGATCCAGTTTTAATGCGCACCGGCATTCAAGAAATTAGATATAGCGAAAATCTCTCATGGCTACTTAAATTTTAATCACTTTTTTATTGTTATATTGCAGGAGTCAAGAGTAGAGTAAACAACGTTCTTAACCCCAGTGGGCCTTAAGCAGGAACTCCTTTGCAGAAATGAGAAGATGTTAGCAATTTGTACCGTTCAGGAGATGCTACAGAAGTCTGCCGTCATTCAATACCCTCTTGTATCATTAAAAGATTCTTATACGGCTCATTCACTGTCAGTTCAGGTACCTTAAGCCCATCAATAGTATTGGGAAAAAATGGCTAGATTATCACAGCAACATTTCCACAAGTCTTTAAACCAACTTCTTAGAAAAATATTTTGTTTGAAGTGGATTTTTTTCACCAAGTTGTAACAGACCAAAGTAAAAAAAAAAAAGTGTACCAAATCACACTGCCTATGCTTGCTAAAGGGACCTAGGATTTCTGCTCAGAATGAGGCCTGCAGACACAAACAGTATTCTTGGGCTGCCTGAGTAGGACAGCTAGTAAATTAAATCTTTCATATCCTCTTCAAATAGCTTTTATGAACAGGTTTGTCTCTATACCAGAAATAAAATCCCAGGAGTTGAAAAATCCGTTTTCTACAGCAGTTATTGGCCATGTGTTTGACCAATTTCCTCTTCACACACAAAATCAGACACAGGTGAATTGAAACTATTCAGGTTTATACAAACCACAGATTTAAGTCAGAGGTACATCTGCTCTTGAACACAACTTTGCAGTGTTGATGCAGGCAAGGTCACTCAGATATAACTCAAATGCAATGCTGGTACAACTGTTGCTCCTAGCAGACAGTTTTCTCACCGTTGTTAAGCAACAAATTAGGAAAAAAAAAATCCTAAACTATCTCAGTGAAAAAAAACCCACAACCTATAAATAAATAGACAGAAGGAAGTGTAATGAAGGCAGAGGAAAGTGTAACCATAGCAAAATGGTCCAGTCTACCACCACTGAAATTCATAATCAGCATGCATGGTTCAGAAGTACTCTCTAGGACAAGCTGCTAAATGAGATGGAGTTAAAGTATTTCTAGAAAAGTCCTGAAATATATTTACTATCTTAGAAAGCAGGGAAAAAATTCACTTCTTTTATATTATGTTTATATTATAGTGCATTATTTACTTTACATTATTAGTATTGGTAGGCTCCAGGCAGCTCCCCACAGGAGCTAATTTTTTTAAATCCCCTGTTAACTCAGAGGGTTTTTCTATCGCCAAGCTCTATGACCTATCAGCCATCATTTTGGCACTTCAAATTAACTACTTAAGTAAACATCATGAAAAGTTTTGGACCTCCACTACCTGTATCTTCTTGACCTCCCCTATAAAAATGTACCCATCAGTTTAAAGAGCAAAGAAGCAGCAGGTTCAAAGAGAAGACCTTTTCCTGTTCTTAAAGTGTCTGAAAAAAATCTAAGTATCAACTTTACATACACAGCACATGCCATCTTATGGCATTTTAAAGTGTATTTAATAGCCTAAAAAAACCTTCTAAATGGCTTTAGTCATTTACTGTAAATGTCCACTCTAGGTCACATGCTCATCAGATGGAGTACATTTAGCATGTATTTATGGGCTTGCTGTTGCTTCTCAAAACAAAAAGATATAAATCTTAATACTCTCAGTTCTAATGTATGGATACAAGCCATTAATCACTCTGACAAACATATGTAGGCTGTAACCCTGGATGTGCCTTAAGAATAGAAAGCAGACAAATGCAGCTTACACCTTCAGGTACATCTGCGCTCACCCTAATCCTCATCAACTGCAATTTGGTGGAGTTGTAAGATGTGTTCTTCTTTCCCTAAACATCATAGACCACATTAGGTCATCACCAACAGGCCACCAATTTGTAGGGATTTTTGGTTTGCTGTGATACTTGAGTGAGCTAAAGCAGACAGTGAATGTTCCACCATGAATTGGTAAACTCTTCAGAGATTCAAGGCTGAATTTTCTTTTCTTTTTTTTTTTTTTTTTAAATTCAACTTTACAAACTAAAAAGGACATTTAAAAGAACAGCTTCTAGGCACCAGTCTCAGAGATCCCAGTTCTGCTGTTGCTAAAATTCCTGCCAAACTCCCACTGATTTTAGCAATCACAAAAGGGCTATTTCATAAACCACTGCCTTGTATTTTATGAGTTTGGCTGGATTCTCCAATACTGCTACTAAAAATATTCCTATTCTAAGAAAATGCAACAGAGATGTTTAATTCAACACATTTACACATGATTAATAGAGTCTCCCAGATCCTGAACATTTCATTTTCAGACAGGAGCATTACATAGCAGCCTGCTAGAAGAATGACTACCTCACATTGCAACTTCAAACTTCACTAGTAGTAGGTGATAAAAATATTTGATGCAGCTGATAGGTTAGTTGAAACAATTTTGTAAGCAGTCAGAAGGAGTTGTCTGATATAAAGACAAAATTAAATTGCGACTGTTATCTTGCCAACCTAAACAACAGGGGATGCAAAAATTATTTGTGAATATTGACAGGTGGTGTATCTCCCAGGAGAGCTCATGATACATGCTCTCAGTGACAGCACCCACCAGTGAAGCCAATGTTTCCTGCACAGGTTGGAGATCAGGCTAAAATCTAAATCCTGTTCACAGGTCTGGAAATAAGGCAAACCACAGAAACCAAAAGAACCTGAGTGTGAGAGAAAGGGAAGGGCAGACAGCAAAGCTTTTTTCTTTCCATGATGGTTTGGGAGTTACCCACCCCCACACACTAGGAAAATCACCCAGACTAGACTCAGCTGGCTGGAAGTTAATGACTGAAGCTATATTTACAACTTAGCATAATTTACAAGCAGATATACATACACAGTATACAGTTACATACAGAAATATACAAGTTATAGGCAATACAGAAACACAACACCCCTCCCAGAAATCAGAGTCTCCAGGAGGGGCCCCCAACCACCTTTCCACCTTCTTTCCACCCCTCTACCTTACCCCAGGGTCTGGTTTATGTGCAAGTTGAGTTTGGAGGATTGGCATGGGGAGTTAGAAGCATAGTGATTAGTTGGTTACACAGCAGAGAGGCCACAAGACACACCAGCTTCCAGAAAGACACTCTATCTTACCTATATTTGTGTCCTTGTTTTTATACACCTCAGCAAGCCTATAAGTGAAGTAGACATCACCACTGCTTTTCTTTTCACAGTCTATAATCTACTTTTTTTTCATTAAAATATTCCAGTTAGCCTCAAACCAGCACTTTCCTTGCCTTGAGGAGGAGAAATAGGAAAAACGAGTTGACAGAAAAATGTGTCTTTGAATATGACATCCAAGTATTCTTTACACATGAAAAAATGGACAATCTTCCCATTCCTGCCTTTGCTGCTCTAATGCTGCTTACACAATTTCTCTTTACATCTCTCAGTGTATTTTTTCCTATTCCCTGATGCTCTTCTGATTCCCCATGCTTGACCCTCTGTACTTTTTTATGTCAGCCTCTACTCTTTCAACAGTTTCCCATTCATTCTCCTTGTTTAAAAACCTCTTTAAATCCCACTTCTTTCACAGAACCTACCAACCTGATCTCCCTGTAGGCAAAGCCCTGTGCCACAGCATTTACCCACTCACACAGTTTAGACTGCAACTTCCCACAAGGGTTCTGTCTTCTCAACACCCTGCACAAGAGTGCAGCCAAAAGACCTGATGCCTGTGCTTCACATTGAGCAGTTCTGTTTATACTACACGTTTCTGATTACCAACACTACCAAGGAACCAAACCTTCCAATGATTACCAAGGACCTCTGATTCTACTGTGGATTGTCACAGAGACTTAATTTGGATTGTTGTCAGAGACTTAAGGGACTTTAATATGAAAATCTCTTTGTTCATTGTCTGCTTCAAAACACCTGTAAGTTACACACTTGAGCAGTATTCAGTTTGTCATATAGGCAGGATGAGGGAGAAAGCAAATACAAAATATTTGTCAGATTGACAAATAAATGCAGCAGATAAAGAAGAGCTGTGTCAAGAAAGACTGAGACAGAAGAAACAGCATGGGAAGATGGATCAGATGGAGACAAGAGTCAAGCCAGAGAGCCATCAGCAGAGTGCATTTTTCACTTCTCCAAGGAGTGGAGCAGTCTGCTGCAGCACAAGGGTAGAGTTATTCCACCCTGAAGGCCAGATTTGAATCTGCAGTGCAACATATACTGCCAGGTATCTGATGTTCTGCTGTTACCTACAGTATGCCTCTATGGCTCAGGCAAAAGAGATGTTGAATTAAGACAGGGGAGGAGAAATCTCTACTAGGAAAAAAATATAGAGTATGCAAAGCCCAAGCATTATGTTTTCTACACTTGATCTAAAGCTACAACTTTGAAACAAATTATGAAATTAAGGTCTCTGAAAGCCATTTGCTTGGAGATGATGAAGCATAAGACAATAAAAAACAAAACAAAACAAAACCCAACCAATTTCCCTACATTCCTATAGAAAAAAAAAAGCAACATCAAGAGCCTTTGTACAAAACCAAAATACATTTTCTCTTAAAAGTCATAAATAGTACCATGTAGAATTCTTACTAACATTGCAACTCCTCATTGCCCTAGTTCATACAGGTAATGCCAATAAAATACTCTCCCCCAAGTCAAACCTTAACAAAGGTGTTCACTTAAAGAACTATCTACATTAAAACCATCAGCCTCAGCACAGCTGCAATCCCTGATCTAGGTAATGACTTTAGAGATTAAAATGTGATTTCTTAAAAAAAACCAAACCCCAGTATGTTTTACAGAGAAGTTTTACACTATAATGATAATATATTTGTAAAGATTTTATGTTTCACAGACACTAGGAAAAATAAAGTTCTCCATAAACAGTACCTTAATGACTTGAGAAGTTTAGAATCTTTTGGTTTGAAAATGAAGAGTATGATGTTACCCTTAGTAAGTCTGCAGGCAACACCAAGCTGGGTGGCTGTGTGAACCTGTTAGAGAGGTGTAAAGGAAGCTTTACAACAGGATCTGGACAGGTTAGACCGACATAGAATCACAGAATGGTAAGGTCGGAAGGGACTTCAAGGATCAGCTAGTTCCAACCCCCTGCCACAGGCAGGGACACCTCCCACTAGTACAGCTCACTCAAGGCCTCCTCCAACCTGGCCTTGAACACCTCCAGGGAGGGAGCAGCCACAACCTCCCTGGGCAACCTGCGCCAGTGTCTCGCCACCCTCACTGCAAACAACTTCCTCCTAACATCCAGCCTAAATCTCCCCTCTGCCAGTTCAAACCCATTGCCCCTTGTCCTGTCATTGCAAGACCTTGCAAATAATCCCTCCTCAGCCTTCCTGTGACCATCCCCCTGTACTCAGCACTGGTGAGACCACACCTCAAAAGTATTGTTTTTAGTTCTGGGCCCCTCACTATAGGAATGACATTCACCTGCTGGAGTTTGTCCAGAGAAGGGCAAGGAGGCTCATAAATGGTCTGAAGCACCAGGCTTCAGGAGGAGAGTCTGGAGAAAAGAAGGTTGAGGTTAGACCTCATAGTACTCTACAACTACCTGAAGGAAGGTTGGAGCAAGGAGGGAGCAGATGCTTCTCCCTGATGGCAAGTGACAGGACTAGAGGCAATGGTTACAAGCTGCACCAGGGGAGGTTCAGGCTGGATGCTAGGAAATATTTCTTCACAGAGAAGGTTATCAAACATTGGAATGGTTTGCCCAGGGCAGTGGTGGAGTCACCATCCCTGGGGGTGTTCAAGTGGCTGGGGACCTGGCACTTAGGGACATGGTTTAGGGTTGACCCTTCAGTGTTGGGTCGAGGATTGGACTGGATGATCTTCAAGGTCTCTTCCAGATAGATATATTCTTTACTGTTGTGAACATCAGAGAATCACAGAACAGAATTCAAAGGCACATTTTATGCTAAGTGCTTTGTGTACAAATGGATTTGTGCTCTACTTTTACTGCAACTTTGTAGTGTTTTGTGAAAACACATAAAAATCTTCATTGCAGCTTAACAAATGTGTGGAAAGAAATGTCTTTAAGCAAAACAAGCCTTGGTCCCTGTTAGTCAAGTATCTGTTTAGACCACACACAGTGGTTAATATTTGCCAAAGAATGCAGCTTATTACAGCAAGCAGGTCAAAAAGACAGCATATCAACTTTCAATTAAGTTAAAAATAATGCCAAAATGTTTAAGTTAGATCTCCAAGACCTCATCAGTTTTTCATTTAAACAGCTGCTGGGAACAGTACACAAAATTATACTTTATGAAGTTTTGAAATCTAGGGTCATCTTTCATAACAAATAATCCAATAAAAGCAAAGTTAACCTCTGAATGAATAATTTCAACTACAATAAAGCAAAAAAATAAAATAATTTTTAAAAAAAGTAGTTTACAGGCACAGGCTAAATATAGGGAAACTTTGAATACCTTGGAAACTTAATCAGCAGATTTACAGGAGAACTGGGTCTCGCCCATCACTATCCAACCAGCCCCAAGAAGCTATCAGATTTTCATCACCAAAGTCAGAGCAATTATTGGGGCCCTGCTCTAACTACACAAGACACTAATGTCTTTCATCACAAAAAGCAGCCAACTCATATCAGGACTCATAGGATGAGAAGGTTTTTTGGTTTATTTATTTAATTGTTTTTTTTTTAACCTACTTTCTTCTTCCCACTCCCCCCCCCAAACTTGTGGTAGCTCTCTGCATTCATTACTGCACTAGACAGATAGACACATACATTTTCTGCTAAACACTAGTACTATTTTAAGTGTATATTATTATTGTTATCATCATCATTATTATCATTATTATACATTGTGAACATTCAACAGGTTTATGACACTACAGAAGAAATATTTCCTGGCTCACACAATCCCACAATTACTTTAAAAGGAAAAAAACACAAAAGCAAATGAAAATGAAATTCATTTTAACAAGTGTTTCCTTTTAACATTTTTCTTTGCAATGTGATTAAAATGTCAATTGAATTAAAATTTGGGATCAGAAATAAAATCCTGACCACTCTGTAATTTGCCAAAGGAAAAATAATTCTCTCAGTACAAGCTTTGCAGGTTAAATTGACAGAGGAAGGAGAAAACTTCATTGTAATAAAGAACAAGTGAAATGTCAAGCGGGAGTAAGATGAGCAATGAGACGGACCTCAAATGGTCATCCATCCTGCCACAAACACATCTTCTCTACCACTCAACACAGGCTGCCATGATGTCCCTCAAATTTTCAAATCCTGCCTGCAGAAGCTCTGACAGAGATCCTGAGGCAAAAATAAATATATCATATATAATTAAAGACTATACCCATACACTCACAGAAGCAGAGTTCTCACTCTCTAATGCCTAAGGAAGAATACAAAAATATGACACTGCCTTGGGATACTCTCACCACTCTCTAACAAATTTTAAAGCCCAGGACATCCAGAATCAGAGGCAATACCTTGGTGTCTAACAATTCTTTTCATTAAATTTCCTTTCCATTAATGTCATTAATTGTTTTTAAATCCACGCAAAACTTCAGCAGCCATGAAGTTCCCAAAGCTGCACCTTTGTTATTACTTTCTGCAAATGTGTTCAAATCCAATTTCAAATGATAAGATTAATTGCAACTGGTTTTATACACAGAAGAAAAAAAGCACTCTGATAAAATAAATCCAGAACGACAACAAAGCAAAGAAGAGCAAGAGACAATCAGAGCTGCACCGTGAAATGATCACATTTATTCCGTTAAAATACAGCAGCCTAAGTCTTTGGGGAGTGAAATTCTATCAACTTAAACAGAAAATTCAATAAAAATGTTTCTTAAATCTGAGCAGAAGCTTTAGGATTTGACTCATTACCGCTCCTTATTCTCAATTTCCAAATCTTTCTTGAGTATTCCGCTAGCAGCAAACAGATCTGATGTTTGCCGCAACTGATGTTATTTGCAGATTCAAAAATGTAAGTGCAGCTGCACAAGGCAGTATACTTTGTAAAAGAGAGGAGCAAAACAAAGCACGTCTCATGAGTAACTCTTAATCTGCCAGCAAATCAATTATAGAGAGCTTCTGTAAAAAGCATCTGAAAATCTGCTTCCAGTCAACACAACTTAGCCATCTGGTTCCCACAGATATCTGCCAGGAATGGGTTGCAAAACCAAATTAATGGTGATTACACAAAAATATTCCAAATTTAATTTTAGCTTGCCAGTCACTTTTATAGTCCTTCACATGCATGTGGAAAGAATCCTCCACTTACCTTTTGGAAGTTAATGACATGTTTAAACACCCTCCCTAGAAAAACGGCTGCAACTGCACGTAGCAGATTTGGGTTAAATTGGTATATTCGATGTTCCTGCAAAGTGGCAGGAAGGAGACATTAACTATGTGGTCTTCACATGTTAAAACATAAAAGGTACTTCAGTAATTGTTTTAGTAGTAATCGAACTTGCTTCAAAACAGAGTGACATCTCTGTTGCATTGCTGCTGGGTGAATAGAACTTTGGACAACACCAGAGGTGTAGTTGTCAGTTTACCCAGTGATAACTATTTATTGGACTGCTGTTCACCAACTGTTCCATCACACTTGTTGCCAGTGTCCCAAGTCCATTCCAGACACTGTATGCTCAACAAACTCTTATAATACTGCTTCTCAGTATGTTTTCAGCATCCCAAACAGCCAGTTTGTGGAAATTCACACTGTTTAATGACTATCCACACAAACAACCTTGCAAGGCATCATTCATCACCTGGTCCCATTTCAGCAGTTGCAATGAAGGATGCTAATAACCACGTAAAAGGTAGTACCTTAGATGTACAAAAACCCCTTTCACATGGGGATAGAGTTCTAATTCTATTCATCTATACTTTTAAACCAGGAAAATCAGAAAAATCCCAGAAACAGTTTTCTATTTCTTATGGAAAACGCACAGAGGATTGCAACACGAGGGATAAATACTTCTCTCTTTAAAAGTAAGAGTCTCTAGCTGATGATTTTAATTAACAAACAAGAAAAAACAACCTGCTTGAAAGAGTCCAGCACAGAGCCACCAAGATGATGGAGTGGAACATCTTCCTGCTGAGGGAAAGCTGAGGGAGTTGGGGCTCTTTAGTTTGCAGAACAGGAGACTGACAGGTGACCTAATTCATGTTTATGAAGACGTGAAGGGCAGTGTCAGGAGAACAGAGCCAGGCTCTGGTCAGCGATGTCCAATGATAGGATAAGGGATAATGAGTCCAAGCTGAAGCACAGGAGATTCCATACGAACATAAGGAAAAATAGAATCATAGAATGGTAAGGTTGGAAGGGACCTCAAGGATCATATAGTTCCAACCCCCTGCCATAGGCAGGGACACCTCCCACTAGTACAGCTCACTCAAGGCCTCATCCAATATGGCCTTCAACACCTCCAGGGA
>VWZE01010457.1:869568-888280 GCA_013396675.1 Eubucco bourcierii
CAGCCATTCACCACCCAGCCTGTATTTGTGCTTGGGATTGTGCCTACCAGGTGCAGGACCTTACACTTGGCCTTATTGAATTTCATGAGGTTGGCCTGGGCCCACCTCTCCAGCCTGTCCAGGTCCCTTTTTTGTGAGAGTGCCAGAGCCCTGGAGCAGACTGCCCAGAGAGGCTGTGGAGTCTCCTTCCCTGGAGACATTCAAAACCCACCTGGATGCATTCCTGTGTGACGTACTCTAAGTGACCAAGCTCTGGCAGGGGGATTCAACTGGATGATCTTTTGAGGTCACTTCCTAACCCTTCCAAACCCTGATTCTATGATGAGAAGCACCTAGGTTACTCGGCAGCCAAAGTCTCATCACTGCAGTAACATCAATTTCTTTTAATTTCTGTTGCAATTCTGTAATACAATATATCATCCTCTATGTGGCTCAAAATGAAGAAACCTCAGACATTACTTCTGCTACCAGAAGTATACATTTCTTTAATATATATAACTATCATTATTATTATTTATTTATTTATTTATTCATTCATATATTTCAAGCTACGCCAGGGGAAGTTTAGGCTGGAGGTGAGGAGAAAGTTCTTCACTGAGTCATTGGCTACTGGAATGGGCTGCCCAGAGAGGTGGTGGAGTCACTGTCCCTGGAGGAGTTCAAGGCAGGTTTGGACGTGGTACTTGGTGCCGTGGTCTAGTCTTGAGGTCTGTGGTAATGGGTTGGACTTGATGATCTTTGAGGTCTCTTCCAACCTTGGTGATACTGTGATACTGTGATACTGTAATTAGCTTTTGAGGTACTTTAGAGCCCATTTTTTTATTGAGTTTATTATACAGTTTTTTTTTCCAGAAAACAGTAAAGTTTTCTCTCATGGTTTTTGATTTAAATACAAACGTTTAAAAGAACTGAAGTAAATTCTCTTGAGCCTATTTAAATATAGTAGAACCTAAGTCTTCTTTTAATTTGAGAGGGAAATACACATCTAAAATATCCTGGCATACTAGGAAGCCACACAATCACTAAATTGCATTATTATTTCTAAATTTTTGGGTTTGGTGAAAGTAAAGCACTCCTGTAACACAAAATAACAATTCTATGCCCCCAAACAGTGTTAATTAAAGCGTGGAAAGCTACGATGCTCTGATCACAGTTCAGAATGGATATCAATTTACTTTTGAGACACTGGCCTCAAAGATTAAAAGATAACATGGATCAATCCAAGCAGAATCCAAGAGAAGTTAAGTTTTCATCTGTCTCATTTTGAAACCTTTCCCACAGGATGTCACTATTGTTCCACGTCAGCAAGGAGTGTGACCCACAGACCTTGGGTATTCCCGTCCTCTACTCTCCATAAGCAATGTTACACAGATATTTAGGTAGCTTCTATTTTTGTAAATAAGGTTACAACAAAGACTTATCCCTTTCAGTTGCCAAGTTACAAGCCCAAATATTTGCTGACCTATTAACAAGTTTGAACTTGTTACAGTCCTTCCAGCTTGGAAAGCGAGACCACAAACCAGCCTGAAAACAGCACCATTACTGTCGGCACATTGCGCGCATTTAAGTACCAGAAGGTCCAACTGAAGGCATTAAAGAATCTCTTCTTAAAGAATCAATTCCTACGTTTTCACCCTTCGGGGCTATATAATTTATTTTCCAGCCACTCATGCCACTGGATGGAGTTTTTTCTAACATAATAGTGACATCTCGTGGTGACACTCAGAAAGCCTAGCTGAAGCACATCGCATTTCTTCTGCATCGAAGAGCTAACAAACCTACCAACCTACCACACTTTCAAAGTCACAGTCCAAACCCTGGCAGCCTTTGGTAGTCACATATCAGCTTTGTAAAAGCCAGTGTTCAAACAGAGAGAGCTCACATCACTCCAGACATTACAGCCATCCTTTAAAGACATCCCTGTCTTCAGCCAACCTCCCAACCATGACTTTTGTTTGGCAGGCAAATATGCAAGTTTGAAGTCATGCCTCAGAATCACACATTCCTAGCAAAAAAAAAAAAAAAACAAACGAAAAACCACCAAACCTTTGCAAGGAAAAAAAAAAAAATTTAAAAAATCAGTGAGAATAAAGACTTTCTAAAACACAGAGGGCCAGCCCAGCACTAGCATACTAAGACACAGAAGTGAACTCAGCCAAAAATAGACTTTAATCAACATACCTCTATATACAGTTTCAATGGTAACCTTTTTTAGGGCGAGGTTTTTGGTGCTTCTGCTCTGTTTAGTCAGTGCCTTATACAGATGGTTATCATTTTTTAAAGGTTTTCTTTTAATTTCTTTGTTTATGCTTTGTAATTGTGTTTGCCCCAGGAAGCCAAAAGCAAGAATGTTCATGGCGTTGACAGTTCAAAACCAAAGTGAATGTAGGCTGGTTTGGCTTATTTGTGGGGTTTGTAGCATTTTGTAGTAAATGCTTTCTTGTGATGAAAATGATGAGACTGTTTCATGCAGTTCTCTTGCCTGTTAGTGCTGCTTAATGGATACTGACACTTAATGAACACTGGACTTGTAAAGTGCTGTACCTGAAACAAGGCGTCCTCAGCAGAAATCAGAACAGAAAATCTCCCATTCTGCCATTACCATATATGCAATGTAACAATAATGAAGACCAGGTGCACACATGTGTGAGTTATTTTATACAAGAACAGCAAAACTGTCACTGTGGTCAGCAGTCTGTGAAGAATATAAACTAGAAAAATTACAATGTTGCAAAGGAAAACCCCCTAAAGTAATTACTGAAGTTTATTTAGCAGAATATGCACCTTTGCTACTCTTAAGGTATTAGTGTTACAGTTTGCATTACCCAATATTTTAAATAACCTGCCATCTCCAGCCTCACAGTTTAGCCAATTATACTAACTTTTATTGTGCTTGAGACTTAATTAAAGCCAACAGGAAAATATCCCATGTCAACAACTCCCTGATCCCAGATGCTGGGATACCTCAGTTGTTGTGGTCTACGTGTTCCAAAACAACCACACGAAATGGTGCACCGTGGGTCTAGAGTGCCAAGATATAGAAACCAATTTCCAGTCACAAAATGCTGGATGTAATAATGCATCTGCAACTTTTTTTTTTTTTTTTTTTTTTTTTCCCATTTGCTTGGTTGGTTAGTTTTGGGGTTTTTTGGAGAAAATTCTGAAATCTTGCAATATTTTGTTCACAGTTGCAAGGCAGAGGCTAAAACAGAGAATCAAAATCTCTAAGGCAAACGATTACACTTTTAAAACACTTGAAGATATTAAAGACCATCTGATATTTTTTGGGGGGCAGCTCTTTTGCCCAGAGTATCCAAGGAACTTCATAACAAGGAAGATTAGAAATACTGAAGAGGTCAACAACCCAAAGACCTCTGTTGTTACAGAATAATATATTCTGAGATTTGGCCTAAAGCTCTACCAATAAAATTTAGAATCATAGAATCAGTCAGAGTTGGAAGGGACCACAAGGATCATCTAGTTCCACCGCTCCTCCCATGGGCAGGGAGGGACTCTTCACACTAGGATCAGGCTGACCACAGCCTCATCCAGCCTGGCCTTAAACATCTCCAGGGATGAGGCTTCCACCATCTCCCTGGGCAACACGTTTCAGGGTCTCCCCACCCTAATGGTGAAGAACTTCTTCCCAATATCCAGTCTGAATCTACCCATTTATAGCTTTGTTCCATTCCCCCCAGCCCTTTCACTACCTGACATCCTAAAAAGTCCCACTCCACCTCTCTTGTAGGCCCCCTAAAGATACTGAAAGGCCACAATAAGGTCACCTTGAAGCCTTCTCCTTTCTAGACTTTTTTCAGTGGAAGAAGCATCTTTCTCCTAAATAATTTCTATTGTTTCTTTAATTGCTCTCTGTATATATTGTTAAAACTGCTGCTAGAGTGCAGTAAAATACTGCAAAAGTGCTACTGGAAACAAGCTTTCTGAACTCTTGGTACACTTCAAATGACTGAAGGGATTAGCTTGTTGCCCTAAGGTTTTCCACATGTTTTC
Organism: Eubucco bourcierii; assembly: GCA_013396675.1. Lineage (NCBI taxonomy): Eukaryota > Metazoa > Chordata > Aves > Piciformes > Ramphastidae > Eubucco > Eubucco bourcierii. Next base: position 873,580 of record VWZE01010457.1, read on the forward strand.
ACACACCTTGCTGAGGTTTAATCATCACTATCAAAAATTTATATTCAGTCTAATGGGTCTAAAAGTAGATCTGGAGTTTTTAAAGAGCCTCAGGAATTTTCAAGGCCAGTTCTCTTTGAGGTGCCTGAGGAGTCAATCAGCCTCCTTGGCAATAAAGGAAAAATGAAAACTCATAGAGGTAAACTTAGGATGCCTGCATCTGAAATCAAAGGAAAACATGACAAAAACAGATGTGAAAGTAGTCAAAATAAGAATAATGGTCATGCAATAGTTAAAAAACCCTACACAAATTATAAAGCAGATATTATGCCTTCTCATTTCAGGCATGATACTACAAATCTTAATCATGCAAAGAACTGCTTTGTTTCCTCATCAAAAGATAGGGAACTAGAGGGAAGTTTTAGCTCATTTAACTCATTGTTAATGACAGTGCAAGAATTCTTTCATCAAAACAATCTAATGTATAAAGGAATGAATACCTAATTAAAAATATCCAGGAGGGCAAATCCAGATAAACTCACAGTCACCTTGGCACAGTTGGGCTAGGTTAGGTCTCAAAAGGCAAACATGGTAGGCTGCTGAGGGCAGGATGAGAGAGGGGATGGAGAAAGGCTGTGCCAAGAGTAATTCAACAGCCCAAATACTTACAGAGGTCATTTGAGAAGGGGCAAAAGTTATCTAAATTTTTTCTACTCTTAATTCAGTGTTAATTTAACAGTGATTTCACTAGGTTAAGTTTAAACAGACAACCAACTGAGTCCTGGGCTGCAGCAAGAGCAGTGTGGGCAGCAGGGCAAGGGAGGGGATTCTGCCGCTTTGCTCTGCTCTCATCAGACCCCACCTGGAGTCCTGTGTGCAGTTCTGGAGCCCCCAGCACAGGAAGGACATGGAAGTGTTGTGCGGGTCCGGAGGAGGGCCATGAAGATGCTCAGAGGGTTGCAGCAGCTCTACTATAAGGACAGGCTGAGAGAGTTGGGGCTCTTCAACCTGGAGAAGAGAAGGCTTCCAGGAGACCTTAGAGTAGCCTTCCAGTATCTGAAGGGGGCCTACAGGAAGGCTGGGGAGGGACTATTGACAAGGTCTTGCAATGACAGGACAAGGGGCAATGGATTTAAACTGGCAGAGGGAAGATTTAGACTGGATGTTAGGAGGAAGTTTTTTCCAGTGAGGGTGGTGAGACACTGGCAGAGTTTGTCCAGGGAGTTTGTGGCTGCTCCCTCCCTGGAGGTGTTCAAGGCCAGGTTGGATGAGGCCTTGAGTAACCTGTACTAATAGGAGGTGTCCCTGCCTATGGAACTAGATGATCCTTGAGGTCCCTTCCAACCTTACCATTCTATGATTCTACGAAACCAGTACTCAGTGCAGTGCCTTATCTACCAGCTGACTTCTGTATCACTGAGTTAAAGAACAGCTCTGTGCTGCTGCCCAGGATCACTATCAGGAATATTCCTTTTTGCAGTTCCATTGCTTTTGCATCAGTGGTGCTCACCCCCCTAAAACACAACCAAACTGCTCATTCGCAAAAGTGAGATTCACCCAGTTAAAAAATTAAGTTGTACAGATCAGAAATGTAATCATGGGAGACAAGCTCTGAGAGTTTTTCAATCACTGTGGGGCTGCATCAATTTAAAGTCATGTTACATTAAAGAGAAAAACGTCTGGGAAAGTCTCCCAGTTGTCACTTTAGATTAGATTTGTTGTTGTTATCAGAATGTGCATTTTGTAGGCTTTTTTACATTTTAAAGATATTGCCTCATGCAGCCACACAGAAAGATGCAACATCCATTTTTTTTAATCAGATTGCCTAGAGATTAGGAGCTTGCACAAATTAACTGGCAGCCTAAATGAAATAAAAACGTACACACATCTTCTGGAAACCTATTAACATTTAAACTTTAACTACCTTAAAGTCACAGGGATGCCACTTGGCTGCACTTTTCTCCACAGGAAGGTCAATGGTAAGTTTTGTTACTTCCAGCAGTAAAGCAGAACACATTGTGGACACCTGATGTTGGTCACCTCAACTGAATTTCTTTGTTGCCTACGTAAATTTTCAACTACCTCGATGGATTTCCTTGTGTAGCCTACATTATTTCTGCTACAATTGAAAAATTTTAGTTCATTTCTGTACGATTTCAAGCTGACCTCTGATTTATGGCATTTACCAGAGCTTCAGACAATTTCCTTAATTACTGTGATTGTCAAGCTGTCATGTAAAGGGTTCTTGAATGTCACTGCATGTATTCACGTTGTCAAATGCTGTCTCACTCAGACAAGTGTAGCAATCACTGACTATGCTGCTAGACATTACTGTTTCAAGCAAATAGTCAAAATAATATTCACATAGCATAATGATTTTGACTTGAGTTGCATAAAAGCATTTTAGATATTAAAATTACAGCTTCTAATATGAAGCAGGGTTTTTTTTCTGATGCAGCATTTATGCCTAGTATTCCAGGAATCACAATCTTTCTGGAAAACGAGGATAGTAGCACACAAGGCTGAGTTCAAATATTTACGGGATGCACTTTAAATCAAATAGACACCTTGGATCTGGAATCACAGAATAGAATAGAATCATAGAATCAATCAGGTTGGAAGAGACCTCCAAGCTCATCCAGTCCAACCTAGCACCCAGCCCTAGCCAATCAACCAGACCATGGCACTAAGTGCCCCATCCAAGCTTTTCTTGAACACCTCCAGGGACAGCGACTCCACCACCTCCCTGGGCAGCCCATTCCAAAGCCAAACACTCTTTCTGTCAAGAACTTCCTCCTAACATTCAGCCTAGACCTCTCCTGGCACAACTTGAGACTGTCCCCTTGTTCTGTTGCTGGTTGCCTGGGAGAAGAGGCCAACCCCCACCTGGCTACAATCTCCTTTCAGGTAGTTGTAGAGAGCAATGAGGTCTGCCCTGAGCCTCCTCTTTTGCAGGCTAAACAACCCCAGCTCCCTCAGCCTCTCCTCAGGCTCTTAAACCTTTTGAAATCTGGAAGAAGTATGTACCTTCTTGCAATTTTCCACATGCTAAGACACATTCCAAGACTTTACTATGGAGAAAACAAAAAACTTTGAAAAATGCACCAGGATATAGACAGCATCTACACTGACTTCAGCTGCTCCACCCTGCCAGAGGGAGCAGCTACAAGGTGCAATCTGTTCAAACACTTTTCAGCTTCCATAATAGCTGTCACGTCTGCATAAAATTTGGCTGCAGAATTCCAGGTTAATGAAGCAAAGTTATGTACTTACATAGTGGATTTTGGAGTTGCAAGACTTCTACTGTTTCGGTGAGACTTCAGCATCATGTGGAAATGAAGATTTTAAAGCCAATCTTGTTTGCATACTAGGAAAGATTGTCTTCCTGCACACAACTAGAATGAAATTCTCTTCTACTACACAGAATTTGTGTGCTGGCAAAAAAAAAGACACTCCCAGTCTTTTCAGGTGCCACAGAGGTAATCAGATGGGCCAGAATAAACATCTAAGGAAGATCATTCTGCTCCAAGAGAAGAGAGTGCACCAGCATCGCATGGAGTTTGTAATTTTACCACTTTCTTGATACCTACCACACTTATGGAAAAGTCCAAAGACTGACATCTAAAAATAATTCACAAGTTTCAGACTCACTATGTTTTTTCTAAAGGTAGACTTTAAGCTTTGTAAGGACCACCAAAAGTAAGAAGAATCTTACCATGAAGCGTGACGGCTGTAACAAGCTGTGTCTTAGAATAGTACATCTTTAATCTAACACCATAGCCCTAAATCTGTTCTGGTTCTACAAATGCCTCCAGTTATTTCATTTTTATCAGTGAATAAAAAGTATTTCATACTTAACACCAAACAGACCATGTTATCCCAGAAGACGTGCTTAAATAATTTAGCTGTTAAAAAGAATCTTTAACTATAAATGTACTAAATTCCAGTGCAAAAGATTAACTACAAAAGAAATTAACACTGCCTTAGGAAAGAGAGATAACATTTTTCTAAAGCATTTCTAAAGCTTTTTGATATGCTATTTTGAAAGAATTATATCTAGAGAGAACTAATATTTTTAAATGAGACTTTCAGGCCTGCTCAAAATGCAAAGTAACATTTGTGCGAGTTCGAGAATTTTTCGCGATTTGTTTGGGTCCCATTTAAAAAAAGGGAAAAAAAAAGTTAAAAACCAGGGCACAATCTTTACCCATTTAAAGAATAAATCCATAGCAATCAGAATCTATCAATAAATAGATATTCAAACAATACTCACCTAAAAAAAGAAAAAAAAAATGTTGCTCCTGGTTCTATCAACAAATTTGTCACAACATACCAAAGCAAAATAACATTTTCTCCCCTCAACAACTTAAAAGTTTCCCAGGGCTTTATCGCCAGCTGAAGCAGTCTGTTTGCATTCTCCAATACAAACTGACAATCTAGTGATACAGTACATTAAAAATTCTCTGTAGTATTGACTGCCTGAAGCTGATGCTCCCCTGCTAAATGCAGTGCAGTTCAATTAACAGCTCTTCAATATACAATTTAATTTTTCTTTCATCTTGATTCACAGCCGAGCTTGAAATGAGGAATGCTGGAATAGATGTACTTTAAATATTGAAGCAAGTCTTTATAAATAAATCTATCAAACCTGTAGCGATTTCTGTCATAACAGGACCAAACAGATGGACCTGAATGTCTGGGGTTTTCATGTTTGTGCATTGTTTTACTCAGTCTTACAGGACTCTGAATTGCCGCTGCAAGGAAAAGCTCTAAAAACTGCCCCATGTCATAGAAGTTTTTCCCTTACTGCACCACTCTTAGGAAGCAGAGGAACACTTCTGCAGTAAGCATGCAAAAACCCAACTTAGCACTCATGCCACCAGAAGTTTGAATATATCTCCCAGTATTTAAAAAGATAACAAGAGAAGTGCACGACATCAGTTTTCAGTACTGAATCTGCACTCAGCTGGGAAACAACCAATTCTGGATTGAAAAGCAAATATTCAATGCATAAACACCACTCTGGATACCCTTTTTTTCCCCCCACTGCAGTGTGAAATGCACATGGTACACCTCAAATTTTCTTTAAGTAGTCATGCCATTTCAGAAGAGAATGTAAGGTTAATTTAACCAGGACAGAATGAAATATTGCATTTCAAAGTCCCTGTAAGTGGGACACTGCTGAAGGAAGCTATTAATATCTCTTACAGTGTGCAAGCTCAAGGAAACACTGCGAATCAGCTCATTTCTCATAGGTATACTACACAGCTTTCAAAAGTTTACTACTGTTCACCAGACAGGAAAACACTCTACTTAAAGCTAGAGGCATCTTCTACTCTTTAAACATATTCACCAAAACAAAGTTGACAACATTCACTGCCTCGGGTAGCAGAGAAGCACTACTGGCGTGGAAGGCTACCAAGGTACACAGCAAGAGAGGCTTCACTCAGTGAACATAAGCAGCATTTAGAGGAACAGCAACCACGTTCAGATTAATTCACTCAAATTGCCTTTTCTCACCTCACACATTTATGTGCAGTGAAATACAGAGGTTTAGCTCATTTGTGTCCACCTTTGCAATGATATTAGCTGAGATGTTGAAAATTTATTCTTAACTGTTAGACTTCTTTTTTTCCTTCATGCATTTTTAATCATCTCATTTATGTTATCACTTGGAATGCTGAAAAAAAGATCTTTAACTAGTCTCATAATTGCCACCATTTCCTTCCCCCCTTTATTTCTGGCCCTACATCTACAAAAATGTGCTCTCAATACTGTATTTTAAATTGTCACAGAAGTAACATTCAGCACTTACAGTAATTAACTCATCATTACTTCAAATAACTACGCTAATTGGTATGCTCTACAAACCTGCAACACTGCAGAATTAAAAATAAACATAACAAAGATATAATTTACAACTAATCTATACTTACAATTAAAGTTAGTTTCGAGATTTATTTCATTCTATTATTTTTTATTAGCTAGAGCGGACAGTAAATGGGGTGTACCACGTTCTGCTTTGCAAACACCTAGATTATAAAACATAATTGCACAAATTAATTAGAAATGACTACATGCATTCGTGTCTTTGTTTGTAACCATAACATGTTAAACATGACCAAATTAATGAGCAGGTCCTAAAGATCATAGGATAGAATCACCAAGTAAAAATTTAAACTTTCCAAACCACACAAGGCACAAACTGTTGCTCTGGCACCAAGAGGGTCATCACTTCAATTCTCTTCATGTCCTGTTTTGAGGTTGCAGGCAGAATACAGGTCATTCACCTACACAGCAGATTAGCTGTTCTATAAGTACTCTTAACATCCAACCTACCATGGCAGAATTTAAAGTCCAGACAGAATTTTTTTCCTGAATTAGGTCCTGTACTTTCTTTCCCACCTATTTTCCAGAGTTCTCTGATGTCCAAGAGCCTAAAGTCCCTTTATTTCTGCCCACTGACTGGACACTTGCCCTTTCACAAAGCCCGGTGCTTACGGCAACCTAATTATCCTAAAAATCTTTACCCTTCTAAAAAAAAAAAAATTCCCTTCTAAACACTCTATGGACCCAAAGTTATTAGCCAAGGGTGGGCAGATGCAATGAGTGAGCATGCCTTGGTTCCCTGGGAAATCAGACTAGAGATGACTCTCCAGAAAGCAAAGAAATTAATAAAGTAATTTGTAGTCTTTGTTTTCTTTTAAAACCAAACACAAAGAGTGTTTGTTCATTTGCTAAGATAGATCAGTACCTGCTACACTTTCCTAGCAGTGTAGCAATTACTCTGCTATAGCATTTCCTGCATGCATAAAGCTCACAGCAGCAAGATGCATTCATAGAATCATAGAATGGTAAAGTTGGAAGGGACCTGAAGGATCATATAGTTCCAACCCTCTGCCATAGGCAGGGACACCTCCCACTAGTACAGCTCACTCAAGGCCTCATCCAATCTGGCCTTGAACACCTCCAGGGAGGGAGCAGCCACAACCTCCCTGGGCAACCTGTGCCAGTGTCTCACCACCCTCACTGGAAAGAACTTCCTCCTAACATCCAGTTTAAATCTCCCCTCTGCCAGTTTAAGCCCATTGCCCCTTGTCCTGTTGTTGCAGGACCTTGTAAATAATCCTTCCCCAGCCTTCCTGTAGGCCCCCTTCAGATACTGGAAGGCTACTATCAGGTCCCCTTGAAGCCTCCTCTTCTCCAGGTTGAAGAGCCCCAACTCTCTCAGCCTGTCCTCATAGGAGCCACTTCAGTCCCACCTTGGCAAAATAAGAGATATTCACCATAACTCTTTTTTAGCAATTTAATTGATTCTTTAAGAAGAACATCTACCAATACAACTAAGCTGGATCAGACATGCCTCACCACTCCACCATGTAGTCAAGAATCTGTAGCATAAAACTCATCTAAGATGTCATTTGAAGGTGGCTTACATGGTGCGTTTAAGACTTTTAAGTACAAATAGCTCTTTGCCATCACAACCAACAAACATTCGAGGTCTGAGAGGTCAAGACCGGATCACAATTATCACCCACATAAGAATTAGGGAATAGTAAAAGACCAGAAAAATTCTACAAATTACATAGTTGTCACCTTACAGGACCTGAAAGAGGCAGCTACAACATGTAAGTCTATGGTAAAGACATACTGATTTACTTTCTTCCTCAATATTAAAGTAACATTTTTGGTTAGTGCACTCAGGAAATTATAGGAGCATTTAGTTACACATTTTACGATAATTTTCACCTTTTATGCCAGGATCAGCTACTCAAAATTTATTTAGGTGGTTCAGGGCTTGTTTTGTGTGGCTCCAGAAAAAAACAAACGAGCAAAACCTGTCCCAAATACCCCTTTTGTTACAATAATTCAATATATCTATTTGATAAGAAAGTTTGTTGTTGAAGTTATTGCTGTGTATCAGTGGACTCAAATGAAACATGGGAAAGAGAAGGTTTAGCTCCCTGTTGCTTGTTTTGTAGCACACTATTGCTTATTTTTATGTACTGAGTAATAAAGCCTCTTCTGCAAAGCTATGCACCAAGTATCTTGAGACCAAATTAATAGTAGTTTATTGCAAATATCAGAACATTTAGAGTGTGTTTTCAATGTCATTTTTCATTCGAACATCCCCTCCTCAACTGAGTACTTTCAAAGGAACAAGAGTTGCTGTTTAGAAAACACGTAGGAAGTGTTTAGCTATTCACTGTAGGAGAAGCATTGTAACTAATTCACTCTGGTTCAAAGTTCTCATCCAATCTGGCCTTGAACACCTCCAGGGAGGGAGCAGCCACAACCTCCCTGGGCAACCTGTGCCAGTGCCTCACCACCCTCACCGGAAAGAACTTCTTCCTAACATCCAGTCTAAATCTTCCCTCTGCCAGTTCAAACCCATTGCCCCTTACCCTGTCATTACAAGACCTTGTCAATAGTCCCTCCCCAGCCTTCCTGGAGCCCCCTTCAGATACTGGAAGGCTACTCTAAGGTCTCCTGGAAGCCTTCTCTTCTCCCGGTTGCAGAGCCCAAACTCTCTCAGTCTGTCCTTATAGCAGAGCAGCTCCAGCCCTCTGAGCATCTTCGTGGCCCCCCTCTGGACCTGCTCAAACAGTTCCACGTCCTTCCTGTGCTGAGGGCTCCAGAACTGCACACAGTACTCCAGGTGGGGTCTGACAAGAGCAGAGTAAAGAGGGAGAATCCCCTCCCTTGCCCTGTTGGTTACGCAGTTCTTGCTGCAGCCCAGGACTCTGTTGCTGTCTGGGCTGTGTGCACACACTCCAGGCTCATCTTGAGCTTTTCATCAACCCAGACACCCAGGTTAAGAGTAGTTATATCTTCTGTGTGGTACCTCAACACAGTTCTAATAAGTCTCAGTAAGACAGTTCCAGATTTAAAATAAAAAATTAAAAAATCAGAGGAGGGTACAATCACCTTTCTCCATGTGTCATTAAATAACACAAATCATAGAAGCCAGCACAACTTTTGCAGATTAAGTGTGGACCAAGAGCTGCAGACATACAGCTGAAGTTTTGCCCCTCTTCTTGCATACAGATATTTAGGATCTGATCCAATACCCTTGGAACAACAGATGAGGAGTATTTTCAGTGTGCTTTGGAAACAGATCTTTTAATGAGTAAGATAAATATACATTCTTTGAATGCTGATCGTCGTGGTAGGCCTAAGCAGGCCAAACAGACTTATACGTGTCCTGGCTTGCCCAGACATGTTTGCTCTCCCTCCTTCTGCTTTTGGGAGAAAAAACTGCAGGAAAGAGGACAAAGAACCTGGAACCACTGAGTCTAAGGACCCTGGCCTGCCCAGACTTGTTTGCATCCCATGGTAAAAAAAGTACAAAGGCTCAGCTTGTGTATGCCTTGTGCAAGGCCTGTGTGTTGCCCTAAAAAAGGGTAAAGCAAGCCTAGGGCTTCACCTAAGGTGGTTGGGTTTGGCTAACTGCCATTCTGATTGGTTACTCTGTGTCCAAAGGCTCATTAGTCTTGGGCTGTATTGATAAAAGGAGATGAGCAGGTGACACAACAGGCTCTGCCCTTTTATCTGTGTTCTGCCATTGTATTCATACTTGTTGCTTGCTACTGCCTTACTGCATCCTGAACTGCCTGGAAACTGTTTGCCTCCAGTTTACCAGGAACAGGCTCTAAATGCCTCCACACAATCGGCCTGCACAGCCAGCGTGACATTGTGATGAGACTGCACATGGCATTGCACCCTGCCTGCACCTGAAAACCTCCTGCCAAGACAGGAGGTCCTGGAGATACACAGATCATCCAGAGGAGATCAGGACCAGGTCAGAGATTGTCTGCCTCCTTTCCCCAGCACCCTGAAGACCGAGTGCTAGTCTGGGTCATTTTACAAAGTGTGGGGGGTGGGGGAATTCCCAAACCTTCACAGAAGAATCAGAAGTCTCAGCAGCTGACAAGACAGTAACAGAATTCCCTGAAAGCGTTTGGGTACTGTCTGAACTGTAGCTAGCTCTGTAAGTCAGAAAATAATTTTGTGAGTAAACACTTAAAGCCTCTTGTAATTCACCATTGCCTTCTGTCATAAGCAGAAAAGAGCTTCCTGAGTCCATGTACTGGGCAAGCAGTATAATTAACTGTAAGCAGTTACTTGTCTGCAGGAACCTTCTCTTCCAGTTCAATCGAGTTCAATTAATGTTATATATTCTTGCTAGTTATCTCTAGATCCTGCATTATTAGCTGTATAATGCTTCCATGACCACTGCAGAACCACCTAATTATTATTAAAAAATAGTGGTCAGGGTGGTGAGAGTTCAGAATATTGAATATTAACAAAGAATATTAATTTTGGGAAAATAGCATCTTGCATTAACTAATTACCCCTCCATTACAGTGATGTACCTTTAAATATAGAGTCTCTTAGCAAATTAAGCGTCATATGTTTTCAGCATAAAGGTATCATTTGTATTTACCCTAATGCCTTAACCAACTGAGTTCAACAAGACAAAAAATCATTCATATAAAAAGAGGAGCATCTGGGGAACATCATCCCTGGAGAAGATCACAAAACAAGTGTCGTGGGTTTAAAGAGTCGACAGAGTAAAGTTCTCAAATGAATTGGAGAAAAAACAGAATTGTATTTGGAGAGAGAATTACAGATAGAAACTACAAAGTAGATACATAAGCCATTAGCGAACCCCATGAATTTTTCTCCCAACCCAAAACTAAATCTACAATCCCCAGTGCTCCAGTCCTCCCCACTCCCCCATGCCACTGCCATCCTCCAGAGGCCTAAGCACAGCCTCTGGAGGCCCCAAACCAGGCCTATCCTTACATGTTTATCCTGATAAGGGAGCTCCTGCCTGGCGCAAGGCTGGAGGGGGAGGAAAGGAGAACGAGCTGGCCTTGCCCTGAGCTTATGAAGAGATAGCAGAATGACGGGATTGAATAACAATCTTCCAGTCCCCAGAGGACTCTTTTTAACCTTATAGTTCCCAACCTGGGACAACAAGTAAATGTGGTACTTCAGGACACAACCTAATTGTCATGGAAGTGTAGGGTAGAAGGTTGGACTTGATGACCTCAGAGGTCTTTTCCAACCCTAATGATTTCATTAACACCAACGGTTTCAATGACTGGTTTGTGAAATTACCTGTAGAACCACAGCTATTTTGGACTCCACTTGGACTACTTTCTTGCTGGACACATGATAACAAAATAGTTCTTATGCATTGCTAAGATGGAGACCTTTCAATGAAAGCAGTGCAATTTCTCACAACTAGCACTAAATATCACAAAGTGAGATAAAAATTAAAGCCTACTAAAAAGAAGTTCAGGGGACCGAATTAAATCCAGTGCTCCTCTGTCCCAGATTCACTGCTTCCAAAGATAATTATTCAGCTAAAATGGAACTAAAGGATGAGGAGAAATTAGAAAAGATGGTAAACTAAGGAAAAAGAATATGATGTTTTGGCTTCCCCATACCAAAAGACTTAGAAATATTCTTGACAGGCAAAGAAATAGCACCTTTTGAATACTCTGCTTAACAAGTACATGATTCAAACACCTTCAGTACTCCTGTTGAACTCCATCTATGCTTGTTTTATGTCACTTACACTGCTCTGTAGTCAATATGAGCTAGATAATTATCTTCAGTTTTTTAAGCTATTGAGAATCATGAACCAAGTTAGTGTTGCTTCTTCTGATGCCCCCACATTAGTCCCTTGGCACTGTAAAAATCTTTAACTGATCCAGAAACAAGCTTTTTTTTTTTCCCTCTTCTGTGTTTCTTATTTTTAACGCTGAACAGTTATGCCATCATACTAGACCTTGCTGGAGTTGCTGTTTTCCTCCCCTACTACATTCAGTGTTTCACTAGAACTGATACAGACCTTAACATTTTTATCTTTATCAGCAAGTATCCTTTAAACATTACCACAGTCACGGTGCTGCAGATACATGCAGCACAGTTTCAGAAGCAGGAAGAAAATAATCTCTCTACCGTTTTCTTCCCCATACTAAGCTCAACCAACGGAAATTCCTCTGCTTCAAATAATTCATTTAACATAATCACAGACTGGTTACAAGCCTAAGAAAATAATAAATCTTAATTCTTCACATTTCAGACTGTGTGACCCATCAAACCAAACTCTTAGGGATCTGAAAACCTCTGAAATTCCACGAGCACAAACGCTGAAGGATCTCTTTGGTTTAGGTTTATTTCTGGGCAATTCTGGAGTAAAAGCCTCTCTCTCATACATAAGTTACACACAGACACACCAAAGTTTTCAACATATACCAGGTTAGCAGCAAGTGTGCAATTTACTTCACAAACTACATTTTACAATCATAAAATCATAGAATGGTAGGGGTTGGAAGTGACCTCTGGAGGTCCTCAAATCCAAACTGCCCAGCAAGAAAAGGTAGACCTAGATAAGGTTGTATAGGAACACATCCAAGCAGGTTTGGAATCTCCCTAGAGAAGGAGACTCCACAACCTCTCCGGGCAGCCTGCTCAGTGAAGCATTAAGTTTCTCAGAGAGTTCAAAGAGATACAAACATCAAGTTATTGCCAGTTAACATAGTGTTTACAACTAACACCAACATATACTCCATCATGTTTACTTCTGGGGAAGAAATAAACTAATAAGGTTGGGGTTTACTCTGAAATGTCAATTACAAGGACATCTATGAGATTTTGAATGCAAGCAGCAGGTTTGTTTCACTTTTATAGAATTAAAGCAAAGAACCAATTTGGGGACAAAAACTACCCACTGGATTTTACCATAACTTTCATAAAAAAAAAAAAAAAAATGATCACAGTACATATTAAATCATTAGCAAGCCACAGTGCTGCCTGTTAAGTTTTAAAATGCAGAGAATGAAACTCATTGCAGAGGCAAAAGAGGACCAATAACATAATTACAACACGGTGCTTGTGCAGGCTGAGTTAATGCTGTTATTTGACATTGCAAGGCTATGCCTTCTCCCAGGAGCCCCACTGAAGACAAGGTTCACCCTAATTGGTTCCAAAGCACAACCTACCAACAACAGCCTTCCTCCAGCCCAGGAATGGTAATTTCCACACGACTGTAAATAGTGTTTGCAAACAATACAAACACGGTAATAAGAGGCTAGGTGGGTAATTAATGTGGTTACAAAGCAGCTTATTTGCATTTTTATTTAAAACTGCCTTCTTTAAAAAGCAGCTCAGATTTCTTTTTGCAAAAGGAGCCTTGGTTAAGGAATAGAGCAGTAATTACTCTCTTTAGGGGTTCTTTTATACATCCTTTAGGGAATTAGAATGAAAAGATAAGCAGAATTATAAAGGGAATCATGTAAAATATGAAATGCACTATAAACACTTAGTAGTGTATTTACTATAAGCTAAGGTTGTCTTCTTCATTAATGGAATATATTACAAGCTTATGTTACAATCAGATTAATTGTGAAAATGTTCTCAATAAAAATATATATATATATATATATCCAGCCACTTCAACTCCCTCTCTTCTCTCCCAGAACAGACAACCAGAAATCCAGTGATGGCAAAACTCAGTTTATGTAAGAAAGGAGTATAACTGGACTGCAGTAGGTTAAGTTTTCTACGCCAGCAACTAAATGGTAAGATACTAAGATTTCCTTTGAAATTAACAAAATAGCTTTAGAAAAGAGCCTCTGAAACCATCAAAGCCAAGTTCCATTAGTAAATGACCAGTTCAAACCAACCTCCCCTCTGCCCTGTAAGCTAAATTCAAGCCAACATACAGAGACTAGGTAATTGTAAGGACAGCCACCTACAAATATTTTAATAATGTTGAGCAAAAAACATTTCCTAGTGCCATTTAGTGAAGACTGAAAGTGAAGTGCAGTTTTAAAGGGTTTATTCTGGGGTTTGTTTCCACTGGGGGAGCAAGGTCTTACCTTTTTTTTTTTTCCTTTTTTTTTTGTTAAAAAGCTCATAGTGCATTTAAGAAGTATTATTACAAAGCTTTGGGCATGATAGGGATTTCGTGACTCACATTTTCAGATTAAGAACAGCAGGGCTGTGCTAAAGAAACAAATCACTAAAAAAGATCATTTCGACATTACTATGTAGAAAATTCTGCTGACTGGAGGAAATAAAAAAAAATGAAGGAATGGCAAGATACTGTGGCTTCTTTCAAAATTACATTTTAGATTATTTTTATATATATATGTGTAACAGATGTTGGAAGGTGAACAAAATCAGAAGAGCAGAAACAGTCAAATCAAAGGACAACTTTGTCTGTACTGGAGGAAATTATGGCAAATTCACTGTGCTAAAAAGTTTGCAGTCTCACAGCTATGAGACCACTCTGTTGTTTTCTATCAGTTCTCTACGGCATTATAAATTCATATACACAGTCGACTTGCTAGAGGGCAGGGATCCCATCCAGAGGGACCTGGACAGGCTGGAGAGGTGGGTCCAAACCAGCCTCATGACATTCAACAAGTGTAAGGTCCTGCACCTGGGTAGGAACAATCCCAAACACAAATACAGGCTGAGTGGTGAATGTCTGGAGAGCAGCCCTGAGGAAAAGGACCTTGGAGTCTGGGTTGATGAAAAGCTCAACATGAGCCTGCAGTGTGAGTGCAGCCCAGACAGTAACTGAGTGCTGGGCTGCATCAAGAGCAGTGTGGGCAGCAGGGCAAGGGAGGGGATTTAGGAGGGGAGTTAGGAGGAAGGTCTTTACAGTGAGGGTGGTGAGGCACTGGCACAGGTTGCC
>VWZE01010457.1:908284-974790 GCA_013396675.1 Eubucco bourcierii
CCCAGCCTGTAGCTCTGCATGGGGTTGTAGTGGCCAAAGTGCAGCACCTGGCACTTGGATTTATTGATTGCCATCCCCTTGGATTCTGCCCACCTGTCCAGGCGGTCAAGGTCCTGCTGCAGAGCCCTTCTGCCCTCCAACCCAGCAACATCAGCCCCCAGTTTGGTGTCATTCATTCTATTAGTAAGATTCAGCTCCCTTCAGCAAGTGCCAGCAGCTGGACACAGGCTCAAAGTGTTTTTGCAAGAGCTTTCTTTACATATTTCTAATTGTTGTATTTTTCACTCTTAATATATCTTAATTACTCCTTCAGCTAAAGAATTAGAATAGCTGGCAGAAGAGCATACTTTTTATCCTGTGACAGAACAATCCAACTCCTGCTTTAAACTGTAACATGGGTATGATCATAACCTGTAAATTTAGGTCAGGACTAAAATAAGACTCCTGCAGCCAGAAGTAAAATAAAAGTAAAATCAGATCTATCACACATTTCTCAATATCTTGACTAGTAAAGTCTAGCATAGATCATCATCAGTAAGTTTGCAGATGACACCAAGGTAAGAGCAGATGTTGATCTGTTGGAGGGTAAGAGGGCTCTGCAGAGGGACCTGGACAAGCTGGATGAGTGGGCAGGCAGAGGCCAATGGAATGAGATTTAACAAGGCTAAGTACAGGGTTCTTTACCTTCCCAAGTGCTTAAGCTGCCTCCTTTCACTTCCATGGCAGGGATCTGCTGTTTCAGACTTAAGTTTCAAAACCCTGTAAATCCTTAACACAACCAAGCACGAGAAGTTTGAAAGGGACACAAAATACTGAAACCCTTTCTTCTGGTGGTGCTACTGCTTAGTATAGGTACAGTCACCAAGGAGTTTTCTGCTAAGCCAAAAACATCATGCCCTTTAATGTACATCTGTAGGTTGTAAGTATTGTTGACAGTGCATAGAATAGTCACTAGATTTCTAGTGACAGTATCTTCTAAGAGAACAGTACACATTTATCAACCTCTATCTGTCCCTACCACCTAGGAAGCATTCCAAAGAAATACACATGTACAGCTGAAGTTATTGAAATCATTCTTGCAGCACAATTAGCTTTCAAAACATGAGACAGAGAATGATGCAAAGAAGTTCAGTTTTGCAGTGAGATAGACTGAATCATGCAAAAGGGGTTCTCATGTCTGTATAAAATCATGAGGGGGAGAAAAAAAAAAAAATCTTTGTTGAGTTAAATATCTGAGAAGACAGAAAAGCCATCAAGTTACATTGCAGTCCACTGAAAAGGCTTTTTCATTTTCAAGTAACAGACAATAAAGTATCACATGTGAAGGCTCCTGTTCTACAAGTGTGTTACTCCTTTTCAAGACAAACAAAAAGTAGAACACAGGAATATAGTTCAACCTCATCCTTTGTGAAAAGATTCTGTTAGGAGTAGTAATCATTACTGAATCTTTTAGCCCAGATATGTAATTTCTTACATGTTACAACAAGTCTCACATGCATTGTGAATTTCAGCCAAGGTTGATGAAGTTCAATAACTTGGCTAACCAACCATGTGTACTACTTATTACAGAAGTAATAAATAGATTCATCAAAAACGGACATGAAAAAAGCAGTCTGAACAGCTGACACCATTTTCAGCTTGCTCAATAAGAAAAATAAGATCACAGAAGTCTAAGAAGACCTTTTAATACTTAAAATGCTAACAAGCAAGCAGAGCAGGATTAGGATCCCACAGTATTATGTTAGAGCTAAAATAGTGATGGCACACGTGGAAAATTTCATGACTGTGTCCTACCACAAATCTTCAGAACACAGCACTGCCAAATCAAACCAACACTCTTCTATTAACATTAAAGTTTGAAAATAATACCTTTCAGCAGCTTAATTGTTCAAAATACATCACTACTACCCCTGACTGACAGCTAACAACATCCCCCAACAGGATGAGTTAAAAGTACCATCCCACAGACATGTTGCCCTCCCTAAACTGCTTTTTCATGCCAAATACTGAGATAATGTACTCTGGCTAAAATATACTTCCTGAAAGATCCAGGCTGTCCTGGAAAAGCACTGCACTCCCATTCCCCAAAAACACTGCTACAAAAAAACCCCCATGCCTGCTACAAAGTTTTAGACTTCCAGAAATAAAATGCCTGGGGAAAAAATTTTAAAAAAATAAAAAATTACTGTGAAGTTTGGTTTTTAATACATGTTTAAGTAAGAAGCAAACAAAACTTCCATGCAGACAGCAACTTTATGGTAGGGCCACTGATGCGGTTTAAAATAATCCATCCCAGTTTGGTCCACAGCATGCAGATCAGGGGAATTATGGAAATTCAGTGGTTAATTTTTTCAGCATTACTTTTTCCCATTAATTCCTCATTAAGCAGTTTTTCCTCAAGAGAATCAAAGTCTGTTGAAGTCAGAGTAATAACAAAAACTCAAATACATAGTTGCATAGACAATACCAAACTGGATTAGAATGAAGGATGCTTTTCCTCCCCCCCCCCCCCCCCCTCCCCCCCCAACCACATTTTAAAAGGGCTTAAAAACCAAACTCTGTTTGCTACTGTTTCGCTGGCAAAGGATGGCAAGAAGACAGCCTCTAAACAATGCAACTGTGCTGGCAGAAGACCTTCCTGTAAACCAGTTTTTTTTAATGGGTAACTTATTTTTCACAGAGAGGCTATTTTATTCTGCTGGGGCAAAGCACATGCACACTGCCTGCACCCAGGCCAGTTCTGCTTTTGTGTTTATTTACTGTGCGGTTGGTAACAGCAAAACATGGTACAGAGAGCCTAGAATCACCCAAAAATTAAAATCTGCATCAAGGAACAACTCTTCCATGCTTTTAAAAGCCAAATAAACACAGAACTATCCCAAGAAAACATTCTCAGGGACAGCTAGGACTTTGCCAAGAAAAATAATCCAAGATTATATACTGCTGATCTTTCTGTCTGCCTCTCAATAAGCTTTGAACCCAAACCACCACAAATAATACCCACTTCAGTTCTCCACATGTGAACCACTTCCAGCATGAAAACACACAACCACACAAAGGTTGTAATAGTTCAGCCACCACAAGTTATGCTGGGTTAGCGAGAACATAAGATGCATCTCCTTAGCAAAATCCTAGTATTTCCCTTCTCTCTGCACCACTGAGCTGCCACAGAATGGTAAGGTAGGAAAGGACCTCAAGGATCATCTAGTCCCAATCCCCTGCCATGTGCAGGGGCACTTCCTACTAGTACAGGTCACTCAAGGCCTCATCCAACCTGGCTTTGAACACCTCCAGGGAGGAAGCAGCCACAACCTCCCTGGGCAACCTGTGCCAGTGTCTCACCACCCTCACTGCAAACAACTTCCTCCTAACATCCAGTCTAAATCTCCCCTCTGTCAGTTCAAACCCATTGCCCCTCGTCCTGTCATTGCAAGACCTTGCCAGTAGTCCCTCCCCAGTCTACCCATACCCCCCTTCAGATACTGGACGGCTACTCTCAGGTCTCCTGGAAGCCTTCTCTTCTCCAGGCTGCAGAGCCCCAACTCTCTCAGCCTGTCCTCATAGCAGAGCTGCTGCAGCCTTCTGATTGTCTTTGTGGCCCCCTCTGGACCTGCTGCAACACTTCCATGTCCTTCCTGTGCTGGGGGTTTCAGAACTGCACACAGTACTCCAGGTGGGGTAAGAACAGAGCAAAGGGTCAGAACTCCCTCCCTTGCCCTGCTGCCCACACTGCTGTTGATGCAGCCCAGGATTTGGTTGCTGTCTGGGTTGACATTTATATAATGTAAAATGTCTCTGAATCTCTTCTTAGAAACTCTTCTTAGTAGAAACAGAAAGTTTCACTTTATTATACCAGAGGAATTCCTACATTTATGAACACCAATTTGACTCAGAGTGGAGTCAAAACTGGGGAGGGACATTTTAGAATATCAGGTAATAACAGGACTAGGGGGAACAGAGCAAAGCTGGAGGTGGGGCTATTCAGCCTGGACCTGAGGAGGAAGTTGTTCATCATGAGAGTGGTGAGAGCCTGCAATGGATTGCCCAGGGAGATGGTTGAGGTCCCATCACTGGAGCTGTTTAAGGCCAGGCTGCTTGAGGCTCTGGCCAGGCTGATCTAGGGTAGGATGTCCCTGCCCATGGCAGGGGGTTGGAACCAGCTGATCCTTGTGGTCCCTTCCAACCCTGACTGATTCTATGATCCTATGAAACTCTTAATTAAATTAAGGAAATATTAGTAGGAAAAGATCTTGCAAGAAGCACTGTCACAAGCTTGCTTCTCCACGTCATCCCTTTTTTCTCCTTTCATACAGAAAAGGGATGCAAATAATATACAATTATTGTAAAGCAAACACTTTGTTTATTCATCAGATTAAAACATATCAAAAAAGCTAACAACCAGAAATCTTCAAGAAAACATATGAATGGACTTCAGAAAAATAATCCAGGCCAAAAGCAGACAGATGTATTTTCTCTTAAAGATAACTTTCTCAAAACAAAATATCCAATAAAAACTGGATGATTCCACCACCACCACCACCAGCTGACAAAATTCAGGTGTCACAGCATAGGAAAAAATCCAAAACCATTTAAGAAATCATAAAGTGCATCTGAAATAGAGAATCATCCTTTATAAAAAGTCTTGTCAGTTGNCCTGCCCATGGCAGGGGGTTGGAACCAGCTGATCCTTGTGGTCCCTTCCAACCCTGACTGATTCTATGATCCTATGAAACTCTTAATTAAATTAAGGAAATATTAGTAGGAAAAGATCTTGCAAGAAGCACTGTCACAAGCTTGCTTCTCCACGTCATCCCTTTTTTCTCCTTTCATACAGAAAAGGGATGCAAATAATATACAATTATTGTAAAGCAAACACTTTGTTTATTCATCAGATTAAAACATATCAAAAAAGCTAACAACCAGAAATCTTCAAGAAAACATATGAATGGACTTCAGAAAAATAATCCAGGCCAAAAGCAGACAGATGTATTTTCTCTTAAAGATAACTTTCTCAAAACAAAATATCCAATAAAAACTGGATGATTCCACCACCACCACCACCAGCTGACAAAATTCAGGTGTCACAGCATAGGAAAAAATCCAAAACCATTTAAGAAATCATAAAGTGCATCTGAAATAGAGAATCATCCTTTATAAAAAGTCTTGTCAGTTGTGTAACCCTTAAATACTATTTCATCTGGAAACAGACAAGAGAAAAAATGAAAATTAACTTTGTGCTTTCAAAGAAAAATGTGTACACTTTTCCAGGAAAATTTGCAACCTAGCTGAAGAATAAGGCTGACCACTTCCTTGTTGACAGATTCCCACAAACATCTGTGGGCTCAGACCACCAAACTCCACACAATACAGTGAAAGACAATGAACATATTTAAGATGGTCAGGCTCCTACTATTAAAATGAGGGTCCTCAATGGTAGTTGAAAGGGTCTGTTTTATTCCTCCCATGTGATTCAGGTTTGACTTAAATGAGACCATTCACTGGCCTAATTAGGATTCAGCAAATGTTGCCCTCTTTGTGAAGGTTGATAAAGACAGCCTCAGGAAAAAAAAAACAAAACAAAACACAGAGTTGCTCACAATATTCTCAGTAACTTCTGCTACCAGAATGGTTCCACACATCCACAAAATCCTCTTCTCTGGAAGTACAGAGAGGTCAGCTTCTGATTCTTTAAGTAAAGGTGTTCTTTTTCAATCACACTTTTCCTATTTCTCCATTACCAACAGATCTAGGACACAGCAGTGAAAGCTAGCCAGCATCTATTAGAGACCTTAAATGACCTTCACAAGAAATGTAGATAAGCTTTAAAAGTTTAATTTTGCTCCTTTTATGGTTAGTAGCTTAAATAGTCATTGCTCAATTAGCTATTACTGACTTGGCATAAGAAATGCAGAGGTTAAACACCTGCTTCTATGAAGTTTCTGAAGCATATTCTGCTTTTTAAACTACAAGAAAGACTCAAAGTAACACTAATATGAAAAAAAAAAAAAAGGAAACACTACTACAGGGCACACCAAAAGCTCAGAAATCAGGAATTCTGAAGCTATGCAACATCAATCTCTCAATAAAACAAATTTTCATTTACCTTCTGCCAGCATGATGGACAGAAGCACATAGTCAAAGCAGAGCAGCCTAGCTGTGTGTATGGTATCATTTACATACAGGTTTACTTTTTGTTTAATAGTTCTTTGATAAACAGAAGGGGGAGGGGAAAAAAAAAAGGTAAAAAGATCCTGAAAACAACTTTTTAGAACAATAAAATGATGACCAAAAAGCAAATGTGTTGGGATCTGTCTTAACTGACATAAGCACTTACTGAAAAGACAAATTCCCAGTTTTCCACTAGTTTCAAGTTCTATCTCCATCCTGACTGTATCAGATCTTAGATGCTAACTGTCCTGGAATTACCACTTAATCCCACATCCCAGATCACTGGAACTTTACTGTTGTGTTTTGTCTCCCAGTAAGAGAGACAGAAAACTATCTAGTATTTTGAGACCAGAATGATTTAAGAAGCATAGCCATTCTACATTGCTCACAGATGTGAAGTGTTCAAATAATGTCCCATATGAGAGAGATTTCCAAATTAAGTGCAGAAAAGGACTTGAAAGTACTGGTGGATGAGAAGCTGGACATGAGATGTGCTGGTTTGAGGCTAATTGGAATATTTTAAGGAAAAACATTATATTATAGACTGTGAAAAGCAAACAATGGTGATGTCTGCTTCACTCATAGGCTTGCTGAGATGTATAAAAACAGGAACACAAGTATAGATAACACAGTCTCTTGGTCTCTCTCTCTGGGAGTCAGTGGGTCCTCTCTTCTCTGCTGAATAACCTAACCACTTTCCTTCTAGACCCCCTGGCTGATCCTCCAAATTCACCTTACACATAAGGCAGACCCTGGGGTAAGGTGTAGGGGTGTGAAGAAGATGGAAGTGTGGTTGGGAGCCCCTCCTGGGGACTCTGATTTTTGGGAGGGGAGTTGTGTTTCTGTATTGCTTTAACTTGTATATTTCTGTAAATATTCCTGTGTATTGTGTATGTATCTGCTTGCTAATCTGTAAATAGAGCTTCAGTTCTTAACTTTCAGCTGGTTGAGTCCAGTCTGGGTGATTTTACAAAGTGTGGGGAGGTGGGGAACTCCCAAACCATCACATGAGACAACAATGTGCATTTGCAGTCCAGAAGGCAAATGGCATCCTGGGCTGCATCAGAAGAAGTATGGCCAGCTGGTCAAGAGTTGATTCTGCCACTCTGCTCAGGTGACACCTCACCTCAGGTACTGCATCTAGCTCTGGTACCCTCAACACAGGACATGAACCTGCTGGATCAGGTCCAGAAGAGGGGCACAAAGATGAACAGAGGGCTGGAACATCTCTCCTATGAAGACAGGTTGAAAGAAAACCAGAGTTTTAGTTCTAAATCTCTCCCTCTGATTTCACATACCTGATTCTCAAGTACTGGTCTCATTTCTACATGGGCATGCAAATCAGCCATGGGTGTAGCACAAATCAATTTAAAAAGAAGGAATGAAATAATATAGCTGCTAACTGTATTTAGTAGTTGTGAGAAAAGAAGAAGATTGCTTTGGATTTCCTTGGTTTGTAAAAAACACATTTTAAGAAAGTGTCCTTGCTAAAATCTATTAATCATTTTTCAGTTGTACCTTAATCAGCCTTCTAAGGTTTAAAAACATGACTGTTTAGAGCCTAACTTGAACAAGGTTCTACAGCAACCATTTTTTATAGCTATGCAGAGCTACTTTTGCACACTTAAAACACCAATAGAGTCATCAGGAGAAAAAAAAATATGCCATAAGGAAGAAATGAAACAGTATTTTAATTTACAAATTAAAGTCCAGTTATTCAGAACAACTTTTAAAACCATAAAGCAAAAGCTTAACTGCAATAAGTTCTAAGCCTGTTTCCCAACCTTTTGCATCAGTTGTCAATACTGAAGTTCTGCACAGGAAATAAAAGAAGTATGATCACTTCTCACAGCAAAAGCACATGCAAAACCACCCACCCTTAAAGTACCAATTAATAATGCCTAATACATACCTTTTCTCCTGCCTGAGGCCTCTTCATTGCATAGCAACAGAAGGGCCAGAAAAGAAAAAAATGGAGACAGAACAAGGAGGAATGGCCTCAAGCTGAGGCTGGGGAGGTTTAGATTGGACGTTAGGAAGAAGTTTTTCATGTAGATAGTGGTCAGGGACTGGAATGAGCTGCCCAGGGAGGTGGTGGAGTCCCCCACCCTGGCTGTGTTTAAGGGTGGTTTGGATGTGGTGCTTAGGGCTGTGGTTTAAGGTGAATCTTGTAGATTCTAGGTTCTAGGGTGGCCTTAGTGATGCTGAGGGGCTTTGCCAACCTGGGTGTGTTTGTGATTTCTGTGATTTTCTTTTGAGAGGAAGCCATTCACAGTTCAATGAAGATAATGATGTACAGGCAAGGTGAGGGGAAGAGGCAGAAGATATCAACATTATTCTGGTTTGAATTGGTCTCTTCCATCCTGTAATGCTGAATGGCAAATAACCAGAGCAGTGAGGTTCCTGTTTGCACCAGTAGTGGATCTATGCTTGCCTTGTCTATCTGGACCTGCCAGGTTTGGGACTCTACAGCACAGCCTCAGCTAAACTGACCCATTTAAGCAGACACTACCCAACAATTACTCTGCAGAAATAACCTAAATCATTTCCACAGTTATAAACCAACTTGCTTTAACCTGGGAAAGCACAATCCAGAAAAGCAGTATGTTGAGCTACATTAGGAGCAAGGCTTGCTGGATTTTCTTCAGTATTTGGAAAAAATTAAGCTGCTCAAAACCAAAAGTAGCTTTCAATTTCTTAAGATAATTTGAGTTTGCTCCAGGCATCCCTTACAAAAGCAACTGACAGATCTCCTGCCACCTTCACATAACAGAAAAATTACAATTCCACTATGATAAAAATCTTAGAAAAGTATTAAAAGAACAAAACACCACTTTGTGGACTTGCCAGAGTGCACAGAGCATACACATTTTGCCCTTTCATGACATACTGCAACACTACTTAGATTTCACCATTCATGCATACTCACTCTAGCAGTCACAACAGGTTAGAGCTAACTGCACCTGACACAGAACCAGAACACATGATAGTTTCAAGCTCATATAGCTATATAAATTTTCAAACCAGGCTTTATACAAGTCACAGAACAGCACACAAGCTACACAACTGACTCCTTGAGACCAAAATCAATTTTTTTTAAATAATTGGCCTGAGGAGATTGCTTACCTACAGCTGAAACTACCAGATCTCTCCAGAAAAATTAAAAGCTAGATGAACAGCCAACATGCCTTTCCAAAATTTTTAATCCTGGCCCTAATAATTAAGTACAAAAGTACAGGAGCATCTGTTTAAAAGAGGGAAAAGGCCCAGGTCTCTTTTGTTTGGTATTTTCAAAGAGCAACACAGCCCTCTAGTGGAAAAAATTACAGATCATGAACTTATACAAGAAACATGCTAGGGAAGTGGTTTCTCTGTAACCTAAGTGATGCTGAAACTTTAAGACATTAAAAACAACACACAGAGAAAAACTGCACACTCTCTTCAGTTCTTCACAGCAGAGCAGTGACTTGGAAAGAACAAACTGACAATTTACACTACTCACAGTTAAAGTGTACATAGAAAAACAAGTTTTTTAAAACCAGGGGGATTGGACACAAGACTGAAGTGTTCAGGAAGTCAGTCTTCTTTTTACTACATCACCTTTACCATGATTAAAATCCACCTTATCTTCTGTTGTGATACTCAAAGTTGGAGCTTGAAAAACCAAGGAAGAGAAAAATCAAATTATTTGGACCACACTGTCAGAACAACAACAAAAAAAAACCACAAACTTGCAAATTAAGAAAACATTTTACTAATAACTCTTGAGCTGCTATGATTTTAAGAACAGAATAATTCATTAACCTTCTTCAAGTTGCTAAAGAAAACTAATGAAGTGTTTACAAACCTAATTTTTTGTTCCTTGCACATATTTTCACCCATCTTTTTTGCAGCCATTTTAAAGGACTAAGTAAAGCAAGTGAGTACATCATTTAGGGAATTGAGCCCATAGTCCTAACTAGTAATGAAATGAAGAACCACAGAGGAGACAGCCTCCCAATTTCACAGACATGTCAGAGAATTTAATGGCAATGCAGTAACATTTAAGACATGTGATTCCACTAGAACTCTAACACTGCTTAAGACATCCACAGCACTCCCTCAGTAACTAAGGAACCATCTCTATTTTTCAGAAAAGGAGGAGATTTTTCAACTATGAGGAAAAAAAACCACCACCATTCATGGAAACCTGCATTGCATTGCACTCTCTGTATTAGATTTTAGCAGAGAGATAATTACCTTATCGCTCTGCCTTGGCTGATCTGTTTTTACTTTGCTATCTTTATAGTCCATATAAGATGAATAAAATAAACAAGTTCATTCTCAGGATTTTCCAAATTCAGTACATTGCTGTGTACTCAAGATATATTGAAAATGGATCTTTCTGCATTTTGATAGACTCCAGGCTACCAACTTACGCCCTGATCTTTGTTCTACTCATCTTGAAGGAGCATCTACAACAAGAAGTGGAACACAGAGCTGCAATCCTACAGTTACCAGGGAATAAGCTCCAGAACCGATGCAACTCTGCTTCTTTTCATTAGTATGGAGCCCCAAAGAATTGCATAGACATATTAAACCTCACAGGAAACTCTACACTGCAATCCACAACATGACACTGACACATCCAAACCAGATTGCCAAATACCACAAAGCATAGTTAAGAGCTGAGTGAAGTTAAAATTGATCTTAAAGACTCAGAGATTCAAGAAACTTCACATTCTGACAGTTACATCCAAATTAATTAGACAAGAACAGTATTAGCAACCCCTAAAGGGGGAGTGTTCCCTTTACACTACACTAAGGAGTTTGAAGGTGGTTTTTCTTCATCATACAGGTCAATCATAAACCATTACCAGCACAAGCCCAGCTCACACTCATCATTCGCAGAACCCCCTAGAGCCAGAGAAAAAAAAGAATACAGGTTACATAAAGCATAGATCCTTCAACTGCTTTCTCCTTAATCCATACTCCATAGCAACTGGTAAGTGGTATCTGACACAAAGCCTAGGACTATAGCAACACTAAATGCAGCACTGTATGCCCAAGTTTTGAATTACATAGGCCATAACACCACCTTAATCACACATTTACTACACCACCTTCTGGACTCCTTATGTGTTAAGATCATACAGCAGCATAAGCTCACGGTTTACTTCACTTCCACTCTTCTTGATATGCTTCTGACCAGGGGTGATATCCTGTCCTCACCTACTAGTAGAATTCAAGGAAGCATGTGTGTATGTGCACATCTACATCTGCAGATATATGCTGGAAGCAAAGATTTGGTGCAGGATATGTTCACTCGCGATCGATCCAAATTATAAACTAAGTAAGAAACAGTAAAAAAAAAGAAAGTCTTGACAAAAGTACCATACATCTCAGATGAAACTTTTGCCATAAATGAAGGTTTCTCCTGCTGAAGGCAAATTATGTGAGCCCAGGTAGTTCTTAAACATTGTGAGACTGGACAGCTGCATGTAAAACAAATTCTGTTGCTGGATGCAATGTAAAGATATGGTGTGCCAAGAATCGGGAACATAAACCTTACTTGGGAGCACAAATACTTCACTGAGATGGGCAAGTCCAACACTTGCTGTCCTACCTGCAACAGGCATCTGTAGCAGCATATCAAGCAGTGACAGTGGGATATGTGCTCTTAAAAGTCTAAACTGCAAGCCACAGGAAAGCTGCAAAGTCTTCGTTTGACTCTTGCAGGATAGGACACTCCTAAATAATTAAGAGGTAAAGACTAAGAGAATTCAGGGTGGTAAGTCCTGCTACTAGCCCATTGTTGGTCTGCAACAATGTCCTCAGAAATGCAGTCAAGATCCCACATTAAAAGATCCCAAACGATGGACATCAGGACTCATTTAGCATTGCTGCAATCCCCCCCATAAAGAAAAACACAAACCACAAAAGGGTACAAAATAATAACAGCTATCCAGGATTTTGGTAGATCACCCCATTTACCAGAAAAGTTCGAATCTAGCACCAAACTGCATCAGTGTTTTAATACTTGTGGGTCCTCTACAATCCACAGAAAAAGGCACATCCTAGGCAGGTTGCTGTGTGAAACTTCAGCCTAGCAAATGAAGCTGGAGAAGAAATCCTGTCTTCTGAGAAGAGAGGCAAAGCTTCTAAGCACCAAAGCTTCATTATAAAATGAAACAAAAGCAGCTAATTAGAATCTTTTGAATACTCAACCACTATAGGACTAATACTATGGAACAGATCCCTGAACACTCTGAGTGTCTGCACAGACTTACAAACCTGCTAGAAAATACAACCAACGAGGATTTCAAGAAGTCATAAACATATACTACTGCCTTAAAGAAGCATCCAGTCTGACATTCTGACACAAGTTTGTCATCAAGTTGACTTGAAAATATCTTCAGAGATAAAAATTTCACAGTCTCCTTGGAAAATCTTTACCTGAGTTTGCTTGTTGCTATTAGAAAGTTTTTCCGAATACTTTCTCTGAACTCTCTTGCAGCCATAACAAATCCTGCACTTTTTATCACCTTTCTGGCTAGGACAAGGGAAGTTCCCTTCTCTGTCACAGTAATCATTTATATATTTAGAATCATAGAATGGTAAGGTTGGAAGGGACCTCAAGGATCATCTAGTTCCAACCCACTGCCATAGGCAGGGACACCTCCCACTAGTACAGGGCACTCAAGGCCTCCTCCAACCTGGCCTTGAACACCTCCAGGGAGGGAGCAGCCACAACCTCCCTGGACAAACTCTGCCAGTGTCTCACCACCCTCACNGAAAGCCTTCTCTTCTCCAGGCTGCAGAGCCCCAACTCTCTCAGCCTGCCCTCACAGCAGAGCTGCTGCAGCCCTCTGAGCATCTTTGTGGCTCTCCTCTGGACCTGCTGCAACACTTCCATGTCCTTCCTGTGCTGGGGGTTCCAGAACTGCACACAGTACTCCAGGTGGGGTCTGACAAGAGCAGAGTAAAGGGGCAGAATCCCCTCCCTTGCCCTGCTGCCCACACTGCTCTTGCTGCAGCCCAGGGCTCAGCTGGCTGTCTGGGCTGACATTTATATAATATAAAATGTCTCCAACACCATTTAACAGGAAAAAACCAACGAAAAAAACCCATTTGTTTCAGAGCTTTTCTTTCCTGTAGCTCTCCTCTACGCTTCAAATCATCCACAGGTTTTTAAAGAGTACTACACAAATGTGAACAAAGACTTCTAACTAGAAGTTTTAGATAGAAATGATGCAAGTCATGTTTGAATACCAAAAGCACACAGATATGTGAACAGCAAAGTAGCCTGTAAGGTAAAAGATGGCAATCTTATGTGTAATGTTAACCTACCTATTCCTGAATTTGCTCCTGTGATTATAACCACTTTCCCACTCAAGTCACAGCCCTGGAGTATTTCCATTGCAGTACTGTTTCCATCATATTTTTGCCTAGCAGTAGGTTTTACTGGATTGTCTTCAACTGTAAAGGCCAGTCTTGGGTCAAGGTAGGTAGTCCTTTTGTTTATGTGGCTGCAAAAAAAAACAGAAGAATTATTTGGATCCTTCTGTATACTGTAACTAGAAATTAAATGTATTTTAACCAATGTTGTGTACTATTTCAGTGCATTACTTAAATTCTCCAAAATCTACTTTTTTTTTTTCAGTTTTGTAAAAATGAGGCTGATTCCTTTTATATCAGACATTTTCACAATTGTGACTGCATCTACTCATAATTTTACTCATATAGTTCACAATGCTATCTGAACTTCACATGAAACCCTGACACAGAAAGCAGAATTTTGTGAAGGGAAAAGTCCGTTCTATCAGGGAAGATCACAGAAGCATAGAATGGTAAGGTTGGAAGGGACCTCAAGGATCATCTAGTTCCAACCCCCTGCCATAGGCAGGGACACCTCCCACTACTACAGCTCACTCAAGGCCTCCTCCAACCTGGCCTTGAACACCTCCAGGGAGGGAGCAGCCACAATCTCCCTGGGCAACCTGTGCCAGTGCCTCACCACCCTCACTGCAAACAACTTCCTCCTAACATCCAGTCTAAATCTCCCCTCTGCCAGTTCAAACCCATTGCCCCTTGTCCTGTCATTGCAAGACCTTATCAATAGTCCCTCCCCAGCCTTCCTGTAGGCCCCCTTCAGATACTGGAAAGCTACTCTAAGGTCTCCTCAAAGCCTTCTCTTCTCCAGGCTGAAAAGCCCCAACTCTCTCAGCCTGTCCTCATAGCAGAGATGCTCCAGTCCTCTTCGTGGCCCTCCTCTGGACCCGCTGCAACACTTCCATGTCCTTCCTGTGCTGGGGGCTCCAGAACTGCACACAGTAGGAGCTCTACAAAAGGGGCCTGCTCTACTCCCTTGCAACAATCTAGCAGAGACAATTTAGACACTAAGCAACAACTTTCATTCTTTAGCCCTTATTTACAGGACAGAGACTACACTTAACTATTTTGCTGGGAATATGTTTCACTCTGCCAAATCATTTAAGATAGCTTACCCCACTTTAAGGTTGACATTAAAAAGCTACACAGGAAACATTCCCAGAAATCTTTCTCCTCTTACCTTTCTAAAAATCTTTGCTAGCTCAGCCTTGTTCTTTCTGTGCTTTACATTGCAAGTCAGAGCTGAGGCTATCTTGTTTTTATCTTACTTGTTCAAAGCACTGTAAATCACCCGTGTGAAGGTGTACAAACAAAACAAGCCCACATAAACACTGCCTGAGGGTCAGTTCACATTTCAAGACTGGATATGCAAGCCAGTTTAGTCTGCCACCCAAGCTACTCTGTACACACAGACCTCAGAAAAGCACAAACGGGTGTTTAGACACTGCTACAACTGCAATGGCTACATAAGGATGCTGAAGTTGTACTTACTCATTAATTATTCATTCCATCTGACATTTTCACAGCATCATAACTCCAAACAGGCCACCCAACATGAAATACAGCTGTCCTATTTGTCCATACTCTACATTTTAACATACTTACTCCACAAAATAGACTTGTCCATTTTCATCAGTCTCCTGCTCCCATCCATATGGCAGATCTAGGAAACACACAAAACATTTACTGTTGTGATGCATTAAAGTACACTCCCATTGGATGCTGAAGTAATTTCTCAACTAGATGTGGGAAAACTCTGCATTATTACTGTAGGTCATGCAGCTATCTGCTGCACTTCAATATTGGAACTTGAAATAAGGTCTGTTTCCCTAGCCACACATAACTGGTGCTTAATAAAAGCACATCTGTAGTGACTTCCATGTCAAGTATAAAGATANACCACACATAACTGGTGCTTAATAAAAGCACAGCATACAGGAGATCAGGCACATCTGTAGTGACTTCCATGTCAAGTATAAAGATAACCTAGACATTATTTATACAGATTTTTTCATGTTATAGCACAAACAGGCAAAATGAAGCCATGCTTTCTAGTATATATACAGCTATACTGCACACAGTTCAGTGTCTAACCCTGATGAAGTAAATAGCAGAAACATTGAACCAATGTAGGAAAAGTTACATGCTACACATAGCAAAAGCTCAGAAAGCTCAAGTGGGTATGGACTATTTTAAATAGTACCTAAATGATTCTGTGAAGTTGGGAGGATAACAAAACAACAAAAATGACAGGTCTTTACCAAATCAGCTCTCATATGAAAGACCCTAATGAAGTGCTTAATAGATATCATCTCCAGTATTTCCAATCCTGGATGAAAAAATTTAACTGTAATTCAGCCTGCTCAAAATCTACCAATATCAATCTAGTTATTGTCACAATAGCAATGCCAAAAGAAACAAGGTTTGCCAACAGCATAGTCCTCCTAGTTATGCCATATCTAGCTTCTGGGAAGATCTAATTTAAGACACTGATCCAAGGTCCTTAGGAAGTCATACACCCTTGGAAGTGTCCTGCAACACTGGCTGTCTTCTCTACTGGCACAAATATTCAGTTGTACAATGAAAACTAATAGGACCTTCTTCTGTTCCAGGGATGTTCTTTGATAAAAGATTCTTGGAATAATATAATCCAACTATAAAAATTACCAAGTGAACACCAAGATAACCCAACACAACCAGGGGGTTCTGTAAAGGTTAATTTGAGTATATGTTTTACAAGCCACAGTAAAAGAATCCCTTGATCCTGCTATCAGTACTTTGGATTTTTGGAGCAACATGAGAAAGCCATAAAACTGTAAAGCTCCACACAGGCACAATCACACAGGTGAAGCCCCACTGACATCAGAAGCATTTTGCAAGTTCAGGTTGCCCAGATGTTTGTGAGCCAAGAGATCAAAATGGGATTCAGCTCCTGCACAAACTTTAACTGACTCTTTTAACGTAGTTTCAGTTCATCCCAAAAGCTTAACACAAACCTCCTGCAACACGTTTCCTCTTCCCAGACTTAGGATGTTCCCATTGTGTTTTTTCTTCCAGGTGACTGTAGGAAAAAGAAACGTTTTATGATTTTTTTTTTTTTAAAATTGCCCAATAACTTCCCTGATATAATCCAAAACTTGGTTTTGTATGGTAAATAAAGTTTTCTGTTTGTTTGCTTTTTAGTCTTCTAAAAAAAAAAACACCAAAAAACCAAAACAAACAACTAATTGGAGAGCACAGGAGGCTGAAAAGCTTCAAACTAACGTTTGGCTTTCAACTGAAGTTTTGTTGCTTACAACAAAAACAAAGCCCTCAAATCATTAAAGACTACTATTAACAGACTCAGAAATTACGTCCAAAAATGGTCACGCTTGGCAGGAAATTGGAAGAAGCAAGAAAAGAATTTAACAAACACTAGTAGAAATGGTATCAGGAAGTTTTCAAATGACAACAGCACCTTTCTAAAACTCTCGTGTAAAACACTGATTTGGAAGCTATAATCTAAGTGAGTCTGGATTTATACTCAAGCAATTGCAGCTTTGGACAGATAAGCTTATCCAAAGGCCTTGACAAGCAGACTAGTCAAACTCAGAGATTTTATTCATTTAAATGAGTTTCGCTTCGTGTAGGAATGCAGAAGACGACAATGCTGTATAAGGACTCCCCACGGAAGCACGAAACGCAACACACCAGCGCCAGCCGTGTGGCAACTCGCTCCTGCACCGACGAGGGACCGCAGCTGCTCCAGCAGCACTCTCAGAGGAGGCAGCAGGCTGTGGCTGTGCCCAGCGGCGCTCAGCACCGCGCAGAGCCACCTGCTCGCTTGCCCGCCGCTCCTCCAGCCTCTCTGCCGCCGCTTGCTCCCACCGCTGGGCTAGCCTCGGCGGGGCGGACGCTGGCAGTACCCAGCCCACCCCCTACGCTGCCAGGCGCCAGGAGGGCACCGCACGCGGAAACAGAGTCACACGGGGCGCGCTCTCCCGTCACAGTGCCCTGCTCCGGCCCCCGCCACCCCCGGGGTAAAGCGTAAGAAGTGGCGGTTCCCGCCCCCCGCACTGAGGGGCAGCGGCGGCAGCTCCGCGGATGCTGCCCCAGGGGGAAGAGGTGGGCGGTCAGACAGCTCCGAGCACGCCCACCACCATGCCTTACTTGGCGTAGTAAACCCAGCCGTCCTTGGTGGTCCGCTCCTCCCAGCCTGGCGGCAGCTCCTCCTCACTATCCGTGTCCTCCAGCCCCGCGTACTTCAGCGCCGCCATTGGGCCGGGCTCCCCACGCAGCCCCACTCCACAACCAGCGCCAGCCAGCGTCCGCACTTCACCGCCCCTTCCGGCCGGCCCAGCCAATTGCGCGGCGCTCCGGCAGCAGGGCGCTTGGGAAGCGTAGTCCGACTTTGCGGGCCTGTATAGAAGAGGGCGGATGTTGTTTTGTCAGACCCGCCTTCAGCCCGCTGACTATCACCTGTGCCATTCAGCTTTTAAATCCTCATGGGCTCCGTTATTATCGACAGCACAAGATTTTGGGGCCCGTTTAGTGTTTCCAGCTGTCTGTTTTCAGAGATGGGTGTGAGCCTAGAGAGGCCTGGAAAGTTCCTTAAACTTTCTGACGTTAGTTGTCATGTCCTGATCTCTGGGGCAAAGTTTCACTGCCGTGGCCCTGTTAGCTCCGCTATGTTGCGTGGTTTGGTGAGGATGGCCTGTAGGGACAGAAGCGCCTCTCTCCACGCTGAAGATGTGCTTGGGAGACTGCAGGCCACCTTGCCTGCCCAGCTGTACGGGCTCCTGTCCCAAGTCTCTGTCACACTTGGCCACGTAAATGCAGTCAGCTGCGGAGGCTGAAGCACCACAGGTTAGTGAATTGAGAGAAACTCATAGTATCTCCTGTCCTGGCAGCCGAAGCCCAGGCAGAATACTGTGTGGCTGTGTGAGGTGAAGTGTATCTATTACTAGTGGAGGCTCTGAGGTGACCTTCTTGTGGCCTTCCAGTATCTGAACTGGACTGAAAAAATGCTGGGGAGGGACTTTTTACTCTATCAGGTAATGACAGGACTAGGGGGAATGGAGCAAAGTTGGAGCTG
This sequence comes from Eubucco bourcierii, assembly GCA_013396675.1. Lineage (NCBI taxonomy): Eukaryota > Metazoa > Chordata > Aves > Piciformes > Ramphastidae > Eubucco > Eubucco bourcierii. Next base: position 926,898 of record VWZE01010457.1, read on the forward strand.
GGGCTATTCAGCCTGGACCTGAGGAGGAAGTTGTTCATCATGAGAGTGGTGAGACCCTGCAACGGGTTGCCCAGGGAGATGGTTGAGGCCCCATCCCTGGAGGTGTTTAAGGCAAGGCTGGTTGAGGCTCTGGCCAGGCTGATCTAGGGTAGGATGTCCCTGCCCATGGCAGGAGGTTTGGAACTATCTGATCGTTGTGGTCCCTTCCAACCGTGACTGATTCTATGATCCTGTGATTCTGTTCAGCAAATGTGCCTTTCCTCTGACCTACCTCTGATCCTGTACTGAAATGCTGATATATTCAGAGCTATTCATATAACCGAACCACACTGCCAGCCCTTGTAACAGCACCTTCCCATTTTCTTAGCCAAGTGTTTTCAGCATTAAAAAAGCACAAACCGTGTTGGACGGAGGCTGTAATGGCTGAGCGGTGCACTAGGTGGCAGTGCAACCCCACGAATCCCGTGGAGTGATCCCACTCGGGGTAACGTTTTCTTGCGCTGGTTGAGACGCTGACCTGTATGACTCACTCGCTAATGCTGCTATCTGTCTAGAAAAATCCAGCCTGAATTTTTTTCTGCCCTGCTGCTCCTATCCCTTTCTCAGTTTCACTGAGGAATTTATGCCTACTAAATGATCTCTTCCTGGTAGAAATCAAGACACGCGCATCATCAAGAGCCAGGTTTCATGCGAGTGTTTGAAAAGGCTGGAGTAAACATATGGGGAAACAGACTTCTGTGACAAACTCACTTCTGCTCCAGGAAGCTGCTGAAATAATCTATAGGTGTCTGAGTAGAGAGATGGGCTAGGTCTTAAGGAAATAGCTTATTTAAGTTAATATTTGTAGCACAGAAAAAGAGTATTAGTCTAAAGTGGTATTGTAGGAAAAGGTAGTTGTTATATTTCTTCTTTTTTTTTTTTTTTTTTTTTTTAATATCTGTTGGTAATCGGTATCCAACATTCTGTGGATTGTATTCAGTGAGAATATGGAAATCATTTGTATGGCAGTCATCCTATCCCAACCAGCTGTATTGCATGAACTATGCATTATGTCCTGGATGTGTTAAGGCTGCAGGGTGTGTATAGAATCTTAAAATTAAGCATATGTATGTGTATATAGCCATTAAAGAGAACCAGTGCCTTTCATGTAAAAATATTTATTGAATGAAAAAGCAAAGGCTTGGTTTGACAGAGAAACGTAGATGTTAACAAATTGCCTGGAAGTCCTTGGTACACAAATTATATGACACCACAGAAGTCCTAAATTGTTTTCAGTGCAATTTCTGATTTTACAAAAACATTTAAGAAATGCTACAATTCCTTATTTGAAATTTCAGAATCAACAGACTCCAACAGTTATGATACTTTTCATAAATATTTCTTCCTCTCTACTTTTAACCACATCCCTCTGTTTCAGAAAGTTTTCATTGGGTTGTTTTAAAAAAAAAAAAAAAAAGTCACAAGTTTTGCTGATTTGGTAACTTGTTTATTTAATTGCTTCAGAGAACATCAAAATTTCAACATGTAGTTCAAATTCTAGCAAATGGAAGATTCATTCTCTTTCAGGGATCACATAAGTCCTTTGCCATCTTTTCCAGCTTTTTGGTTTTACATCACTTGCCAGCCTATCTTACCTATATAATATGAAATGACATCAAAAGGCTTCATGCAGACAGAGGAGATTTAGACTTGATTTTAGTTGGGGTCTGTGATGGTTTGGGAGTTCCCCACCCCCCACACTTTGTAAAAGCACCCAGACTAGACTCAGCCAGCTGGAAGTTAAGGACTGAAGCTCTATTTACAGCTTAGTGCAATATACAAGCAGAGATATATGCAATAGACAGGAATATTTACAAAAATATACAAGTTAAAGGTAATACAGAAACACAACTCCCCTCCCAGAAATCAGAGTCCCCAGGAGGGACTCTCAACCACCCTTCTGCCTTCTCCCCACCCCTATACCTTACCCCAAGGTTTGGCTTACGCTCAAGATGAGTTTGGAGGATTGGCCAGGGAGGTTAGAAGGAAAGTGGTTAGTTAGGTTACTCTGCAGAGAGGAGAAAGCAAGAAGCTGGACAGCCCAAGTGTGTCCGGGAGAGTGCCTTATCTATGTTTTGTGTTCTTGTGTTCTACATCTCAGCAAGCCTATGAGTGAAGTAGACATCACCATTGTTTTCTTTTCACAGCCTATAATATAATTTTATCCATTAAAATATTCCAATTAGCCTCAGACCAGCACATGCAAGTCCAGTTTCCTGTCCATTTATACCAAAATGCAGAACTAGTTCTGATAGGTTTCTCAAGTGGCGGAAAACAGTGGCCACAATTCCTGTAAAAGGAATTTCTTGTTAATGTCAGGACACAGATTGAGGCCTGTAACAGGCTTACTACAAATTCAGACATTCTTTCTGGTCACAAAAACAGTAGGAGTAGGCCTTTGTCCTTATCCCTTCTTCCTCATCAGCTCTGTGTTAGGAAAGCAAGAAATTGTATATAAATGGACTGAGCGTACACACTTACAGTTGAAGTGTGCCGTAAGCAATTGTTTTTGTTGCCCTTTTTAGGGGTTGCTTTTTGTTGTTTTCTAATAGCAGTTAGGTAAGGTTACCAACCATTTTCTTTCACTGCAGAAAGAGAGTGTCTCTCTGTATTATTACAGTGATCTCGGTCATCACTTTCATTCAGGCAGGGTAGTAAATAATTTATTCTGCTTACGATCCCCTGTAACTTGGTTTTCAGAGTCATATTTTAGCAAATAGTGCTTCAAATATATCAGTCTGATCCATTGCTGCAGCAGACCTCTAAATTAATTCTTTTGATGATTCTAAGCCTTACAGGCCAAGATTAATTCCCCAGCCTGCCAGAAAGTGGATAAATTAAAATGAGAAGACATTTAGAAATAGTTGATGGTTTCACAATAACATAAATGTCAATTAGAATCTTCATCTCTTTTTCTGTTACTCATAACTTATACCATCAAAATTAAATGTATTTGTCTAGCTTGTCCATGAGAAACACTGACAAAACTTTGGTGATATAATTACATTGGTAAGCTAAAGGCATCAAAACTTTAATATTTCTTTAATGTTAGCCATGAGCTTATATGCTTCATTGAATCATGGTCATTGTCAATACTGATTTATCTGACAGGGATTTGGGGACTATGAGTTGTCTGAATGAGAAAAAAAGCATCTAGAGTACACAGCAGAAAAGGTTGATTCACCCTTTTGATAGAGCATGTGTCTGTTTGTTAGAAACCACGATACAGGAATATGACAAAAATCTAAACAGGCCTCAGATCATAATTTTTCAGCAGCTGCCAAAACATGTTTGCATGGGCTACAGCTGTTTCTTTTCAGGTGAAAACTCTGCCTCGATGACTCATGCCTTTCTTACCTTACCATTAGCTTTATGCAGACTACACTCCTTTAATCTAGGATTTTGATCCACTGGGACATGATAAATGAGTATTTGAGCTTCTGTTTAATATGAATGTACTGTGTCCTTCAAATGAACAGTTGGTTTTAATTTCATTTTTTTTCTGGAGTAAAACTCAACTTTCCATAAAAATGTTTGCAAGGTCAGTTGAACTTCCTTTTCAGTTATGGAATTTGTTTAAACTTTTTTAATGCTTGAGTTCTTAGCCATTTTTAGAAATGTCAACAAATGTATCCTCCTTCTTTACATTTAATAACATGGTTTTGTACATTGTATCAAAGTTTATACATTCAAATAGGCCTTTTCATTGTTGATTATCTTCCAGTTTCCTATAAAAACAACAAAACCAATATTTTGCATATGATATCTCTCTATGAACCCTCCGTGAAAATTGTTGAGTTGGAATCCCAGTCACAAAAATGTCTGTGTCCATTATTTAATTATCATTATATTTCCAGAGCAAACAATATACCAGTTAGATGCAAAATTCTGTGAAACACAATGATGCCTTGAAATGTTTGTGGCATCAGTAACCTCCAACAGGCCTTATTTAAATATTGTAATGTCTACTTTCTCTATTTAATTAATATTGTTTTATGAAGAACATGCACAGTGTGGCAGTTACAATGCAAGGTCACATTAAATGTCCTCACCTGCAAATTCTGATAGATTTTCTATATATAAAACTTGTTCAACAGGATTAAAACAACGTTAGGGAGTTATATTTAGCAGTTTTGCTGTAAATGCTGAAAAGGACAACATTTTATCTTTTTATTCATCATTCAAATAAGATTTTTTTTGTTAGTGTCCAGGAGCAAACCTTACCCACTGCAGGAAAGTAACAGTCAAATAATCCAAAAGATGAAGTAGTCTTCAGCCAAACTTTCATCCTATGTATGTTTCAAGAGCTTGTAAATTTCTGCCTTTGTCAGTAGTAATTTTTCCTGCTGTTTGTTTCTTTGTAAGGGTCCTTAGCCTGGAGTGCCCTGGTTCCATAAGCAATGGTACTTACAGGGACAAACACTGAGCATTTATTTTCATTTATTTTTATGCATGTCTCACAATCAAGAAGTTTCTTATTTTCCATATGTTTCTGTGTACATCAGCATGCATAAAAGCCTGTGAGATTAACACCAAACTTACTGGTGTAAAACTTTGTCGTTCTGGCAACTTCTTCAATGACATTGACCCCTTCATTGAAGGTAATTGCAAACCTCCTGTGAGACATCATATCTCAGTTAGCCTCCTGCTGCCCTGGGTGTGATGCAAAGTCAGTTCATTCACCCTGGATTCTATATCCATCTTGGAGGCACTGAAAGATTGATGCAATATTCTTCATGAACTTGTTTAAAAAAGAGAACAAACAATACTCAAGCCTCCCTAGGTACAAAACCCATATTTGAACATACAGAGAAGTATTTACACACATCTACTAAGTAATTATTAATCTTACAGGCTGCAAAATTGGACACTGATAAGCCAGGAAAAGGGGGGGAAAATGAAGTAGAAGTCAACTATCTAAAGTCCTCTAAACACTTGGCTTTAATTGCTTTGTGCAGACAAGAACACAAGAGGTAAATAAAATTAATTAGTGAACAAGAGATTAATGGTAAGGTTCTTATACTTTAGTACAGTGCATGCTTGTATTCACTCTTGGGTTTGCAATGTAAGTTCAGGGATACTACTCACACATCTAAAGTTAAACATCAGATCTGGAGAGTACAGGAGAACATACAGTTCAGTTTTTGGTGATGAATCCAGCTCCTGCCTGAGGCAACAGTGAGGAAATCAATATGCATAGGCAGCATTGCTGGCAATGGAAGAAGAAGGGGCATTACCAGTGTATTTAAAAAATGAGAGCCAATGTGTGGCCACAGACATGAAAAAGATTTAAGTTTTCATTCTGGGGGATTTAAAGGGATTGCCAATAGTTACTTGGGAGAAATCAAAGTGAGGGAGCACAACTATAGGAAAATGGAAAAAAAACGTTGTAATTCTTTATGCATATAAATCAACAGTACCCTTTCTTAGTCAAATTAGCTATCAGTCCTGATTACTCTCATATTTAATGAGCTTCTTCACACCCATAACATGCAGTCTGTGCACAATGAACATAGTTAAAACACAGCTGTTGTTTAGGTTAAATTTTTGTTAGAAAATTTGCTTTCTCCTGAAATTATTTCAGCACAATAGCCATTGTGACTAAGTAACTGCTCCTTTCTTTGATCTAGCAAGTTAGTGACCAGGACTGCCTTATCAATGAAAGCAACTCAGCACAATAAGTATTCAGCACTGATGATATGCAGTCACTTTGCAGCACTATGGAAGCAAGGAGATTATTTAGATACAGGATCAAGAAGATCAAACCAAAATTACTTTATGTCCACTAAACAAAGCATTTTAATCCATATCAAACTGCTAGGAAAAAAACAACTCCTACAAAGAAAAACATCTCTTTTTTCCATAGGCTGGCTGCTGGAATATGTCAAGAAAAACAGGACTTGTGTCAGAAAATTTAGTACATTATGGACTGCAGTAAACAGTTTGGAAATACTTTGAGAAATCTTGAGCTGGTTCTGATCTCCCTTAAACTTCTGCTAACTGACATAGTGACTTTTGACTTGTGGGAGGTTTGAGTCCAGTTTGGATTGTAAAGGAACTTTAGTCTATAGTGTATTTGCATAAAGAAGTATCTTAAGCCCTGCCCTCCCCTCCCCTCAGTTACTTTGGATGGCTGTACACTGTTTATCTGTTCCAAAATCTTGCTTTCGTTGCCTTTTCTCTCTGAATCTCTAAAGGCCATCTCAATGAAGCACATCTCATCTGGTTTGCAGTAATAGCTTTATTTCTTTGGTAAAACTGTGGAAAACTCTTCCTCAGTGCATGTTACACACAGCCCTGTAACAGCATTTCAAGATGTCTAATACAGCTTGATTTTAAAGATGCTCTATCAACCACATCAAGATACCCATACGCTTGATGTGACTGAAACTGTACCTCTTATAAAACATTTATGAATTCAGGGGAAAGGGACCAACTGTCTAGTTTCAGCTAGATTTAATTCCTATTGCACATGACCTTCTGAATAAATCTATCATTCAGATGTTGGTGTAAGGGCACCAGTAGCAACAAATGGGACCATTTACAAGGGCATGTGTGAGTTATGACAGGCTAGCCAGCAGGTTTAGACACACAAGAAAAGGGCTCTTCAGGTAAGGCTTAACTGAGTGTGAGAAGGGATAGAGAGAAGCCTGGCAGCACAGACTGGTGGCAAACACCTTGTTTCTGTAAGATTTCTGTTTCAGTCATTAGTCCTGGCTCTTTTTTTGAAGCTTAATGGTCTACAGTCTCTCAGAGTTGAAAATGTGTCCTGTAGAGTGAACCTTGTCGTCTAAATAAAATAAATTAAGTACTGTGCAGCCTAATGCACGTCCCTTAGGCATTTCACTGGTACTTCTCCTCAGTGGTCTATTATCTTCTGTTTATGGTCCTTCAGCCAATTTTTGTTCTGCCTGAAAATCAATTTGAATTCAGTAAAAGGCTAGCAGTACATTCATTTACATTCCTGACATCTACTGATTCTGTAATTCACTAATGAAAAAGCAGTTCACAGTTGCTTAATCTGCTAACTTTGTTCTCATTAGATCATCTTAACACTAAAGCATTTATGAAAGTGCAAATTAATGGATATATTGGGTTTTGTTTCAAATATTACACAATGACCTGGAAAACACAGTGCATTTCATTGAGTGGTATCTCCCATATGGAGGGAAAACTTCAAATGGCTATCTCATATTGGCACCAAGTAGCTGTATTTTCCAAAGGTCTAAAGTTATTGAGTGTTGACCTTTTGGGTTTGAGTCTGAATGTACTCTTAAAAACCTGGTCATGAGTTGCCCTGAAAGTCTAGCTTTTACTGTACAAGATGTTTGAATTAAGGTATTCACCTTTCCTTACCGAATGAGAATAAATGTTCTGTGGTTTTGAAGAGGGACCAAAGGGAAAGTTACTTCCAAAAATAGTCTGTGCTTGTGCAGCCTTTAAAAATGAAAAATGGATCTTTAAAGAGTAATGGTTAACAATGTGCCCTCATTACTCATGTTTAAATTGCTTTTCTTGGCACAAAATATTTCTGAGCTGGAGTCTCTGTTCCACAGTTGGGAAGAATCCAGCATTTAAAATCTGTGATCAAACTCACAAAACTCTTCAAATTTACTCTATCTTTGGTGGTAAAATGAGCCCCTCAAAATGTATTAATAAAAATCTTCAGAGGACACACTTTTGTGTCCTTAAGCCAGCCACAAAACTCTAACGAGAATCTTCTGCCACAAATATTCAACAAGTGTTTGGAATACCCAAATGTTGCCTATGACAGTGTTGAAAAGCAGATTTCAGTCCTTGCAACTCAAGATCATATTCCTGAATGTTTTTCACATTATTCATTAGCTTCTAATAACAAGTGTGATTCCACTGAGAGCAGAGCCTGATAACATGCTGTTTAACTTTTTCCTCTATAATAGTCAGTTCTGTCTTGATCTTAGGAAAGAATGTGAAGCTATGTCTTAGTTCTTGACACAAGATGGGGAGCAGAGGTGCCTACTACTACGCATACCACTGTCAAGCAAGAAGGTGGGAGGAAGCACAAGTAACAGAGGCAGAGGTTCTTACTTTACTGAGATATTTCCAGCAGTTTACTGCATGATAACAAAAAGATAGAATTAAAATTACCTTTTAGTGGTGAAAAAAGCTTGGCTGACTTGGCAGCTCAGGAAAGCTTGCGAAACAATCACAGATGACAGCAGTAGGTGTGCTCTCGTGTTCTCTGGACTAAGGTTAATGACAAAAGGTGCACCTATATCATGTGAGCCAGATAGTTAGCAGAGATTCTCATCTCCATGCTCAATGACTGCATAACTTCCAAAAAGGAAACTCATGTGTAGCTGCCTCAGGACATGTAACTTAGAAGATATGACACTGTACTATTCATTCTGTCTTGAAAAGTATCAGCTCTCATCAGCTGTTTTGGAGAAGACAGCTTGTGCTACCCCTCTTCCTTGTATCCAGTAATTTTTTCCTCCAAAAAAATAACAGTTTTTTCAAGACCTCAAAATTTTCTGCTTAGTTTGATCTTTTTTCCCCTCCTGGTTTTTCAGTTTGACCACAAAACCAGACAACCCATTATTCACCCAGCTCTACTAATGAGCTCCTTTCTCAGAGTTTTCGTACCCTGCATAATGAAGAACATCTGCATCTTGTATGAAGCTTGACATTTCCCTGCCTATTCACCAATGGCCTGTTTCTCTTTTCTTTCACTGACTGAATGCATTAACACTGCAATACTACTAATGCAATGCATGGGAAAGGAAACTGGCAGAGTCTCCAGAACATTCTATTCTTATCACCTTCCCTTAATATTTCAGTAGAATGACCCAATTCATATGGTAATCATTTCCTCCTAATCAATGTTTCATATGTAACCTTGCTTATTCACTCCTCCGTATTCCCACTTGCCAGGAAAGCCGAATGAGACTATTGGGGGTATCTGTCTTTCATGATATTGAGAACAGATTAATAATGCTGGCAGCATGCTAACAAAAAGATGTTTTTCATTAATTAACACTTATAAATAATCTGTTAAAGGTTACAGAGTACTTAATGTGTGCCTTAATAAACAGCTATTATGTAGACCAGCCAACCGACAAATTGCGTATAACTATAAAAGCTCTTCTGGTGTGCTCAGAGTGCTTCTCAATGTTTCTAAAAACAAAGGGCCACCTACTATCCTGAAAAAAGATGCTGACTTCATACTCCTGTAGAAATGGGCTGTTTCCTGTATTGCTGCTGTGACATGTTTCATATTAATTTATTATATTTTAATATTCATATCAGCAAATCCCTCTTAACTTTGCCGTGATGATTTGTTCACGTGCATAGAGGAGTGTGTTATGGAGGAGTAATTAATTGATGTGAGGTGATATTTTTAAAGATTAATATTGTTTATTAATATTCAATATTCAGAACTCTTGCCGCACCGATCATTAATTTTAATAATAATCGATTCTTCACATGGTCATGGAAACTTTATACAGATGATAACATAGGATCTAGAAATGACTACTAATAATAAAACATTAATTGAACTCAATTGAACTGAAAGAGAAGGTTCCTGCAGTCAATGTACCACTTGCCATCAGTATACCACTTGCTTGCTAGATGGAGTCAGCGAGCTCCTTTCTGCTTATGGCAGAAGGCCATGGTGAATTACAAGAGCCTTTAAGTATTTACTCACAAAATTATCTCCCAACTTATGGGGCTGGGTACAGCTTCAGCCAGTACCCAAATGCTTTCAGGGAATTGTGTTACTGTCTTGTCAGCTGCTGAGGCATCTGATTCTTCCCAGGCTTCAGAGTGCTGGGGAAAGGAGGCAGACAATCTCTGACCTGGTCCTGATCTCCTCTGGATGATCTGTGTATCTTCAGGACTTCCTGTCTTGGCAGGAGACTTTAGCCAATCAGAATGGTAGTTAGCCAAGGTCAGCTTGAAGCCATAGGCTTGCCTTACCCTTTTTAGGGCAGCACACAGGCCTTGCACAAGGCATACACAAGCGGAACATGTGTTCCTTGTTTACCAAAGGATGCAAACAAGTCTGGGCAAGCCACAATTCGTAGACTCAGTGGCTCCAGGTGCTTTGTCCTCTTTCCTGCTGTTGCTTCTCCGCAAAATAGAAGGAGGGAGAGCAGAAAAATATACCTGGGCAAGCCAGGACATGCATAAGCCTATTTTGGCCTGCTTGGACCTACCACAACAGAGTGTTTGTGAGACCATTTTTCTGGAAAAGAGTGAGTCTATTTTGCCTGGTAGAGGCATAGTGATGTATGGTACCCACTGCTTGTGTGCAGTACTCTTAGCAGTCTCTTTATTACCTCTTACTAGCAATGGTCTCATGGACCTAAATTCCAAGAATTAGCATTATTGAACAGCTGCATAAACTGTATCTGTACACACTCACATGCAGATAGAGTTTATGTTTCCCAAGAAACCATCTGGTTTTAATTTAACACTAGTACAATGCCTGGTTTCAGTAGGTCATCTGAAGAAGACTGACAAATCTGGATTTTAAAAAATGAAGAAAATACCTCAAAGCTCATCTTCATGTGGGTAAAGGCTACATAAATATTCTATTGTCTGCTAGGTCAGCAAGATCCAAGGCATGTTGCTTAATTGCATATATTGGCCAGAATATTGTAGGAAACATCACAGTGTCATGCAGACAGGTTTGGGAAGATTCACATGCTTATAAAATCCCTATGAGCTCATTGTCTTGCACTCATTACAGTGTCTCTCCAGGAGAGTATACAAAACAAAAATGAAGCCCTTTTTGTTGTTACTTGTCTGATCTCAAAAACAGCATTTGCTCCAGATGCATTTCAACCTTCCACAATGGCATCTGAGGTGATCCCAAGAACTGAACTGGTTTCTCCAAAAGATCCACCCACTACCACATTTTTTGGGGGGGCCAGTCTCAAGATAAATGCTTCCTTACAGAACCACCTGAAATTTTATTTTAAACCAGGATATTCATGTGATTATTTTGCACGTGCTGGGGAAACACATGAAGTAGTTTGCATTCTTTATAACGGATGTACCAGGAAAACAACCTGTGAAAATGCCCGACGTCAGTTCAACTCCTTGGGTTCCGCGCAGGAGGTGCAGCCCTCGCTCAGCAGGAGAGGCTGGAGAGTGAAGACTTCAGAGGGAGCCTGGTCTTTGTCACAGCCTCGCTTTCAGCGGGGACCTGAACACACCGAGTCTCCGCCGTGAGCCAGAGGGACCCTTCGGCGCCCCTCGGATACCCTTTCGGAGCACTGTCGGGAAAAGGCGCTCGCCCACCGTCTCCTCTCCCCGCCGTGTTCCGCGGTCAGCAGCAGCGCCGCCGCTGCTCGCCTTTATGGCCGGGCGCTGCGCGGGCACTCCGCGAGCGGCTTCAGCACCGGGCGCGGTGGACAGCGCCCGCCTCTGGGGCCGCCCGGTGCCCAGCGCCTCGGCGCGGCCACATCCCGGGTACTGCTGCCATCGGCGGCACACAATCAGCTCCAAAGTCCAACTCCAAAGTCCAGCTCCGAAGTCCAGCTCCGAAGTCCAGCTAGTGCGGGCTGCCTTTGCGGAGCGCTGCCTTTCCCTGACCGGCAGGTCTCGGTGCCGCGGCGTGCGACTCAGTGCCTCGGCAGCCGCCGCCGGGCGGGTAGTGAACGCTGTCTCTCTACTCGCAGAAAGGCAAAAGCAGCGTGGAAACACCAACTCAGACTGCCTGTGGCTTCCCAAAAATCCTCCTGCTCTTACCCAGGAGCAGCTCCTTCTGGGTCTAGCAGAGCAGAAAGGAGAGCAGCTCTCCAGTGGAGATGTCTGAGCAGGGGCCATCGAGGGAGAGCAGTGATGTAGCAGGTGTCATCGGTAGTTTGGGCAACCAGCACTTATGGGCGCTGATATGCTGAAAGATGATATTTTTTGCTGCTGAGATACCCACTTAGCTCATTGAGGATTCACTCCTCTTTGGGGATGGGAAATCGTAGGAAAAATATCAGGTTTTACTCTTTCTGGTTTTGCTCGTATCGTAGGAAAAACGTCAGATTTTACTCTTTCTGGTTTTGCTCCTTTTCTGCTTGAACTGACATCTGCATGTACTAAAACACCTCCAGAAATGAAACCAGAGTGCTAGCAAGTAAAAATGGAAGAGAAATGAAGAAATGATGAGTTTTGACCCAGAGTTTCTTCAACTTTGGTTATATATATCAGTCTAATGAACTGTTTCTAAGGTACTTGTCATTTAGTTTTCAAGACCTAGCAGTGCATCTGTCCTTCTCTGAAGTGATACACTAGATGGAATTTAACAGGAGAAGCTAAGGAGTGGTTATAGGAGGAAAAATATTATAAAGCTCCTTTATTGTAAATAGAAAATCAATAAAAAGGAAATACTCCCAAACTTTGAGGAGTAATTTCAGCCACAGAGGGAGAAAAATAAACAGAAAAGGCAGTAGTATTGCTTTAAAGAAGGAGGAATGAATAGTTAAGCCTTATTCTTTTTGTTTGTTTGTTTGTTTGTTTCCAGAAAGTAATAATGGACTAGAGGTTTAGAATTTTAGCTAAGCCTACATGGGCCATATTCTGTCTCTTTTTCTAGGCAGTCATCCATATGTTAGGACAAGTGCAAACAGAGATTGTGCAGCACTTTTTTTTTATTTATTTTAAAATGTGGTCTTTGACAGCTTATCTGCAAATTACTTGGCTAGTCTGATCCATGGCAACACAGCAGCACATGTGTTGATAGAGATCAGTAAGAGGATTTGGGACTTGTAGACACAGCTTGTTTGCCTCCTTCCAAAGGTGGAGGGATAAGGCTTGTACTAATGAGAAAATACTTGTTCAGTTCAGACAAGGCACAGCAAAACCCCTGCAGTACTTTTGTTCTGCAGAGCATGTTTCTCCTCAGAGAGGTTGCAAGGCAGGAAACTACATGTCTGTGATGCAAGTAAACAGGCACTTTGTATTCAGGTGGTGACTGTGCATGTAACCCCCATCTGTGTCTGGTACTCAGTAGCCTTCTGCTGCCAGTGGGCTAATCCAACTCCTACGGAAGACTTTGAGCTCACCTAGGTACATGTATGCCTCATCTGCTGTGCACAGAAAGGTTCATACAGCTGGGATGCAGAAATTTTATCTGGGATTACATCCTCCAAAGCCCTATCTTGGATCTTGGTACAAGAGGACTTTCTTCTCTTACAAACAGTCCTACAGTGGCAGGAACACAGCTTTCTGATGGCACTGTCATCTCTGTGGTCTGTAAAACTGGCTTAATCCCAGAAGAAGTCTTAAATTGGAGATGAAGACCAAGAGAGCTAAAGTTAGGAACCATTTCCTAACATTTTAGTGGATTTCCAGTAAGTTCTATTTAGTAAACGTTTTACTGTTTTCTATTTTTACAGCTGCTGCTGCTGAAATCCACATTACCCCATCAGACCACCTGTGCCTCAAGCACAGCTGAGAAATTTTCACTGCATCCCAGGCACTGAAGTGGGGATGGCTGCTTGATGTACACTAACAGGCTTAGGCTGATCTTAAGTATTAGCAGAGGGCCTGTAAGAAGTTTGTTATTGCATGTTTGCTTCAACGTTGTTCAAGAAGGTTTTTACACCATTGTCCCAGGATGAGAGCTACTTACCTACAAGTAACAGCTGATAACCAGACAAGGTCACAGGTTCTGTGTTCAAGAGTGTTGTAATGAAAGCTGGGGCTCACTCTGACTAGGGGTTTTGATAGAGAGCAAATCAAGACAGGTCCCAGCTGAGGCTCTTGGCTTCTGCAGAGGAATCCCTCTTGTTCAGTGCTGTTCCAAGGTAAGTCTCTCTGAGATTTCTTCCTGTTGTTCATACAGGTACATTTGCTGTCCATTGGTAGTTAAGCAGATTGCAGGGTGTGATTCAGACAAATCATATGCCCCTGGGACATAGCAACATAGCAACAGGTGACCAGGCAAAAGGTGACATCATAACTGCTCTGAGCTTCCTGGGGTGGCAGCAGTGCCTCAGAAACACCTAGTGGCCACAGGCACTATAGTGTTACTGGTGGAGTTTAACAGGATAGTTGAACCTGGAAGTATGGTGAGTAGTCAAGAATAGATTTTTAAAGTATTGTAAATTATAGATCCAGGTAGAGAAGTGAACTCCTATACTCCTAGAAAATTTTCATTTACAGGGTGTTAACGTGTATGTGTGTATGCAGATTATGGAAAAGAACGCATGATGAAAAATGAATTGGAGTACAAGTCAAAAGCAAAAGGTGAAAATACAAGTGGGAAAAAAAAACCAACGTACTATGCTTACTTTTTGGTGTTATCACGGCTTTGGGCTTGGCTTTGAATTGCAGCTTCCACTCCAAGCTGCTCTACTTGAAGCTTTATGCTTCCCTGTAAGCTCTCTAATGAAGGTCAGGGGCAAATCATCAAGCTTTGGGCTCTGCTGTGTGATTCGAAAAGCTTTGGAAATGCTCCTGGGCATCTCTCAGCTAATATCAGAACTTCCCCTTCAGCAGCAGAACAAGGGGGGTAACTCTGCAGTACACCTAACCTCTCAGCTGGACAGTGGTGCTGGCAGTCTTTCTTCTGCTTCAGACTCTCCCCTTGCTAGCAGGCAGTGTCGAAGTGTTTTAACATACACAGGCAGGGCTGAGGTGGTCAAAAAGAGAAAGGAAGGAATGAAGCTGAGTTTTTAAAAAATCCCGTGAGATGTGGCACAGCTGAAGCCAGACCAAACACCAGTGGTGTGTATCATGTGTAATGAGCAGGATGAAAGAGCTTCTGCTCCTGACAGCTATCAGCTCTTATGCTAGAAACAAATTGCTGCTCAAACACATAGCAAAGCAGAAGCAAAGAGGTGTGAGCACTGCAAGGAACAACCTCCTGCTCTGAAGAGAGAAGAGTTACCTAGGGATGGAGCAGAGAATGGTGACTTAACTCTGTGCCACCCTACATGGTAACTTGACTGTGACCACCCTCTTTTACTGACTTATAAAGGCTGGAGAGGGGAATTGCTCACTCGGGTGCCCACAGCCAACCTGGCATTTCTTTAGGGCAGACAACAAAGCTGGTGAGGGGCCTGGAGCACAGCCCTATGAGGAGAGGCTGAGGGAGCTGGGGTTGTTTAGCCTGGAGAAGAGGATGCTCAGGGCAGACTTCATTGCTGTCTACAACTACCTGAAGGGAGTTTGTTAGCCAGGTGGGGGTCCATCTCTTCTCCCACACAACCAGCAACAGAACAAGGGGACGCAGTCTCAAGTTGTGCCAGGGGAGGTCTAGGCTGGATGTTAGGAGGAAGTTCTTCACAGAGAGAGTGATTGGCATTTGAATGAGTTGCCCAGGGAGGTGGTGGAGTCACCATCCCTGGAGGTGTTCAAGAAAAGCCTGGATGGGGCACTTAGTGCCATGGTCTGGTTGATTGGCTAGGGCTGGGTGATAGGTTGGGCTGGATCAGCTTGGAGGTCTCTTCCAACTTGGTCAATTCTATGATTCTATGAATGAGACCTCTCTTGGGGTGAGACAAAGAAGGAGGGAAATCCATGAACACATCAGATACAAGTTAGGAGAACAAATATCAGTATGAAATAAATAGGGCAAGGGAGGGAAATTATATATTATTTAACCTGTTGTGATGCTACAATGCAAAGAGTGAGTTTATGGGGTTTTTTATGTTGTCGTATCATGCATTCAGGGCACCAGTCTGAGGTTTTTATCACAGTGAGTGCAGAGTCCATGAAACAGATTGAGTTTATAAAAAAATCTTTCCACAACAATTCTATTTCATAACCAAGATGCTAGCAAATATTTGGACATATTAATGGGACCTTTTTTCTTTAGCAAGCAACTAGAGGCACGTTTGTAATGGTAATCACATTAAAGTAGCACTGCAGACTTTGTACACTCTGTATTCTGCAGTCACACCACTAGATGTGAGTGTTGGAGTGTGTCTGTTGGTGCTTTTGCTGCAGTGTGCATAGGCGTTGCTGTCGGCTGCCCTGTTGAATTCGCGGGCACCCCAGCCATTCCCAGCTCAACCGTAGTGACTCTCAGGCACGCAGATGAGACGTTACTAAGTGCCAGCCTACCTATGCTGCAACATCCATCTGCAGAGCAGAACAACTCACCTGCACACCCAGCTCTGGCTCTTACAACCCTTTTGCCAACTCTGTGTGCATCTGCTGAGGAGAAGGACTGCCTGGTGCACAGTTCGTGTGGCTCTTGCAGAGCTGAGGAGCCCAGACATGCAATTTGGAGGGAAAATGTCCCTGGGAGACCTCAGTGAATTGCAGAAACTGAGTGGAGGGGACTGGTGTGGAGAGGGAAGCCTACTTTGCTTTAGATGGAAAAGACAAGCGGTACCATGTGTTTATCAGGAGAGAGGAGGGGAGAGGTAAGGAATGAAGGTCTGTGGACAAGAACCAATGAAGCAGAGGGTCAAAGCAGGCCCAGTAGGCACCAAATGTTCATCTTCACTTGGCACATTTTGTACAAGCACGTTCAGTTGCTGAGAGGAAAGACAGTGACATCTGATTGGGCAGGACAAAGTTTGTTCTTCTGGCTGTGTTTCTACTTTGTTTTCTATGACTTTTTCTTCTGCCCCCCCATAAACAGACATGGTGTGGGGGGTGGGTGTGTTTTCTAATCCTTCCTTTGTCCAGCTCTGTCCACCTGCATTTTCCTCCATCATTTTTCATTTTTCCAGCTTACTTTATGTCCCTTTATTATTTCTTAACTAAGCATTCTGCTTGGAATCTTCAAACTGGCTTCTGTATGGTGGGGTTTGTCTTTGTGCAGTAATTCACTACTAAACAAATAGTTATTTCTGTCTCTGGTATCTCTATTTGCTGGTAGATAGACATCCACCAACAGTGTCTGCAAATGTTTTCAATTCCTGCACACAACTTCAGAAACTTGGCTGAGATAGATTGGGTAGGACATCAGTTTATGAACTTCTCAAAAGCAACAGCTTCTGGAAGTTGTGGAAGTTGTTGTTCACTTTGACTGTAGCTGTGGGGATATGCTGAGGTACTGAGCAGAGGTAAAGAAGCCATAAAAAATACTGTGGACTTCTCATCACGTTAAAATGTAGATAAAAATAATATTAAGCCCAGCCTTAGAAAAGGTTGGTAGCTTTTGAAAGAAAATTTGAGATGTTTAGGAACTTTTTGCTCTTTTTTAAAGTTAGGAGCTAAGTGAGAGAATTCAAGATCAGGCCTAATTTGCAGATACCTTGTGTTGGAAATGTAAATGAATTAGATGTTTCAGTGGTGCATTAAACAGTTGCATTTCAGCACTTAGGCAAGCAGGGATCTAAATTTTGCCTTTTGGCATGTAGGTACACTTGTGAAAAAAGAAGATATGGTATAATGTGCCCAGACATGGTACTCCTCCTGAGTCCTAAAGAGGTGGTCTAGGAAAGAATGGTCCTCACATGGATGCATAAGCTGCCAAAAATACTACTACAATTTAATACCAGTAATTAAATTTATTGCATGATTTAAGAAAATCTTGCACAGCTGGAAGAGATGTAGGATTTAGCATCCAAGCAACATTATATTTAAGTATTTAAGTAAAATTGCTTTACATAAGGGAGAAACTGCTATTTGTAACATGAAGAGCAAAAAAGAGAACCAGTGCTCTTTACTTCCTTTTCAAATGTCAGGTGTTAAATTGTGAAAATTTGCATGTGGCCAGATGAGTCCTGGTTTGTTCCTGCTCTCTTGTGCCAGTCAGGCATGCTGCCTGCTGTATGGAGAGAGGTGAGTGGGCAGTGATGTGCTCAGAAGGGGGATCCTTCCTCTCTGCTGGTGCTTTCAGACAGTGTTACTGTCTGACTTAGAAAGCCTCTTTCTGATCCTGCAGGAGAGAAGGCTTTTGCACATCTAAGGCCTTGCATTGTACAGGTGTGATCTAGTCCCAGGTTAGTCTCTCCTATGGTAACATTCCAAATGACATCTAATATTTAACCATAATTAAAACATTTAGAAGCAAATATGTCTAGTCTAAGCGATATTTTAGAACCTCTACTTGCAGTGTGTCACTTTTAACTCTGTTGTTTAAAAATTAACATCAGATGTTTCTGTTTCATTTGACTTTCTTAACCCATAAACTCTTGGTCACCGATCAATCTTGTTAGATGCTGTAAGGGTGATAGCCATTTCCCACAGGAGCTCACATAATCCCAAAGTCCCTCTTAGGCACTGAAACTGGAAGGATCTCTACACCTCGTCCTGGCACCTGTCACCATAGAGGAATCTTTAGTAAGCTTTCAATAGCTTCACTAGAGTTCTAAGTTCAAGTAAATATTGTCTATCATGGAGATACAAAGGAGGTGAATTTCAGCAACCCAAACATCAGGCTGAAATATACCAAAATATGATGCAGTGCAAGTGAAAACATAATATATATTCCTGTGCATGATGAGAGCACTCACTAAAGCTAACATTTTCAGCATCAGAATAGAAAATAAATTAGTAGAGGAAAACCTCTGTTTCAGGAAAGGGTGAGTACAATGCAGGAGATGAGTATTTTGAACTCGCCACTGTCTAAACTGCACGATAATAACTTAAAACGTGGTCATGGTTATTTGTGTTTGGAACTATGGGATCAGAAACTCACAGATGTATCTTTTGGCAGTGCGGCAGACTTCATCCACCCACTTGCCTTGTGAAGACTGGGAAAAAAAGACACAGTTTTTCTGCTTGCCCCCAGTTGGTTGGGCACGATCCCAGTTGGAGTACTGTAGAGCCATGCCATTGACATCTACAAATTTCCCTTCATTTATCAGGTCATTGATACCCAACCAAAACTCAGCCACTCTAGGCATACTTTTCTTGCCATAATCACGAAGTGTGTTTGTTTCCTCGTTATTCCTTGGGATAGCCAGGGTCCCTCCTTTGGTTATGCAATCTTCATTGGCTTCATGAAAATGCTTGGTGCTCTCTGATGCGAGGTAGCACTTCTTATGGGCCTTTGTCCCACGAAGACAGACTGTGAATAGATATTGGCTTGCAAGTTCAGTAAAAGCTTGGACTATAGCTTTAAATTATGCTTCCTAAAATGACAGTTTTCTGAATGTATGTTGGGAAAGGTCTTGTAATGACAGGATGAGGGGCAATGGATTTAAACTGGCAGAGGAGAGATTGAAACTGGATGTTAGGAGGAAGTTCTTTACAGTGAGGGTGGTGAGACACCGTAACAGGTTGCCCAGGGAGGTTGTGGCTGCTCACTCCCTGGAGGTGTTCAAGGCCAGGTTGGAGGAGGCCTTGAGTGACCTGTGCTAGTGGGAGGTGTCCATGCCTATGGCGGGGGGTTGGAACTAGATGATCCTTGAGGTCCCTTCCAACCTTACTATTCTATGATTCTATGAAAAGCAACCCTTTGGCAAGTGAAAGCTGCTCAGCCCCACAGAGTGGGCCTGAAAGTAGCAGTAAGATCAGACTTTTCTGCTATTCTTGGTGCTCACATAAGACCTTGTATGCAGTCAGCCTCAGATTCCCTCCAGCAATGTTATTTTCTCAAGGGTCTTTTAAATTTTGCTATTACAGAGGGTTAAAATATAACACAGGCCCATCATCAGTGTATCTTATGTCCTCTTTTAGCAAATAGTCCTACTTTCACACATTCACCTTATTTAATCAGTCTTAAAATGAATGGATTGGATGAGGTATGGATGTTTGTGGTGTTGGCAGATAAGAGTATTCATCAGCCAACCTGTGCTTGGCTTTATGGCAGAGACAGATCTAAAGGTCTTTTCATATTTATGATATTTAAATGGCAAAGAAGAGTTTCCTGCATTAACAAAGACTAGTTCCAAGTAGACAGAGGCAGTACATAAAAGTGCTAGTTTAAGTGTGTCCTGCTCACCAGAAAAATAGTGTTGCAAATCACTGTCTGGATGATTGATAACTGTGTATTTCTACCTGCAGAAGAGTGTACATTCACCTCTTCAGCTCTTAATTGTTGGTCTTTCTAGCAAAACCTCTCTCCTTAAACTCTAAAATCAAATCTATAAAGACTTTTAAAAAGTGTGCACTTACTACTGAGCATGCATGACAATCTCAACCAAATTACCTGAACATTGACATTCATAAATTTGTTTGCTTTTAGGTTGAAATGGAATGTGTCAGGGAAGCCTTGATGTAAAGTCTGAATGTACTAGAACATTAATTTAGCATATGCTTTGTAATTACAATTGCCTTGCAGACCTGCTGTCAGAGTTCTCCCAGTGCAGGGTCTGTGTGGGCAGGCTTGCAGGGTTGAATCATTGAACTTTGCTTTTCAGCATTCCGTATACAGATATGTTAAAAAGTGGTTTTCCCAAGCAAAGTATTTACAAGAAGAGAACCCTTATCAAAGGAGTGTTCCTTCTGAGACAAGGAAGGTTGCAAAGCCCTTGGATAAACTGTAACAATCATTTTTAGAATCCTGTATGTGACTACTTCCAGATCGTTTCATTTATTGCTTAAACTCATCTTGTACTCTTGTTAGAACTATGCTGTAAAACAATATGAACATCTTCTGTCCTGATGTTTTCTATAATCTGTTTCTAATTCTTGTCATCTGTTCTTGGGAAAAAAAAAAAAATTGAAAAAAAAATCCGATCAACAGGATATCAAAACCTGCTTTGGTCTTTAGGTCTCTGGTTTTTAGTATTTCCAGTTGTAGTATCCATTGCATTCCTTAGCTGCCTGTTCAAGGTCATCATTTTATATCAGGGCTTATCCTTCAGATTTTATCCTTTCCAACTCCTAACAGACAACTAAAAGTAATGAACATATTTGCTAAGCATTGAACTCTTCAGCGTATTTGTATTCATAGGGAAGATCAGAGACCTTGTCTACTTCATCGGTGCTGCAGTAGTGATGGTGACTGGCTCTCTTTAGGAAGTATGTGCTGTTAAATGGAGTGTGGCAACAATACATGGTATTTAGAAAGGAGACCTAGGAAATTCAAACAAAAGAAGAAATCTTATTGTGTCTTGGAAGTGTCCATGAGCTGAAAAAAAGAAGCTGCTTTTTCAAGTATTGTGAGGCCATTAATAAATGCAGTCAGAGCTAGAGTGTCGAACGGTCTCTCTGCCAAATTTGAATCCAGTTGAGCAGTGTGGGCTGTGAATTTAGGGTCTAATTCAAAATAAGTTTTCAGGATAGAAAAATGTCTCAGCTCTGGTTTCATTTCTGAGCCACCGCAAGCTTACTCTCAAGCTCCTCCTGGAAGCAATACAAGAATTGCTTCTAAACAAGAGTTACTTGTCTAGCACAGGCTCCTTTTAAGAAACTGCTAAAGTCTTCTTAGAAGAAATAAATACTTTGTAAAGCTGTAAAAGGTCTATGTAACCCAGGAGGTACAACAGAACAACTCAGATATTACCACCTCTAAGGAAAATATGTTCTCTTTCATGTGAATGATGTCATTTCCTCCAGAGTGTCCTCTTGGACTTGTTTAAATGCCAAGTGTCAACAGCTCTGAAAAAGCTCAGCTGTCTAATAGGTGCATGTGTATTTACCCTTCTCATTTTGGTTGGAAATTTCCATCTGACTCTTTAAATACTTGAGGGACTCTGCACATTGATACAGGATATTTCTGAACTCACAGTGGGTATTACTTTGAAGTTTTATGGCAGCATTCACATATGAATGTTGCAAACTGCTCGCTTAAGGGCTCAGCCCTTTTAACTTTCTTTTGGGGATGTTCTCAGCCTTTTCAATGGGTATTTCACAGAATCACAGAATGCCAGGTTGGAAGGGACCCCAAGGGTGATCTGTTCAAATCTTTCAAGGTGATAGTGTAATTGAAATGAGATGGCCCAACACCCTGTTGAACTGAGTCTTAAAATTGACCAATGTAGGGGAACCCACCACTCTCTTGGGAGATAATTCCAATGTCTGATTGTTCGCATTGTGAAAAATGTTCTTTAGGACTGCAGTGAAAATCTGCCAAGGAGTAACTTGTCCTCAGCACACCTTGTCTTTTCCATGTGACTCCTTGTAAAAAAGGGAGTCTCCATCATGCTGGTAGCCACCCTTTATATACTGGTCCATAGTAACAAGGTCTCCCCTGTCGGGGATCACCAGATGCTGCAGAATCACACAATGGCAGGAATTGCTAGGTGTGGGGGAATAGATGATGTGAGATGGGATGACCAGCCAATATCTATTTGATACATCCAAGATTGCCCCTTTGATGCAGGTACTTATATGGGATAGACTGCCTGATCACACACTATGCATTTTTGTAGGGAAATATTCTGCATTAGCTGGATATGTGAGCAAATCCAAGTTAACTAACCAAGTTTTACTAATTGCAAAATTATAAGCTGAACTTTCTCAAACCTGCTTGGAATGTTTATCTGAATAGCCAAGGACACTATACAAAAGCAATGACCAACAGCAGGAAGATTCAAGGCGAACAGGAGGCGTTCTAACAGATCGCAATGCATCCAACTATTCGGTTTCTCACAGCGTGCCTTAACGAATTAGACCAATGGCAGAATTCCACGAGAGTCTGTATCTGGGTGATTTGAGCCAGCTGGTTGGGTCAAGACCTTGTCTCTTAAATGATTTGACCAATTACTTTTGTAATGGGCTGGCCTGAACAGTCTGTTAGAAGGGTATATAAATGCATGTTCGTATTCAGTAAACGGACAGTGGTAGTAGCATGGCATTGCTTGGATCATATTGGTCTGTGTGTGGCTCTGTCCAGATTTCTTGTCAATTGACTATGTTCCAGACCTCCCTGTACCAGGCCGTGCAGCTTCGCATTTTCTCTTTGGTTACAGGCAGCTCTTCACGAGCTGTTCCCAGGCTGATAAAGGCCTTCAATACCATCACTGTCAGGCACCCTGTTTTGCTATGCTACATCCTTGTTTTTCATAACTACCTTCTACATGGCTACTTTCTTATCTTGAATGACTCATAGCAGGAACAGCTGCACAAGCAACTCTCTCTCATTAGTAGGACACAACACTCCTGTAAGCCTCTCTTCTCAAGGTGAACAAACTCATCCCTCTCAGCCTTTCCTCGTATGTCAGGTCTGCCCTGATAGCCTGTGTTCTATCAAAGCTGGGACCTAACTCACTGTCCATCGAAACTCTTAGACACAACAAGCCTCTTTGTGTTGCCTTTGGTCATACAACTTGGGGCTGTGCATAGCAAAGACAAAAGTGGGCCTTGCTTTAGTTTAATTCTAACTCTTTGTGAAGAATCATCACTTGTACACCAGTAGTTCCAGAATTGATTTTACCTGAACAGTTCCTTCTGCATTTGTCTCACCATTACAGCTGTGGTATGCCATGCTCTTAAGGAGTTGTTTTTTTCAGTTACAGACAAGCATGAGTGAGAAGGAGGGAGGAAAGATGGTGATAACATTTTGAAGCCATTGACCAGTGTAAACTGCTTTACCTGTCTGAAGGGCTTGCATTTCTTTCAGAGCATTTACTTCTCGCCACAATTTGTCAATCTGAGTCTTTAGGTCATCTTTTTCTTCAATAAAAGAAATGTAGAGAGGTTAACAGACATGCATATGAAAGAAAAAAAAAAAGGATTAAAAAGTTGTATGTTAAAAACTGTTTCAATATATCATGAGTTTCTGTATTGCTGACATATTTTGTTCTATTTTAAAGCTTTTTCCTTAATGAAAGGATTCCTCAAGGGTTCCTATAAAAATCAGGAGGAATGTCCCTTTACCTTTCACCCTTATCATTTAAATCTCATTTTCAGTTGGACTGTATCCTAGTACCTTTTTGAAAAGCATAGATTGTGGCAACTAATCATTCTTTAGCGTGGCAGTATAGAATTTACAGCAAAATTTGCCTGTTTACTTTTGAAACTGTACACCACAGCATATATCCATGAGATACGTATAACAGCAGAATACCAGTTGTGTGTATCTAAGGAAATGTTATTTCTGTAAGCATGAAAGTTTCCCACAAAACTTGTTTTAATACAGTGAGGAACAGCTCATATAATCCAACTTCACAGTCTGAATGCATGAAGACAAACTGCTGAGCTGCAGTTCTCCCTCCCCAGGAGGAACCTTCCTCTCTCCATCAGTACAGAGATGGCCTAATGACTTAAGTAACACAAATTTAGCCTGGATCACCATTTTGTGGTATTTACCAAAGCACCAAGAAGCTGTTAGGACAAGAAAAGAGCTAGTCTACATGTAACTCCATTTTCCTGTTATTTCCCATTCTTTTTTCTTAATCACTGTAGTATTCCACCACCACCAGACAACATTTCCATCACACAAGATGACAATTTGATTGCAACTGTAACCAGACCTTCTAGAAGCTACAGTGATGGACATGAGGAATAAATAAACTCTTTCAGATATGATAGAACTAGCAAAACCACGGTTCATAGAGACTTGTGTTGTATCACCTAATCCTCCAGCTGCACCCCAGAAAGCTCCTCTCCGTTGCCAGTGGGGATGATCCCAGCTCTGCTTTGATTCCCTTGTTCCCGAAGGCTTAACTTACAGTTCCTCAACCCATGTTCTTTCTTGTGATTCCTAGTTCACAATAGCCTGTCCATGTCCTCAGTCTGCTTAAAAAAAAGGCAAAAAGCAGGGCAAGCAGAGCTCCTGGTGCAACCTTTTCATACTGGGACAGCAATGCAGTTCTGCTTGTTTGTTTGTTTTTCAGGCCCTCTTTCTGAATTTTGTAAAATATGGGAAACTTATCCTCAGGAACTCCATTCTTCTGCCAAGTTGTTTCAAGTTTAAAAGTAGTGAGAGTTGGACAGCCAAATGTGCTGGCAAAACAAATGCCTATACAGCCTGTCCTTAGGACACCAAGCTAAAAACCAGAGAGATTCAAAAGGAGAAGGAAGTAAGGAAGTTTATATAACTGTGTAGCTCCAGAGCAGTGTAATCATGCTGCACAATGGCTTTATCAAAGCTGTGGCTTTTTTATTGACTAGGAGTTTAAATATTTGCCATTAGGGTAACCTCCATCATACCCTCTTTTATTAGAAAGAAGTCTTTAAATTAAATACACAGACATTTCCAAACAACGTTCATCGGGTTTTTATTTGCTCTGTAAGCTTTGCTCTGGGAATTTGCCTTATCTTTTTTCTGCTAATTCTTTTTCATTAGGTTGACTTGCCATTTCACAGCACTTGTCAGACAGGTAAAGTAATATTCCAGGAGTATTAGAAAGGCATTCTGTTAAAATTGGGAAATGGTACAAAAATCTGAACAATAACCCTTAGAGACTGAATGTTATTCTGCTCTATTCCACCATATGTGTGTGAATTTCCTTTCTTCTGATCTTAGTCAATATAACTGCGTAAGAAAGAATGATTGGCCAGAGTGCTCTCAGCAGTACCTCTGAGTCCAAATTAACATTGATGGAGAAGAACAGACAGAACAGAACAATATATTTACAACTGTTACACTGCTCTACTTCTGTAGCTCAGTCCGCCACCTTATATTTAGATTTGCTAACTCACATAAAAAAACATTTTCAAGGCAGATATAATGTGGACTCAACTGTCCTTTGTTAGTAAGAATTTGTATAATGTTAGTTGCTGGCTCATGCAATGCTGTTTAAGTACATAGTGAACCTGCACGGTCCATAAGCTCCTACCCCTCCTCCAGTTAAAGCCCAGTACCTTTCACTCTGCGTTTGCTGTGTTTCCTGGGTTTGAATCTGGAAACCTGGCCAATAGTCTGGTCCAGCAGTAAGATGCTTATGAGTAAAAAAATCATAAGTCCAGTTTGTGCCATGTCTCTTCTAAAGAACTTAACAAGAAGCTTCCAGAGATTCTCCTTAGCAGCTCTGCGAGCAAGTCACATAGACACATCTCAGTGGGGACTGACTGAGGTCAGTTTTATAGAAGTGTGGTGATGGGCTTGGCTGTGCTCCTTACTTACGAAATGTGTTTAATGCTTGAGCTGGCTGTAGCATAAGGCACCTTCTTGTTCTCACATCTCATCTGAAATTCCTATTTCCCTTCTCAGTTCAGCTGGGACAGGTTGCTTTAAAGAGACAGTACCAGCGTGGAACAGTGAACTGATTGCCACTAATGAGGGCCATATATCCTGTTTTAATTCTGAAGTCAAAATGTGTGGAAAAGCAGATGGACACTCAAAAGCACCTTGTGCAATGCCAGCCTCAAGGTAGCCAGAAGATTCCTACACTTTCAGTAAGATCTCCCAGCACAACTCTGCCCCAAACTGGCTAAGTCATAATGATGGGCATGATCTTATTTACACTGAAACAAAAGAGTAATTTATACACTCCTGAGGAAATGCAGATTTTGCATCTACACATATATGTGAATATGTATATATATACACACACTAAGATCACGCCATATGAGGAGTGCATTTATTAATTTACAAAGAGTTAACTATTTCTGATGAAAAACATTATGTGCTATCAGCAGGGTATGAAAGACAGAGGTACTCTTTCTCCTCTGACTGCATGGCCAGAGGACGAGATGTTGCTTTCAGTAAAGCACAAGATGCTTGAGGTAGGACAGTGTCTCTCAGGACTTTGCATAGCCCTCTGCATTTGGGTGTTCTTTAGTTTGTCTTTGGCTCTGGGTTTTGTGGAGCTGCCTTTTGATTGGGTTTGCTCTAAGTAGTAGAAATTCTCGCTGATTTTGGTGGACAAATGAAATCATCACAATGTGCCAATCCATCACACTTTTCCCCCCACCCCAGTCAGAGTGAGTTGTTTAAAATGTTTATGCTGAAGCCATCACTGTGTGATGGAGTGCTGGCAGGCAACCCCTCAGAGCTGTTGCTCCAGACTTCTCTTTGCCATCTCTGCCTTGGTTACCTGCTGCTTACATTATCAGATGTTTACAGAAGTGTAACAGCAAGAGACATTACTTTATTAAATGAAAGCTGAGATTTAGGGATGTGCTGTTGTGCTACATGAATGCACACTGCCTTTTCCCAACCTCCCTGTACAGTCTAAAAGCCCTTCAGTACTTACAGCATAAAACAAACCTACATCATAGAGTCACAGAATGGCTTGGGTTTAAAGGGACTTCCAAAGATCATCTAGTCCAACACCCCTGCAGTCAGCAGAGACATGCTCCACTAGATCAGGTGCTCAGAGCCTTGTTGAGCCTGACCTTGAGTATGTGCAGGAATGGGGCCTCAGCTCCTTCCCTGCACAACCTGTTCCAGCATTCTACCACCCTCATGGTAGAGAACATGTTCTTGATAGCCACTAAATCCACTCTTCTCTAATTTCAAACCAACACCCCTTGTCTTATCACTACAGGCCTTTGGAAACAGTCCCTCTCCAGCCGCCTTCTTTTCAGGTGCTGGAAGGCTGCTATTAGGTCTTCCAGCTTTATTCTAATAACCTGTAACTACTAAGCACCTATTAATCATTACTAAACAAACTTTTAAGAAATGCATCCTGAGAAACCAGAGTTTTAGCTGTGGTCCTGCTTCAGAATACTGGAGTACATTACGTTGTGTGTGGAAAACTGTGGATCAACAATGCAGAGTCCTCAGTGCTATTATGGATCACAGCACATCAGTGATGGTTGCTGCAGGGTGCCACCCACCCAGGGCTGTCTAGCAAATGACTCACAGAGCTGCCCATTTCAGTGCACAGTTAAATATGGAAAAGGCTGTCATTCCAACTAGTACACCAGAAGCTCAGAAGTGAGCTGTCAGGAAAACAAGGAGCTTTGCAAGGGTCTAGTTCAAGATTTAATCTGTCATTTAGAACTAACTCTAAGTTTGAAGCTGATCCATATTTTATTTCAGTAATACTGAGGCATCAATACAAGTTAATTAAGAGCAAGCGGCTGAATCAATACCTGTCTCCAATTAGTTTTTCACATGTTCCCTTCTCAGAGGTTGTGAAATTGCACATGAAGTTGATCCTTAAACACTGCAGCTTACTGTAGCCTGGCATGTTAAACTAATGCTAATTTGGGGTTGCCTCAGTGAAGGACCTGTAAGCCCCTGGAACTGTTTCATGCGGAGCTTAGCTGTCCCACAGGCTGAGAGAGAGGCAGGGGCAGAAACTGGGGTCAGCAAGGATTTTACTCTGTGTGTGTTTAAGTTCTCAGCACCAGAATGTACTTGAGTTTTCTAATACAAGTTTTCTTTTCTTTCTGTGAAATTAATCTGACAGAGAAAGACTAATACTCTACAACAAGCAGACAACTCACTAGAAATGGAGGTATAAAGAAAACACAGATTTGATATTCTGAGAGTTCTTGGCCAAAAGCCTGAGTAAAAGCCATGCTTTTTGGAGTATGCCATGTCATGTCCTTTAAAGAACAGACTGAAACTCTGTTCTGAATGCTTCATTCCTCTCATTCAATCATCTCTCTGAGCATTTTGTCAGCCCGCTCAGCTGGACTTCGCTCCTAAAACCTGAATCACAAAACTGTTCTTGTAGCTGCTGAGAGAGACCAACAGGGCATGGGGACTTGTTTGTCTAGAGAAGTAGGGTTTATGTTTATTGCTAATCCTTAGTAACTGAAGAAGCAAGTTTAACTTTTTGTATCCAGTGTGTGGGCAGGAGACTCAGGTGAAGGATCAGAGTATGTTGCTGAGAAGACACTAGCTTGCAGTGCAGGAAATGGCAGCACATGAGAGGCCTTGAGCCTCAATGAAGTGAGCGCTTGGTCTGTGTATGGTCTTGAAACCACCATTACAATCTCATTTGGAATGACAATTTTTCTTTTACTAGCATAGTTATATAATGCAGCCCAGGGACTGATAATACAACCCTTTACACTTATGTATAGCTGTAATTTTTCCCTGGGTCAGATTATTCCTTCTTTCGTTGGACTCTGCTATACAAGGATAAATAACCTCATACTTGGGTAGCTGCATCCAAACTAGGATGGGGTGGTGGTTTTTTACTGTACACCAGTACAGGAGAACATTGATTTGCAGACCAAACTGTCATTTCTCTTGAAGTGCTTGGCTTACTTTGGAGCACTCCTGAAGTGCTTTGATAAGAAACATCTTGCAAAGTCCATAGCTGCTGTGCTACAGACACCTGGCTTTATGGCTCCTCTCTGCCCATCCCATTCCATTTGCTTTCAGACAACTGAACCATTCAGAGCATAAACACCCTTTGGAAAAAAAGGTTTATTTCAGTTTCTCCACAGAGGCCTTTCAAGGTAAAAAGTCTATTCTCCTTGGAGACAGTTCTACTTTTATGTGCTCCTCTAAAGAGGCTCAGAAAAACTCTTCATACAGTTGTTTTTTCCTCTGCACTCTCAGCCATCACTGAGATGGTGGAAAGAACATGCAATTGGGTAGAGACTATGAGAAGTTGGTGTGAGGTGAGGGCTGGATGCTGGGTTGAGATCCTGAAATAGGTCTGGCTGCAGACCTGTTTCCTCTTGTGTGGAGTAAGAGGCTATGTAGGGAGATCACAGCCTTTACTTATCTCCTGAGGTAGCATAGCTACAAAAAAACCCTACTATGTGTTAAAGCTATCTTTAAAGAAAATTCATGCTTCAATCTGTTGACAAGTGAACTGCTCACATATTGCTAGTAGTCTGATGATGTTTCACTGAGATCTACAGTCCCCTCTGTGCTTCTGAGCTAGTTTTGTTGTGGTGTGTTTGACCAAATGGGAAATAGATGGTCTGCATCTGCTAGTGAAATCATAGCAAACTCTTTTTCAGCAGCATTCCAGTTGTGAAAATTTCAACTCAGCATAAGATTTGGGGGAAAAGCTTCTGTGTGGGTAACTATTTGTGCCCTTCTCAGAGTATAAAGGGAAAATGGAAACTGATGAGAGCTTCATCACTTCTCATGCATCCGTTTCTATGGCTGTCTTGGGTGGCAAATGGGATCCACTGTTGATTTTTTTTTTTTTTTCAGTTAAATGTGAGATTTTTGTGATTCTGTTAGTCGCAGATCATGTCATCCTTGGAAAATTACTGTATGGTTGGTTTCTTTGGCCCTGAAAAGTCTTGCAAAGTCCTTCTTAGGGATTTGATCTCAGTCCAGTCAGGTATGAGGCAGGATTGTGGCTGGCATCCCAGCACCAAAGTTATTTTGGGAAAATTTGTACAAATAAACTGTGTGTTTAAAAAAGGGAAGGGCTAACCTATGGAATGTGAGGTTCTGTGAAACTTATTAATGATGTGCTGGGGTTTTGCCATCAGTTCAAGTTTCTTCCTGTCATGCTAATTTACTTTTTGAAAGAGATTTTTCTGGTTGCAAATGATCTGTTCTATTAGAATTAAAGGAAGTTCCAGGTTTATTGCAGAACCAGGATGCCCACCAGTGACCTGCACTGAAGGTCACTGAGTGAGATATGTGGTGCTGCTGTCCCAGACCCATGCCTCACCTTGGCACTGTGGCACAGATAATAGGACTGAGCAATAAACAGACTTCTTGAGGTGATATTTTTCAGTTCCAAATCTAGCTGTTATTGCCTACAGCTCTGGTGCTGTTCACTTCTCATGCTGTAAATGAGCCTTCAGACATTAATACTTTTGAGGTATAAATAATAGAAATGTACTGAAAAGATGAACCAGGACAGTCTTTGGAGCTTCCAGACTAAATGCTTTTTGTATCTCTTATTTGTGGTCTTTATCACAACACCATCTCACAGCTAGGCCTTAGCAAGTAGGGTGGTAAACAATTTTCTAGGAGCAGCTGAAATATTTCTTACAGCTATCATACATGTTTAAGGCAAATACTGTTATCTTGTCTGTGTGACCAAACTGAGCTCTACTCCCTCCTTTCTCATGTAATGGCAGTGAATACAGATTGTAGGTTGTAAAGCTGAGAAAGCATCACCAACCAAAATCAGAAGGGATTCACCCAATCTACATGAAGCAATAAGCAAATCCACTGCACTCTTTTCTTGCTTGATTACCTATCCAATGCTGCTCTTCACTCATATAGTTGTTTTCTTCCTAGAGCTCAAATATCTAAAAGGAATGACACAGTTGTTAAATCCTTTTCCCTTCAGGCCTTTAGCTGCATAAATAAGTGCTGAGCACTAACTTACACTTACCTTACACATACCTTATACTTACACCAAGTGTAAGGTCCTCCACCTGGATAGGCACAATCCCAAGCACAACTCCAGGCTGGGTGGTGAATGGCTGAGAACAGCCCTGAGGAAAAGGACCTGGGGGTCTGGGTTGATGAAAAGCTCAACATGAACCTGCACTGTGAGTGCAACCCAGACAGCAACTGAGTCCTGAGCTGCATCAAGAGCAGTGTGGGCAGCAGGGCAAGGGAGGGGATTCTGCTCCTTTGATCTGCTCTCGTCGGACTCCATCTGGAGTCCTGTGTGCAGTTCTGGAAACCCCAGCACAGGAAGGACATGGAAGTGTTGGAGAGGCTCCAGAGGAGGCCACAAAGACAACCTCATAGCAGCTCTGCTATGAGGACAGGCTGAGAGAGTTGGGGCTCTGCAGCCTGGGGAAGAGAAGGCTTTGAGGAGACCTTAGAGTAGCTTTCCAGTATCTGAAGGGGGCCTACAGGAAGGCTGGGGAGGGACTATTGATAAGGTCTTGCAATGACAGGACAAGGGGCAATGGGTTTGAACTGGCAGAGGGGAGATTTAGACTGGATGTTAGGAGGAAGTTGTTTGCAGTGAGGGTGGTGAGACACTGGAACAGGTTGCCCAGGGAGGTTGTGGCTGCTCCCTCCCTGGAGATGTTCAAGGCCAGGTTGGACAAGGCCTTGAGTGACCTGTACAAGTAGGAGGTGTCCTTGCCTATGGCAGATGGTTGGAACTAGCTGATCCTTGAGGTCCCTTCCAACCTTACCTGTCTATGATTTTACTGACTATCATTGCCTGTTTCTTTAGGAAGGAAGAACCTCAAAGAAACACTTCTTTATTTAGAGAAAAAATGTTTTGATGACTATGTAAAAAGTTCAGAGAAAGCAAACTATAGTCGTCCCTACAAGCACAGACTTCTTCCTGACTCTGTGTCATCTTTAAAGATAAGGGACTTCAGGAGAAAATTTTAAACCATTTATTTACAGTCCAGGTGCAAATAGAGGAGTTGAATGGGATCTTTTAAAATGCTGATCCTGTGGACTTGGCAAAGTTTCCATGTTGGGAATTTCTGGCAGCAGCTCAGCTTGTTTAGTCCTTGGGATGTGTGTAAGAATGTGTCTCTCTTCCTTTTTTTGTAAACACAAATTACCTGTTGTGCTAATTTTTCTGCTGTAATGTGTACTGCCTTTTTTCCTTCCTGGAAATTATCTGAAAAGATCCTGAGTATTTAATTTCCCCCTTTAAATATTTTAGTTTTGAACATCCCAGTCTCCCTAATGTGAGATTTTTCAACTTCACATTAACAGGATAGGTCCTGCTCATCCTTATATGTGCCAGACAAAATGGCTTTGGCAAAACTTTGATTTAGGCACTGCAAAACTCTCCAGCCACTCTGAACTGCACGTTCACAGGTTCAGAGGAGGTTGCCACAGTGCAGCTTTCTTACTGCCAGGAGTGCTGGCCAGAGGGAGGATTATGTTTTGGCTTGTGTAGATGTTTGTAGGATTTTCCTATACCAGATGGAAAATCAGACCTTCTCAGGAGTGTGATCATGTCTTCCTTTGGTGGCTGCATTTCACTCAGGACCTGAAAGTTCTGCTCAAGAGCTAAGACTTTCTGCTTTGCCAAGCAAGAAACTCAGGTTCCCACCACATATACAACCATATGACCTTCAAGGTCCCTGACTCCTGCACTATGACTCTAGCGCTGCTGCTCCATCCAACCAATGTGGCTGCCCAGTGACAAGGAGATACTTCATCTGGGGGCTGCCAGTCTGGCATGGGGTAAGAAGCTGTGACAAGATGATGAAAATTAATAAGTAATATTAATTTTGATGTCCAGGCAGAGGTTATTAATAACTATGAAAACTGTTTATTAAGATTAAATCTTGCCAGAAAACTTATTTACAAGGTTCAAAATGCAGGGTTTGGAAATTTATACATACAGGGAACAGGCAAAACTGGAACACTTTAAAGGTAACCAGCATAAGCAAACATTGTTACTGGCAGAGAAGGTTTGTGTGGTCACTTACACCGCTTGCAGTTAGTTTTCCTGCTTAGCCACTGGATGGATGCAGGAAGCTCCTTTCTGCTTATGGCAGAAGGCAATTAATGGTTACAAGAGGCTTGAAGTATTTACTCACAAAAATATCCTGGGACAATATCCAAAGCATGTGGTGGGGTTGCTGCTGTGCCAAGCTGTTAGAGGCTCTGGAGTTTCCCCAGGCTTCTAGGTGCTGGAGAAAGGAGGCAGATGATCTCTGACCTGGTCAGGACCTGCTCTCTTGGCAGCAGGCTCTCATGTGCAGGCAGATGTCTTGTGGTTTGCAGTCTTGGCATGGTGTCATGCTGGCTGTGCAGGCCGAACGCGTGGAGGCATCAGAGCCTCAGCTCAGGATCAATGAGGTAGTAAGCAGGCACAGATACAATGGCAGAGAGCACCTTTGTGTTACCTGCTCATCCCTTTATATCCATTCAGCCCGAGACTGATAGGCCTTTGGACATAGATTAGCCAATCAGGATGGCACTTTGCAAAGCTTGTCCATGTTAGGTGAAGTTGGGGCTTTTGTCCCCTTTCCCGTGGCTGCCACCCCCAGCACAGAAGGATTGGGAGCAGGGGAGCATGCCTGGGCAAACCAGGACATGTACGAGCCCACCTTGGCCTATTGAGGCCTACCACGACAGAAGCCAAACCACAGTCAAAGGCTGTCGCAGGATCTGCAAACAGCTGAGCCTGCTTTACTGTGTCTTAGAAGCAACACTACCCCATGCACAGGCATAATCAGCTGATGCACCAGCCCCCAGGGTTGGGGAGCATGTGATGCAGTCCTCATAAAATACTGCTCTTTAAAATGTAAAGGACATTTTAGCTGCCTGCTTAGAAAGGAAGAAGAGTACCTAAATGGAAATGCTTGGGACATGTCTGCTTGTCTTGCAGGCAAACTTGAGCAGTGAGAAGTGGGAAGTGACCCTGGCTGGGGGCTGGGGAAGGGGCTGGTTGGGACAGGGACTGTTAGGGACAGAGACAAATACTGCAACAAGCCCTACTACAACCATGGCTTATTGCAGTATTTGTTTCTGTCCCAAACAGCTCCTGCTACCATATGAGTCCCTGATCCCATGATGGGATGACAGTGCAAAGCACACCTGACCTGCTGGGAGAGGCTCATAAGGATTCTGATAGTGGAAAACCGAAAATAACCTGGATTCTGATAGTGGAAAACTGAAAATAACCTGGATCAGTGCAAGAAATTACCTTTGCTTCTGGGAGTGCTGCCCTCCTCCCAACAGTCAACAGTACAACATCCTTCCTATCTTCAGCTCTCCTACCCTTATGGCTGTGTCTTGATGACATCCAGGTGAGCTATGTGCTGTTATGGCATCAGATATGGCTTCAAATGCTGGCCCTAAAATGTTCCTGCTTACAGCACAGAAATCTGTGAGGGTTTTTTCAAAGCCTTGGTTGCTTTTCCCTGCTGAATTCTAGCTTGGACAAAAAGAACTATGATGCACTCACAGAGCTGTCTGCAATGCAGACAGACCCTGGCTGAGGGAATGAGCAGGATTTGTCTGCTTCAGAAATTGCAGGGTATTCCAGCTCCTCCACTCAATGTTTGAGAGACAACCTCAGAGTTTTTAATAGGCTGGAGTCATCTGCATTTTAGAGACATTTCAGGAGCAGGAGTTATGAGTCTGGATGTAGCATCCTTCAGGACTGAAGGAATTCACCTTGTAACCTCGTAACTAGCTAAAAGTAGCTGTTTGTCATGAAGAGGAAGATACAATCCCCATTTCTCCTCATTTGCTTTTCTTCCTGGAAAATGAGATTCTTCTGGGAGATTTGGGGAATG
The DNA here is from genome assembly GCA_013396675.1 of Eubucco bourcierii. Classification (NCBI taxonomy): domain Eukaryota; kingdom Metazoa; phylum Chordata; class Aves; order Piciformes; family Ramphastidae; genus Eubucco; species Eubucco bourcierii. The sequence goes on from VWZE01010457.1 coordinate 961,728, forward strand.
CTGAAAGTTGTATGTCTCTGTGTACTGCTTGGGCTAGGACCTCGTGTCACTCTCCTGGGTTATTGTTCACCTCCCATGTGTTTTCAGCCCAGTACAGCATCCTTTTCCTTTGCCACGACCCCACAAGCCAGAGTTGTGGGTTTATAGGTGGGATTAAACAGCTGGGGATGTGCAAGTGGCAGGGCCATATACCCTGACAAAATATGGAGTGTTGTGGGAGGCTCTTTAAAGAAGACTTGGAGCCACAACACAATTTTTGAGCAAGATGTTTGTAAAAAAGATTTGTAGGTAAAGAGGAAAAGAGAGTTGCTTGATCTCCTGTATCCAACAGCAAAGTCAGCTGGTGCTTGCATCCATCCAAAGTCTGAAACCTGGCCTGTACTTCATCCCCAGCACATGATGGTACATATTTTGCATATAAGTTTCCTGAACTTGCACATCAGGGAAGGAAGGAAGTCAAAGACTCTTCAGACTTGAAGTTTTTTTGAAACTGAAGTTTGATTCCTAGAACAGCAGGAATACACAGGCTGTTTAGTCAAGGATTTTCAAAGAATATTCTGGCATGTCCTAAGTGATTTAGACCCTGTGTAAATATAAACTTTGCAGAATTTTTCATTATTTCATTATTCATTCTGTCCTGTATATTCTTACTGCAATTTATTCCCATTTCCAGCAGATGTCTTAAGCGCCCTAGGAATGATTCTGGAGAGTTCTGATTCTGTACTGCTTAACTACCGAAGTAAAAGAGATGAAAACAGGCTTTCACCTGTCTGCCTAATATTCAGGGTAAATCCACTTTGTATGGCCTTACACCAGTGTTGGGGACAGGCTGAGAGGCTGAGCCTGATTATATATTTTCTAGATGCTTCATTACTGCAGTAAGAGCAATTTCAGCCACGGATCAGGTCAAACATTTGTACAGCTGGGAGGTCAAAAGGAATGGGAGATAATTTGTTCTGGCTTTGTCAATATTGCTTCCAAAAATAATTCTATGGGCTCCACCTGTATTAAATCAGCTTCTATCAATGAGAGGACATGATTTCACCAGTTTCATGGACATCTGACTGATTAAATTGCCTGATTAATCTTCTGCTACATGGACTTAACAGCTTAGGCCTCCATTGCTTTGAGGAATTTGGCATTACGTACTGCTACCTGACGTAGACGCTCTGCAAGTTTCAGTCAAGGCAGTGCCTTTGCAGGGGATCTGATGTGACCAAGGAAGAAGCCAGCTGGTCTAAAGAAAGCCTAGCAGATTCACCTCTCCATGCAGGACCTGTAATACGAGTGCTTGCTTTGCATATCCAAGCTTCTTACACAAGCTGGCACTGGATGCAGGAGCTTGGCTGGTCTTTGCACGCTGCCTGGTAGAGCAGGGGGCCTGGAGCATCAGAAGCAGTACAGCTGCAAATGCAGAGGAGCAACTGTGTTCTCCCTGCAAGGATTTTTCATCTCGTACTTCATTTACTTGCTCCAGCCACCCATAAAAGCAGTATAAGCCAGTACTGCATCCTCAGAAAGAGAACCTTTGGCAGCGTGTGCAGTGCATGTTAATAAGGGGAATTGAGTAGGGATTAACAAAAGAATCCTGTGTGGGTTTCCCCACCAAATAAGTTACAACATGGAAATAAATATTCCCTGAATTTTTAATACTGCAGCTATGATTAGGTTCATTTAGAGGACCAATCAGCATGATGCTGTCTCTACCAAAACCAGTGGCAAAACCCCTGTGAGATTCCAGTTTGAATTCAGTTTAGCATCTTAATGGGAATAAGGGAGGAAGCTTGCAATGATTATCCTTTTATATCCTGTTTTGCTCAATGATCAGCAAACAGAACACTGTAATAACTTTATACATTGCTGACATGTTGAACAAAACACAGATCAAAAATCTTCTGTAAATCACATTATGTGTGCCTCATTCAATTAACCTACAGTGCCAGGGAATGTGCTGCCAGAAAGCTAATATTGAAATGAAACTGACACTTCATATGTGAACTGTGAGGACTGGTTACAGCAAGTGTCCTTCATCTAATCCATTTAGGTGAATGGCTGCATATCTATCACCCAAGTGACACCCTAAAGACAATCTCCTGTCATGTGCCTGTGCTGAGTCTCTGAGTACTGCCTCTGTAGTGACGGCCTGCAGAAACACACCGCTGAGGGATGGCTCCGACAGCACTGGGCAATCAGGCTTCATTACGGCACTCATTTTTACAGCCCACTATGCAACACCATTTCCCATCTGATCCTCAGGTGGATCCCAGTCCCACCCATGAGGTGAGGATGAGCCAGAAGGGCTGGATCTGCAGTTTCCTCTGAATCCAGGCACTAATTCTTGGAAAAGACTCGGTCGGGGTTCTGGGTTGCTCCTTTTTCTGTTATGCCCTACCACAGGCAATTACTGAGGATGAAAGAAAATGATTGGAAGTGCTTGTAATGGACACATTCAGTGTTGGTTCAGGCTCTTAGCTGTCCTGTTGGATAAGAAAGCAAGGAAACATAGACTATTCTCTCTCAAATGTATATATTTCTGACAGGGTCTCAGCTGTTGGCATCAACATAAGGTTCTGTGCATCTCCTTCGCTTTGGAGCAAGTATTTTTTCAGGCACAGCTTTCAGCAATGGAGGCAATGCTTCCAGCTCAGCTGTTCAGTTTAATTCCTTCAGTTAATGGAGAATTGAAAGCCAGAGAACTCTTAAGTCCTTAAACCAAATGGCAGCATTATGGCATTGGTAAAGTCAATTTCATTTGTTCTGTCTACAATGGAAATGATCCAGAAACTGAAAGGGATGCTTTTATATGACCAAGGAGATACTTGGCAGTCACAGGAGACTTGGTCTGATTTTTTTTTTTTTTTTTTTACAGTAGGAAAATATTCCTAATAGAAAAATGCAGACACTAGAAGGAAAAAACAGCAACAGAAAAATAATCTGCCAAAGCGAACTGATGTAGAAAAGAAAAACATTTCACGTGTCATTATACCTTTTCTGTGTCAGCAACAAAAGAAGTGTTGTCTCCTAGAAGCCTCTGGAAGATCTGATATGCCCTCCAGACCATACAACGCTTGTATCACCAGCAGACACTCCAGTCACCATTCAGCTAACTTCACCCCCAGCCTTTGCAGATGTTGTCTGGCTATTAGCTTATCACCTGCCCAGCCCAAGGGCTAAGCCGTTTCAGAAATCCTTATCATAAATAATGCATCTGGCATATCTGCCATCTCACTCTTCTTTCAGGGAGGCTAAGATGCTGCATCATTACTGCTGTACTATATAGTGAAACACATCTCTCCATGTAGGAAAGGTATTTACAAAGATTACCCAGCAGAAGAGCACAAAATTCTTTGTACTGGAACCTGCAGCTTATCAGGGAAATGATGTTTGGCAGGGACTCAGCTGGTCTGGCAGAATACAGCACATTTCCAGTTCTGGCAGTTGTGGATGCAGAGCTGCTTCCAGCAGGGCTGCAGGTAGCAGGAAAGTGATTGATGGCAGCTAAGTCTTGGACCTGAGAGCAGCAGAGAGCCCTGTGCCTGGCAGGCATGGCAGCTTGCAGGAGCTGTGGGCATGGGTGGCACAAGTACTTCACAGATGTAGCTGTAAGAGCAAACCTGCCCCTAGAGAAATGCTCACCTCCCAGTCCCCAGCCTCTCAGCCCTCTCAGCAGAACAGCTTTTCCTTTGCTATTTCTCCAGTTGTTTGGGGCTAATTGTAGCATCTTGGCATGGTCACTAAGCAAGAAAATACCTCACCTATCCAAACCATAAGTCTCTTTCCTTAGCTGCTGTTCCTAAAATAACAAGTGCCGGTGGCACTCCTTAGCCCACCCACTTAATCCCTGGCTGCCCTGTTTGCAGCTTTGTCTAGTGGTGTCTAAAGAGTCTTCATTTGTCTTTTTAGATAATGTTTTAGTTCAGTCATTTTAAAAGCTTTTACCAGCTGCTGTGAAGGCTATAAATCAGAGCTGGTCTTACATGAAGGCAAAGATGGAGGCAGTGCTCAGAGCTCGCTGCAGAGGTGGCTGACAGAGATGGGCCAGGTAAACATGAAAGAAATGGCTAAGGATCAGTCTGAGCAGCTCAGACTGAGGAGATAAAGCTGCATTTGTATTTATACTCTAACCTCTTCTCTCAAAGGAGAGTGCTGGGATGTTTGCCTGGATGTTACAAATTACTTGGGAAAGGTGCCTGGATGCAGATAGCAGTTACAGTGTGTTGATTGCTTTGGCTCTTTCTGTAGTGATATGAAACACAAGCTCACACCAAGGACTGAGCTGCTGCCAGGAGCAGATACTCCTGCATAGTGCTCTAGAAGCTGGGGGGTTTAAGTGTGTCTTGTGCTGGCAATTGTGGCCATACTAGAAGAATCTTTTCTGACCGAAAACCAGGATAAATCACTAAGCTTACAGAAGATGAAAGGGGAAGCACAACATGACGGGTGATGTGAGGCCTAAGGACACTCATAATCCTAGGATGATTTTTGCATTTTATCTGGCCACGTGCCACACAGAGGCAGCCTGCTGCATCCCTGCCTGCCTGCTGCCTGGCAGCAGCCTCTATGTGTTAGATTGTGTGACAGTAGGGAAGAGATGGCCTAGTGGGAAGACTGGTGAAAAGCAGAGCTTTATTAGTAATCACCAAGAGTTTGCAAAAGACTATAGCTGTTTGCTTTCAGCCTTATCCTGACCCTGTGATCATTATTTGCTTATTAAGACTTGAAAACAGAGAGCAGAAATTTTGCTCTGCCCTTCTTCAAAATCAGCAAGTGTTAAATGAGCTTTTAGATAATAAAGCAAATGCAGTTACCTGCTGAAGGGAGATTTTCCAGGGATGTTACAGGCTTTGGAACGTGTCCTGCACAACTGGGACGAACCAAAGCTAACATTTCCTCTTTGTTTAGATGCTAAACTGAAGTTCATGGAACCATTTCTTTCATGCAGGGAGACCTTTAAGGCCATGTACTCAAGTACAGGCTTGAGATGACCTCTAAGGTTTAGTAAACATAATCAGTTCTTTGAAAGAAAAGGTAGTAGCCTTCTTGCAGGCCTGAGTAAAATCATGTCCTCCTGCTTTCTCTTAGCTCATTTGATGATGGCTTTTTGGGATCCTCTTTGAACATTATTTGCTTAGATTATCTTCATTTCTGAAAGGAGCTCTCTCTCTCTGAGGATGCCTTGTGTGTCAGTCCATCTCCCAGTGCAATCCAGGTGCTAAAATTCTAGAGACTACTTTCTGTCTGTATCAAAATACACTTCCCCAAACACTTTGTGCCTGCTGCTTACATAATGTTTTGAGTTTCTTAAACTGTAACATTCAATGCTTTATATCTGAATTTAAAAAAAAAAAAAAAATTAAAATATATCCCCTCACTAACCAAAATGGGAAATAAGACTTCATATTTTCCTCTTACCCAGTTCCAAGTCAGCTCTCTAATGTGACCATAATACTGGAATAAAACATGTAAGCCAAGGATAATGCTATGCTCAATATTTTATTTATATTTTTATGTAAACATAATTTGCTTCGTAGGCACAATATAACAAAAGCTCTAAAGCAACAAATACAATTAAACAGTGTTTCAGTTCACTTCAATCAGGCTTAAGTTAAAGAGAAGCTTTCACAGTTCCTTTAAGGCAAATTGAAAAATAATTTGTTTCACTTGAAGAAACTATCCAATTGGTTTAGAGTTGTCTAAACAACACTGTCAGTAGTAAGCACAAACCTTCATTTCTACGACAGTAAGACCTGGTCAGTAGTGAGTCTCAGCATTGTCACCTTGTATAGCATGCCCTCTACCACTTCAGATGCAATACTACTGGTTGTGGTATTCTAAAAGGTACTTAGGGTTTCTGGGCCATATTCTGTTAGCACAAATCCTGCTGCCAGAACAAATACCTGAAAATTTTCCATCGATACCAGTAAAACACAGAGTCGAGCTCAGCTTGCTGATAGTAACACTCATCTGTGTTGCACTTAGGTAAATCCAGAAGTACTCCTCACTGCAATTACCTGATATTCTGCTGCTCAGAAAATGGCCCTAAAATTGGTATGAATCAGCATGAACAGTATTTTTTTCCTTGCTAACAAAACCAGAAAGAACTAGCCAAAATTATTTCCTTGGATTGTTGTCCCTATAGTGTCTGTGGCCATGACCAAGATCACCCATCTTTGTCTTGAAGGGTAATTTCACTGCAGAGCCAACCATACTGCAATTATAACAGAAGAACGGATTTGCTATTCTGCTTGCCCTACTAATTTAAGGCCTTGAGAATGCCACTTTACTGCCAGCTCAAAGATCACCAGCAATATTGCTCACTTTGGCGTCAAATCAAAATTCCTAGTTATGTTAAGGTTTGTTGCAGGACAACATCATTACACTAACTGCAAAACAAAATCAGGCATGTTTCCTACCGTTGTCAGCTTATGAGTCATGAAAACCTAATGGCCTTTCTTAAAAGCCCAGTTGGCAAGCCCAATACGTGGTAAACTCTCACTGAATACATAATGTTTCTGTGGATAAAGTCCCTGTTTGGGCCTGATATGGCGCTGGAAGTACGGACAAGTCTAGCTCGGAAAGAAAATCAACTGTAGTGAAGTTCTGCATCGACATCTAGAGAAAACTGAAGTTCTGGTTCAACTCATATTTCAAAAGCTGGTTTTGGCATTTTTCTCCACAGTTATTTCTTCTCATTATTTTTGAATGTAACTTGCTGGAAACTCCATCAGAATGAACAATTACCTGATATTGGAACAGCAACTTTATGAGTGCAGTGGAAAGAGATGAACATTAATACTGAGGCGGCAAGATGAAACAAAAAGGAAAAATAAGAGAAAATCTTCTAAAACCACACATAAAAGTCATCCAGGCCCACAAATCCTTTCACATTGAGAAAAGGCTGAGAAGCCCTCCCTCTCCACTTTTCTCTATTAGCTTTCATCACCACAGGATACTTGTAGATTTAGGTGAACAACTGGCCATGGCTGGGAAAATACTTCCTTTGGAAAAAAAACCACATTAATTCCAAGCTACATGGCATTACAGCCAGCCTCTGACATTCCTTTAGCATTTCTACTGAAGGGGATTGCAGTTATTTTGTATAAACAAAAGTATATTGTGTTAACAAGACAGTTGTGGTCCTGAGTAGCTGCTGCTTGGATAGGTGAAAGATGTGGAGAAAATCTTTGCTTCTGTCACGGTTAGGTACAGTTTCCACTAGTGGGAGGTAGATAAGACTAGCTGGTCTTTGAATACCTTGAATACAAACTGAACTGTACACGCGGAGCAGAGCTTTTGGTAGAACTCCTCGCCTAGATAGAGTTATTCCCATTCATAATTTCTGATGGGATTAAGGCCTAAAACTCCTTTTTGGCAGGGTTAAACTCTATAGGAGTTCAGCTCCAGCTTGGAAAGTTGATCAGCACATTAGAAATTTCAGAGCAGTAAATTCCAACAAGAAATTTCTTTCCCCATGCTGATGAGCAATCCTCACCAATACAATTTAAAATGAAATTTAACATTGGCTTGGATTTTGGACACGGATGAGTCAATGTGTCCCTGGCAGAAGCCGTTGATCTGTCAGTAACAATGCTAATTGCTACAGGCAATTAGAGTTCTGGGTCTAAACAGAGCAGCTCACTGACAATTTTCTTTGCCTGTAACCTACGGGGTGATAGCTCAGCTCAACAGCTAAGGGTGGTAGTTGGCACTCTGAATGGTGTTTCAGTACTGGTGCCGATGACTAATGTGGTTATACAACACTAATCAAAGTCTCTCAATTAATGATTTCTTGAACAATTCAGATTCCACAATTCTGAACGAGGTATTTTTGAATATGGAGATAGGATTGCTCATAAAATGCTAAAGCATGACTGAGGAAAGCGAATACTCTTCTTTTTTGCAACTTTTATCTGTGGTTCATTAAAGGAAAACTATTTTTTAACACTGAAAATCCACAAACTTAAAATTCTCCCTCCAGTTACTAGAGTCTTCCAGAGAGCAAGTGGGGAAATTTTTGCGTTACTATCTCCAGCTTGCAAAGAAAAAGCCCAACCCCCCCAAATAACTATATGCAAAATGCTGGAATTGCATGAGGAAGATGCCCATCTAAAATTACACAGTAACTTAATAAGGCTTTTAAACCAGAACAGAAAAATCCATGAGACTCCTACAGGGAAATTGGGTATTACACAGGAATGTCATAATACTGCACTGGATGAGAATGGCACTTGAGTTTGAAACAACAATGATCAACAGCTCATAGCTCAGCTGACTGCAGACAAATACAACACACACTGTACTACAGCATTTGTTCACTGATGCACAGGAGAGCTTTCCCAGTCTTGTTCCCTTCTAGTTCATCAATCTTTCTGCTTCCACCACTTCTGGCTGTTACTGGATGAACGGCATGCGCTCTTTATTCTCATTGTCCCCTTCATGGTCCTCTTCCTCTTCCCCAGCCTCACTTGTCTCTGTGCTGTCGTTGGCCATCTGTGGAATGAAAGATTAAGGACATCAGAGCACCCTTCACGTTGTTTTAGTCATTCTTATTTTAGTTTGATTCATTTGATAACGATACATTAAAAATTAAAGACAACATGGTTGTAACATGAAAATCAGCATTCTGGCTGTGGCAAAGTTGCTGCTGGCACTACACCACTCACAGCTAAAATTGTAAGCTGTTCCATCATGGATAACAGCTGAATTACCTCACAAAAAGCAGCTCTGTGGGACAGTTGCATCTGTGCACTCATAGCAAACTGATATTAAGGCACTCAGCAAGGAAATGTGACTGTGTAGGAAGTTACAGAATGTGTGTGAGCTCTGGTCTACAGCTTTCTGTATCTGCTCTTCCAGAAATGGGAGCTCTGGTCTACAGCTTTCTGTATCTGCTCTTCCAGAAATGGGAGCTCTGGTCTACAGCTTTCTGTATCTGCTCTTCCAGAAATGGGAGCTCTGGTTCACAGCTTTCTGTATCTGCTCTTCCAGAAATGGGAGCTCTGGTCTTCAGCTTTCTGTATCTGCTCTTCCAGAAATGGGAGCTCTGGTTCACAGCTTTCTGTATCTGCTCTTCCAGAAATGGGAGCTCTGGTTCATAGCTTTCTGTATCTGCTCTACCAGAAATGGGAGCTCTGGTCTACAGCTTTCTGTATCTGCTTTTCCAGAAATGGGAGCTGTGGTCTACTGCTTTCTGTATCTGCTTTTCCAGAAATGGGAGCTCTGGTCTACAGCTTTCTGTATCTGCTTTTCCAGAAATGGGAGCTGTGGTCTACTGCTTTCTGTATCTGCTTTTCCAGAAATGGGAGCTCTGGTCTACAGCTTTCTGTATCTGCTTTTCCAGAAATGGGAGCTCTGGTTCACAGCTTTCTGTATCTGCTCTTCCAGAAACAGGTAACATTAGTGTGGTAGTTTCTTCCTTATTCCCTTTCTTTTTCCCTTTAGGAAGGGAGAAGGGTTAAATAGAGAGCATCTGTCACTTGTTTAGTGGCCTGCCCAGCCCTGATCCTTGACAGACCTGTCTCTGGAAGCACAAGAGTGGTTAAGTGGACAAGGTGGCAATGTTTAACAGCATAGATTAGTTCTCTTACACATCAACATGATCTCTCTTAGCACACAAGATGATTTCTTGTATTAGCTTATAACCATTTCAAAACCACCTGAAACAAGGGACCCATTTACTTCTTAAGGAGAACTGCAGTGATATTTTATGTTCCCTGTTTGATTACTAGCCTCTGCCAGAAATAAGACTAAAACTCTCAAACACAACCTGCTTTTACTGGAGGAAAGCAATGCTCAGAAGTTCCCCTTAATTTAAGACCCTTTCATAAAAATGTATCATATTTATTCTCACCTCTAACCAATGGCTACTATGAATATACACTATCAAGCAAATAGATGAGATAAATGCATTAATGTTGTGCTATAGATTCGTTTTTACATTTTTAAGATGCAATTCAGCTAAAAATAATGCCCAGTTTCCAAATATGAGTTCCCCAAAGCCTTTTCCTTGCAGTGATTTTAGATGAGATTTGGGGTCAGTTTCAGAGTAAGCATGAGCAAGAGCTTAACTGTAATTCCAAATTCTTCTCTGTTCTTTTGAAACAGGTGATATCTTGGGTCTGACATCAAACTTCATACATCAGTATTGATCTGAAGTCCATTTTTCACTGCCTTTACTAGTCCTTCCCACATCATCGGCGAACATTTAGGCATGAGCCTGACTTTCATTTGCTGCTCATTGTGTTGTTTTGGGACCATGTGAAGTGCTCCAAATTGAGCGGCACAGAGATCCACCACAACTGTCTTCCTTCAGAATATTTCTAGAAGTATTTAGATATTATAATGAAAAAAACAAACAAACAAAAAGGTACAAGAAACTCCTACCAAAAGCATAGTCCAGGTTTTGTAAGAGAATCAGAAAGCACTTCTGTTTGTACCCTGAAGTAATTCTGACTGCGTCATTTTCTGTTCCATCCACTAATTCTTACTAATACAGAGATTCTGTATTATGTGGCATATCTGCTTGCTTTCCATCACAGGGACAGAAATAGATGTGGCAGTTCCACCCTGATTTAAGATTTGCAGACACATTTTTGGAGAGGCAGATAGCCATTCAGTATAGAAAACTCACTGCTGGGACTCTAGGAATTTAAAACTGTACCCCACTTTGGGTCAAATATACAGATTATGATTATTGGTTGTAATTAGGTGTTATAGATTTAGAAGAAAACCATATTTAAAAAAAAAAAAAATCATAAGGGATGTGTCTCCAAAAGCTTCTAGCATGCTTTAACTTGTGTACTGTACAGCATGTATGTAGTGCTGGGCACTCACCAGAGGAGTGGGTGCTTTCTCCACATCCAGAATTAGTTTCCCTATATTTCCTCGGTCATGGATTCTCTGCATGGCCTCCTTCACCTGTAAGAAAGACAATTTATTGATAGTTTTCAGGCACACTCTAAGAGAGTTATCTCCTTCCAAAACCAGCAACACATTTAAGGCATGTGCTGAATGCCTGTGCTATGTGCAAGGTCATTCCAACAGCTGCTTGAAAAAATTAACAGGTAAACATATTTTACTGAATTTGTGAGGCCTGATTTTTTTGCATTGGGTTTGCCAAAATGAGATGTGAGTCTTGATGACAGTTTCTGAATAATGTGATACATACAAAATGTTAATGCATTACAAAAGGAACGGTTAGCTGAGGTGCAGAGAAAAATACAGGCTCAGGGAGTTAATTCTTACAGGCTGTTTGTTAGATTTTTCCCTTTGCAGAATATTTATCATAAGCCCAAACTTTTCCCCAGAAGTATGAAATGTTTTTTCTAACTGACTGATGATATTTTGCAGTTAATTACTTTTACATTCAGACAGAGGGAATGCTGTATTCAGGCACTGCCTGTGATTACTGCAACACTGTGGTTCTCACTGCAGAAAAAAGTGTTTCTTTCCTGCTTTTTTTTCTTTGTAATTAATTTTAACTGTCATACAGATACCACTGTGCTGGTTTGAGGCTAATTGGAATATTTTAGTAGAGAAAATTATATTATAGGCTGTGGAAAGGAAAACAATGGTGATGTCTACTTCACTCAGGCTTGCTGAGATGTATAAGAAAAGAACTCAAAATATAGGTAATGCAGTCAGTCTGTAGGGGCACAGTGTCTCAAGTGGTCTAGCTTCTGGTTTCTCTTTGCTGATTAATCTTCACTAACCACTTTGCTTCTAACTCCCCTGGCCGATCCTCCAAACTCACCTTGTGCATAAGGCAAACCTTGGGGTAAGGTACAGGGGTGGGGAGAAGGTGGAAGGGTGGTTGGGAGCCCCTCCTGGGGTCTCTGATTTCTGGGAGGGGAGTTGTGTTTCTGTATTACCTTTAACTTGTATTTTTCTGTAACTATTCCTGTATATATCTCTGTTCGTACATTGTGCTGAGCTGTAAATAGAGCTTCAGTCCTTAACTTCCAGCTGGCTGAGTTCTAGTCTGGGTCATTTTACAAATTGTAGGGGGTGGGGAACTCCCAAACCATCACAACCACTAAGACCAGACAGTTAATAGCTGGCTGCAATTAGCACAAGTGAGCAAGGAACAAAAAACTCTTCTTACTAGTGCACTGGAGAGGAGCTTCATCTGATCTATGAGGTTTCAGAACTCGTGAGAGCTCCGTGTTGATGAATGGGAATGGTGTGTGCGTTGCACTGAACGTTTAATATGCGGCATGCTGCCTGCTACTAAATCACTGGAAACTGGAAGACACCAAGAGCTTCCTCGCTTTCGTGGTGGGAAACTTCAGGAACACAAAATGTACACAATAAAGGCTGTTTCATATCCTCATCACACTAATTTTTGCCCACATAACAGGACATGTTGAGACAAGAAAGAGTTTTATACTATTAGGAACTGCCATCTGTGACATAGTTTGATGGAATATTTTAAGAATAATGGCCTAGAAGTTTTAACCACTATGCTGACTTGGGAACAGGTGGCTCCCACAGTGCATTTAAAAGCCTGACCTGGGGTGCAGGTACCTAAGATAATTACTGACTGTCTAATACATATGGAGGTGTGAGATTTTTAAAGATGCTAAGCAAACACAGCTTTCGACTTTCAATTAAATGCAATGGATGCTGGGCACAAAATGTCTTTACCATCTGTCAGCCTTATTTCAAAAGCTGACTGCAGTGAACTTAATAACTCAATATCACATCCTTCGTTTGGCAAAGTGGTTCCCTTGATTTGTAAATACCAGACTTTAAAAAAAATAGCTGTTAAAACAAAAGAAAAATTGCCCTGCACTAGTGGGAGGTGTCCCTGCCTATGGCAGGGGGTTGGAACTAGATGATCCTTGAGGTCCCTTCCAGCCTTACCATTCTATGATTCTATGAATACACAGTGGCTTTCTAACTTGGGCCATAATTGTAGTAAATTAACCTTGGAAAACACTCTTTTATCAATCCACTGGAGAGAAGGCTGAACTCTAAATGTAGTCCACAAAATCACAATGACTTTTATGAAGTTATGGAATCATAGAATCATAGAATGGTATGGTTGGAAGGGACCTTAAGG
>VWZE01010457.1:975050-989208 GCA_013396675.1 Eubucco bourcierii
GCCCTCCTCTGGGCCCTCTCCAACACTTCCATGTCCTTCCTGTGCTGGGGGCTCCAGAACTCATACAGTACTCCAGATGGGGTCTGACAAGAGCAAAGGGGCAGAATCCCCTCCCTTGCCCTACTGTCCACACTGCTCTTGATCTTGCTTATCTTACAGCATAATCAATACCTAGCCTGTCCTAATAATAACAGTAACAATACTAATACCTAACTATCCTAATGACAACCCCTAACAATACCTATCACAAAGATGATCCAAGGGCTGCTATGAGGATAGCTTGAAGGAACTGGGGTTGTTCAGCCAAGAGAAGACTCTGAGGCAATCTTATAGCTGCCTTCCAATGAAAAGCTGAAAAGATCCTACAGAAAGACTTTTCATAAGGGTGTCTAGCAATAGGAGAAGGGGAAATGGTTTTAGGTTGAGGAAGAACAGGTTTAGGCTGGCTCTTAGGAAGAAGTTCTCCAGCATGAGGGTGGTGAGACTCTGGAATAGGTTTTCTGGGGAGGCTGTGGATGCCTCCTTCCTGGGGGTGTTCAAGGCCAGGTTGGATGAGGCATCTAGTTGAGAGGCATTCTTGCCCATAGCAGGGAGGCTGGAGAAGACGATCTCTGAAGTCTCTTCCAACCTAAGCCATTCTATGATTTTGTAAGACTTTTTCAGCACTATGAACCATATTCCATCTCAAACATCCAACAAAGACTCTGAAGAAGCAGCAGCTGTATTATTTTTTAATGACTTAGTGGCCAAACCAACCTTTTAGGAGTCTATAGCACAGCATAAAAAAACCAACAGACGTGTGACAGAACTGGAAAACTCAGCAAACACACTTGCCCGTCCACTGAAATTTATTAGCAGAACATCATGTGGACAGCAGGGTATGCAACATTTATTTTTATTTGTACCATATCATATTTAGCAAGGCAAATTGGAGAAAATGTGCTTTCCCTGCATTTTTTACATGCACACTATCAAATTTAAGACTCTGGAGAAAGGTTCAGGAATTGTTTCCAGGACACTCATAAGTAGCTTGCAAATGCAAACAGCAGGCAGAGGCAAAGGGAACAATAAAACTTCTAGTAATAATAGTGGCTATGGAATCCAGATGGAGCTATCAAACACATTAAAAAAATCGACAAAAAGTTTGAAGAGCTGACACAACATTTGTGTATTTTAGTGTTATTTGCAACTTACCTACCCAGTTGGTCAAATTCTGAGCTAGTGCAGTGCCACTCGCCATGTCTGAGTTATGAGACCATGAGCTACTTTATAAAGGAGTAATTTTTATGTTTACAGCTGCTAACAGTCCACTTATTCAACCAAGACTGCAATTACTTGTTTCCCAAGATGCCTGAATATAAAAACCATTCCCTTCTCATACTATAGCTGGCAGAGAGCATTAAAAACCTTCGCTATACAAGTATGGTTAAGGCTCAAGTTGTTCTATGCAGGCTATATAAAGGTGTTTGCTTTGTCATGTAAACATTTAAGTGCTGTGCATACCCTGCCCATCACAGAGTGGGGTATGGAGCTTCTCCTGCATCTGTATCTGAGTGTTTGCATGTGCTGGAGGTGTCCAGGGAAGGGCAGTGAAGCTGATGAAGGGTCTAGAGAACAAGTCTCATGAGGAACAGCAGAGGGAACTGGGGTTGTTTAGTCTGGGGAAGAGCAGGCTGAGAAGAAACCTCCTTCTCTCTACAACTACCTGAAAGGGGGTTGGAGGGAGGTGTGGTTGGTCTCTTCTCCTTAGTATCAGGTGATAGAATGTAAGGAAATGAACTGAAATTGATCCAGGGGAGGCTCAGATTGGGTATTTAGAAAAAATGATTTTCTGCAAGTGTGGTCAGACATTGGAACAGGCTGCCCAAAGGAGACGGTGGAGTCACCATTCCCGGAGATGCTCACAAAATGTGTGGACATGGCACAGATTTCTTGTCTGGCTTTTCATCTTAAGTCATTCATTTCAGGTCTTCATCTCTGCTGTCCTGGCAGTCATGGCACTGATCCTAAAATCTGCCAACTGAAGTGAGACAAGTTAACCTTGGATGCCCATGACAGAACAAGAGTGAAAACTGTGCAGAGACCACAACTACTCTGGAAAGTTCCTGAACAGAGATGTTTTCCTGGCTGTAAGTCTGACCCTTTATAAATAATATATGCCTGAAACAATTGTGGTCCAACTTTGTATTGCCATAGTCAAGTTTCCACTTATTTACTCATTTTACTTCAAACTAATTTGTTGGCTCTTCAGCATTTGAAATAAAAGCCCAACAATAATCTCTGCTGAGGTATTCACAAATGCTTGCTGACATTCTGGATTCTCCTTTTGTTGATAGAATATAGCAAAAACAGTCTATTGCTTTATAAATATAGGACAAGTTAGATGGAAAATGTATTGCTAATTATCTGTTGCACCATTTCACAGTGTGAAAGATAAGTGCAGCCCACCTAAGAAATGGATGCTATTTTCAAGCCCTTGGATATTATTTTAAACATAATGATCCATTTCTGCATTTGGCTCTTACAAGGAACCAGTCTCAGGAGTAAAATAAGAGAGACTGCAGAGCTGGAACACTAAACTGCTCACTTTGCCAATATAACACATCAGGGGCTTTAGGCCCACGTTAGTAATATGGATGTTTAACAGAGAGAAACAATGAAGGCAACGTGCCATGGAGAAGAGTCCTAGTGGAAATGTCAAAACATAATGCTTTCATCATCCTACATGAAATGTTCAGCTCAGTACTATCATTAATTCTGTGGGGTTTTAAGTAAAGTTATACATTTACTTCAGAAAAAAAGAAAACCAAAAGGAACGGAAAGACACTGGTGCCGCAGAGGAGGGACGTTCTTAAGGTCCAATGCAGTTTGTGCACAAGCTGCCATCTATGGATTACAGTTTTGTTTTCACAGGCAACTGTACCCCCTCACTGTCAGCTAAGGCAGAGGACTGTGTACTTTGCTTTCTTGGGCTTCTCTGCTGATAGTGGGTTTCCTGAGGTGCATGAAAAACCTTCTGCTTACAATAAAGGAATCCTTCATTCCCCGTTGGTAAATAAGGGCTTAGTATGAAAGGCTAAAGAATCTTGTGCCAAGGTTACAAACTTAATACAAGCCAGAAGTGAAACAGTTTCAATTACCTCACTGTAATATGTCAAACTCACCAACTGTTCTAATGCTGTATCATCACATGTTGTCAAAGAAGTGATTAGCAGATGTCCTTCACCTCCAGATGGGCACAGTGGAACAGAGCATCAATTTAGTCTATGATCTACAACTGTATTTTTTCTCTCTCATTAGTTCCCCACCTCTAGGTTCAATATTGCTCTTTATCTTCACACATAATTTCAAAGAATCACCTTTTGTCCTCTGTTTACATGACTGTATCACAGTATCACAAAACATCCAAGCCTTCCAGCATGGCAATCCCCAAAGTGGCGAAGTCATTGCAACCCTCAAATTCTTCTTAAGTGTCTTTAGGAGTGTATATAGGAAGCCAAAACCAGCAGAGTATTTGAGAAGTAGCTGCCATAGTTATTTAACAGTTCCCCATGCTCCCTCCCTCCCTGGCTTATACCATTTGATGCTCTTGGCCAGTTTTGGAAGCAATGTGTGCATCTTTTTGGAAGTACATATATCATGTCAACAGAACCCCCACTTGATCATAGCCAAGCCTGCTAATCACGGCTGTGGCACACAGAAATAGTAACAGCATCTTTTAACCATCTGTCATTCTACAGCCAGTTTCATATACAAGTAAAACAGGTGGAACAAAGCATATTGCAACAGCAGAACAGCTTCATCCTGAGGTTCTGTTAACTAAGAATTGTGGTCAGTGGTTCATAGTCCAAACGCAAACCAGTGACAAGTGGCGTCCCCTGGGGGTTGGCACTGGGACCGGTGCTGTTTAATGCCTCTGCCAGTGATATGGACAGTGGGGTTGAGGCATCCTCAGCAAGTCAGTGGATGACACCAAGCCATGTGGTCCAGCTGACATGCTGGAGGGAAGGGATGTTGTCCAGAGGGACTTGGACAGGCTTAAGAGGTGGACCCAAGTCAGCCTCATGAAGTTCAATGAGTACAAGTGCAAAGTCTTACATCTGGGACAGGGCAACCCCAAGTACAAATATAGGCTGGGCAAGGAGTGGCTCGAGAGTGGTCTCAAGGAGAAGGAGTTGGGGGTGTCAGTGGATGAAAAACTAAACGTGAGCTGGTAATGTGCACCTGCATCCCAGAAGGTAACCCTGTCCTGGGCTGCATCAAAAGAAGCATGACCAGCAGGATGAGAGAAGTGATTCTGCACCTCTGCTCTGCTCTTATGAAGCCCCAACTGATGTGCTGTGTCCAGTTCTGGTGCCCCCAGCACAAAGGCCAAGAGTTGTGAGGCCTTGAGTGACCTGGTCTGTTGCAGGAGGGTTGAAACTAGATGACCTTTAAGATCCCTCCCAACCTAAACTGTTCTATGACTCTATGAATGAATCTACTTTGTAGTGGTGCTGTGAGGTTCAGTGTGTGTTGGAAAGGGCAGCTCACAGCATGATAGCTCCTTTTCGAGGGCAATTTGGGATATTTTGTGTATGCAGACAAATTTCACTCCCTGCACTGCAGTGGAACAGCACTGTTCCACTGCTGCAACTTCCATGACATCACTAGGTTGCATGTGAATGAGAAGATCAGGTAGTGGGAAAGCACAAAAGTCTCAGCTGATAAAGGAATACCACTCATGTTCAGTAGGCTTCAATTACTCGAACATAACATTTTGTATATGACCAATATCCTTCAAATATGGTTTCCACACAGGTCAGCAATTACTGACCACTCCTCCAATCTTGGCAGAGCATGAACTTTCCATTGGGAGAACTCAGTGTGTTCCTTCTGAAACCTGAGAGAGCTTTCTCCTATGATCCTTGCCTGAGTTCTTTATATGCAGCTAAAACAATACAAAGTTCAGCTTTTGCATTGCTTCCATGCAGGCCCTCTCTGCCATAGAGAAGAGCCAGCTGTCTGCAAGAGCCTTCCTTACCAATAATTAATTCCTCTCTTTGCTCACAGTCGTGTGTCTGAGAAGCCTGCAACTGCATCATGTCTGCAAAATCACGTGGACAGGATCTCCATGGTGATCGTGCCACGCGGTATGCAAACATCAGCTGGCTAGTCAAGGTTACTTTGGCAACCCAAGTGTCACAGGTAATGATCCAAATCTTGCTCAGATTTATGAAAGAATAATCTGAATCTAAAACTTGCCTGTTTTTCATGCTGGGGCTGGTTCTGTTGTGTTGTTGTTCATAGCAGACACCATTTCAACAAGCCCAGAGTTATCGCCATTAGAATTACAAACGTTGATATCCATAATATTTATTTACGCACCATTTGTATGCAGTAATGAAGAAAAAGATGGGCACTGCAGTCTGTTCTAGCTGAGATACCACAGCAGCAAAGCTTTAATATTGAAGCCTTCATTACTGCTATAAGGCAACATGATTTTTATTACCAGACTCACTGCTGTGGTCTATTACCAAGCCATGCTTTAATATGAATTGTGAGCTGCTTTGTAATTCCAGATGCTCTTCTCAGACCAGGAGAAAAGGGTGGTTTTTTTCATGCCATTGGCACGTGTGGCTTTTCAAACTGAACACAGCACTCCATACATAGAGAAATCATGCAGTCTGTTTTCTGGATTGTGTCTGCCTAGCCTTGGTCTGTGGAAGGAAGCAAACTCAGTTATCAGAGGATAACTGTTTCTTAATTTGCTGGCAGCTGCAGGGGAAGTGAGCTGGTACACTGCTCCATGCAGCTTTTGGAGGACATTAGGATATGGGAAGCAAAGTTCAGATGTACCTTTTAGAAACACTTGGCACAGCCCTCTTAACATGTTTGGGTTACAAGAAGAGAGAGGGCACAGGGCTCCCTGGATCTCCTGTGACACACACACAGTGACCAGTCCTTGAGCTCCTTTGTGCTTAATAACTGTGTCCTTCTACCTTCAAAAGTGACATCTGTCAAAATTAGTCCTATTGCTATGCTGACATATTTCCCTCTTGCCAGCCTTGGAGTGTATCTCATGTTTATGCAATATGATTGAGTGGAGTAATATTTCACTGGGAAACATGCTGACTGCCTTTAAAGGTTGTTGGGGGTGGTGTTAAATGAGTTTGCAATACTTCCCTCTCCCAAGGTAAGTCTTATGTACTAGGTTTTGTAGAAAAGCTGTTTGCCTGGGTGTGATCACTGACAGTTACTCTACCACAGACATTTATTTGGACAAAACCACCTCTTTCCTGGTAGGGATTGTTTCTCTTGGGACCATCCTTTTATTGGCTGTGATTACTTCCCTTGGGAGCAATGGAAGAACCTCTGTTGAGCAAAACACTTCCACGGGAATGATCTGCATTCGTGATACAAATATTTTCCTTGCTCTGCGTAGCAGGCTAGCTGGCAGAGAAGTGCCTCTAGTATTGAATTGAGTTAACTGCTGTGATAAAATCCTCCAATCCTGTGTTTCAAGGGAGCTGGGTATATGGAAAGCTGGTAACCCCACATCTGTAACTGGCCTGGCTTCTCCTCTCCTACCTACACTATTCATTCTAAAGAGACCTCCCAAACTCCCTTTGTTCTCCTGGAGCCTGAGGGTGTGCATCATCTTGCAGACAGATAAGACAGCATAATGTTTTTATTCCTGCCCATGGTGAACACAGCCAGATCTTAACATGCAACAAGTGAAGCACTGAGCATGTACAAGAAGACACAGCAAACTCAGACTATCTGAGGCAAATTTTCATAAACATCTAGTGAAAAAAAAGAAGGGCATGTGGAAAACAGCTACAATCAACATAAACTGCTAAAGTGTTGCAAAATTAGTATTGTGAGCAATGATTTTAAGCTGATAGGAGTATTTTAGACAGAGTAGGAAAATAGATTGGGTCGTGGAGTCTGTTTCCTTGATCTGTTCCACTGAGGTTTTGCACCAATGGTTTTGCCTGCTGTCTTGGTTTTGGCTGGAATAAAAATTCCAGGAGTAGCTGGTACAGTGCTGTGGTTTGGATTTAGGATGAGAACATCACTGATAACACACTGATATGCTAGTGGTGGATATGCACTGTTTGTACCAAATCAAGGACTCTTTGGCTTCTCATAATGTCCTGCCAGTGAGGCTGGGGGTGCACAAGATGCTGGGAGGGGTTGCAGCCAGGATAGCTGTCTCAAACTGGCTAAAAGGATATTCCACATCATATGACTTCATGCTCAGTATATAAACTGGTGGGGGGAGCTGGCTTGGAAGTGGGGTGGGGATCAGTCAGTGAGTGGCAAGCAATTGTATTGTGCATCACTTGTTTTGTATGCTTTGTTTATTATTTCTCCTTCCTTTCCTGTCCTGTTTTGTCTCTATCTCAACCTTTGAGTTCAGCTTTTTTTTTTTTTTTTTTTTTTTTTTTTTTTTTTTTGTCTTTTTTTCTTTCCCCTCTAATCCTCTCCCCCATCCCATTCGGGGAGTTGGGCAACTGAGCAAGCTGTGTGGTGCTTAACTGTCAGCTGGAGTTAACCACACACCTGCATACATACACACAGAAGGTACTTTTGGAATCCCTTTCATTCCTCCATTGCTATTCACAACTGCAAACAGCAGCTCTGGCCTCTATTCCCTTCCGCTGCTTGTCAGTGAGAAGAGACCTTTTCTCTGGAATACCTTTTAGCCTCACTGTATGTTGCCATGGCAGCAAGACTAAAACCAGACCCAAGATGAGAAAAATGTCAAAGGAATAAAAACTGATGCTACAGGCAAGTTCTGACTCTGAGTCCCCCCTCAGCTACTGAAGATATCTATTAAGTTATGCATCTTTTAGATGGAGAGCTATGGCTGCAGAACTGTGCTGCTTTATCTCTCTCCTTATTCCTATAACCTCCTGCTGACGTCAATGAGTATTTGTTTTGCCTCAGTAAAATTCGAAGAAAAAGATTTAAAGCCTTGTAATTACAGAAAAACTGAGCCAAACTTTGCCAGTGTTTACTTGTGGAGTCAACAGGGATAAAGCACAAAAACGTCAGGACCAGCATCAGATGAAATATTTAGGAGCACTGAGCAGCAGTGCCTAGATTATCAGTTTGGTGGGAACTTTCCTACATAGTAAAAGAGGAGAAAAGACCTTGAAGTTTGATCTATCAACACAGAGGATTCCATCAAGTCAGGATAGCTCAGGGGTTATTCAGCACTTTGATGGCAGTAGATGGGCATTTTGGTTACAAGTGAAGTGCTATAGAAAGAACATCTCTAAGACTGTGCATTACCTTAGTAAAACCTGCACAGAGTGAGAAGAAAAGCTATTTCTGATAGCACTGCACAGGTTTTCTCATTATCACTTGTTATTAACATAAGCTTGAAGGAAAAGGGAATTGTTTCTGCACTGATAGGGGAAGGCAAGGGTTGTTCCTGATTTCTTCCTTTGGTGAAGGAATCCCTGCAACACACCCAAGCAGTAAAGCCATATCCTGTGAATCAGGATGAAGGGTCCTGCACTGGAATTTCTTTTGGAGCAGCAACAAAGCCAGAATCCCTGGACCCACAGCTTCTGCAGCAATGTGTTTAGTCAACAGCATGATACACCCATACCAACCCTAGACTGAGACTAACCAGCCTGAAAACGAAGAGTGTTATGTGGAAAAGATATAGAGCCCTTGTGATAAGAAGTTCCTCAAATCCCCTGACCAAAGGGAGATCTCTTCTACACCACACCTCTGGCTGGCACTGTATGCCACTGAGCCACTAACCCCTAGCTGCTGTCTGAGGCTTTGGGATTGCTGGTAGAAATTACAACAGCATGGACCAAATTTATACGAGGAAGATGGCTTTAAGTACATCAAAGCCACAAGGAGGAGCTCAGAACACAGCACCTGTATGGTACCTTTCTACATTCTGAGCAATAAAGCATTTTACAGTTAGCTGCAGCCAGCTGTGCAGGCAGGGAAGCTCCAGACACTCCTGAGCTTGGGGTATTCAAAAGAGTCGTGGTTCAGACTCCACTCCAGAGAGTCTGGTTTGGCTGGCAGTATTACACTGAGGGGAATTCCTTTGGCTGCAAAGGAGTTTTAGCAGTTGCAGGCAAAGAAACAGGCCCTTTGGTTAAGATGCAGCAGACTCCTGCCTAAATTGGATTCATATCTACTGTTCTGCTTGCTGCATTACTGTATTCCATTACACTGCTGTAACAATTTAAGGCAGGAAATAAAATTTATTACATTCATCCATACACTTAAAAAAAAAAAACATATTATGTTGTTATTGACTATGGAGCTCCATGACATCAGTTTTTAAGCTCTTGCCTCAGCAATGCTGCCTTGATCTCCTAAAAAAAAAAAAAAAAAAAAAAAAGGTTTGGAGGAAAGCTGCCCCAAACCAAAAGTATGTCTCATCTGTTCTCTTTCACATAAACATGCCCTAGTAGTTTGAATGTCACTGATCTCTTCCCCTCCTCCATCCCCAGAACATGCAGACTATGTTGGGTAGGGTGGTGTTTGTTGTATTGTTGTCTAATTACAATGCCTAGAGTGTAGAAGGTGAATGTTGCTGATCTCCTCTGCACAGCCTTGCAGCAGCAATATTGTCTGGTTACTCCTCTGTGGGCATCTGGCAAACAGAGACCCCTCTTCACCCATGAGTGAAAGATCAGGCAGCCTTTCTGGAACAATGCTTTTTCACAGCCATATGAGAACTCTGAGTCTAAAATACTTCCAGAACTGCAGCTTTTCACACAGACGTTCTAGACACTCACAGGACGCAATTTAAAGGCCAAAGAATCTTTTCTTTGACACCATATTCTGAGCTACCTTCCAATGTCCTGAGTCAATCCATGCCTTAACTCTGCCTCTGGACAAACAGGCATAAGTATTGCCATTTGAGGGGTGCCAGGGTGGGGAAACCAACAAACCAGCTTGAAAAATATTGGGTGATTCTTGAACATTTGAAGACTCTCGAGCACTTAGCAAGAATCAATGGTAATTTTACCATGGTGCTGTATGTCTATGGAGTTACACCAGAATACCAATGTAATACCAAAGACTAGGCTCCTTAGAATCATAGAATCAGCCAGGTTGGAAGAGACCTCTACAATCATCCAGTCCAACCTAGCACCCAGCCCTGTCCAATCAACTAGACCATTAAGTGCCTGATCCAATCTTTTCTTGAACACCTCCAGGGACAGTGGCTCCACCACCTCCCTGGGCAGCCCATTCCAATGGCAAATCATTCCCTCTGTGAAGAAATTCCTCCTAATATCCTTCTGCAGGGACTCTACTTCGTTTGACACTTGGCACTATGGGGGCCCAATTTCCCAAGGTTTTTAGGCATAACAGAGTTCACATTAACAGCAGCATTAAAGCTTCACACTGACAGTAGCTGTGGATATTGTTAGTATGTTTAACACTGTATGGCTGTGTGCAAACCATCTGAATGACATGCCTTGGTTCCTTTGTCTTTACAACAACACATAGTATTTACATGGACCATAGGAATACTGCTGGGTGTTAGTGCATCAGTCGGGAATTCCTTTAAGCCACAGCACAGCTTTGGTGCACAGGTGTTACCACTTTTAGCACTCAGAGTCAGATAATATGAGAAAACTATTCCAGAAAGCTCCAAGTTGCTAGTCTCTAATGCTGTTTCTTTTGTTGTCTCTCTAACCAACAGTGTAGATGTGTTAGAGGATGGACAGTTGTGTAGACGAAACCTTGTGTACATATGCAAAAGGGAGTTTGTGCTATTGCTTTTCTACTACTATGCTCAAAGACCCAGCTACTCTTTTTTACATTAAAGCCCTTCCAAGTACCTTCTGGATGTGACAAAACCAAAAATCCACGTGTTGCTCTTTCCTAAGCTTTTATCAGCACCTCTTTATTTAAATTGCTGCTTACTGGAAATAAACCAGTCCATTTATACAAAGGAGATGTTTCTTTGTGTGTTCCTCACTGGAGAGGATTTACTTTGTTTTGGGAAAGTGCAGAACTACAGAAAACTTTCCCAAAGGAAGGTAATATTTTATCTTGTGTTATTAGTGAGAGTCATTGGCTACTGGAATGGGCTGCCCAGGGAGGTGGTGGAGGCACCATCCCTGGAGGTGTTCAAGGTGGTTTGGATGTGGCACTTGGTGCCATGGTCTAGTCTTGAGGTCTGTGGTGACTGTTTGGACTTGATGATCTTTGAGGTCTCTTCCAACCTTGGTGATACTGTGATTTCATCAGCACTCCATGCCGATGCCCTGTACTACTCCCACCTCATTTATCTTTCAGGCTTGTTTCAGCCCTCTAATCTACCAGAAACATCATTCAATAATTGGATCTTCACCAGAACCTCATTTCTACAGACTTCCTATCAGAGACTCCTCCTTAGCTTTCTAGCACCAGTGATTTTGTTTTTCAGTATTTCTCACCAATGATTTCAAACCCAGACTTAGGGCACTACAACCTGTATGACCAGCTTTTTTTGCCTCCCTAAACCTTTCCTGCCATGGCTTACAGTAGTAGCATAACCTTGCTTTCTTCTACTTGAACCCTGTAATAACATCCTACCTTTCCCCCTACCCTTCCCAAACAGCACTTGGTATTTTTGGAAGTTGGGCATAAAACCTGTAGCCAACATGACTCTTGCCACTGCAATTTTTTTAAACAGTTCAAGTGAATCACATATCTTTACTCCCAAATATGTTCTATCACATATTCCTCAGCCCTTCCCTCAACTCTGTTTTGAGCTATTTATTTCATAATATGGGATCTTAGAGCCAGTGATAAAACCTAAGAAATTCCTGTACTGCTTGGCTGCTCAGCCCAAGGAGCTTTAAGTCTTCCTTTATCACTACTACAGAGAAGAAACCATGCTCTATTCCAGAGCCACTAATCCAAACCATGGCAACTAAACTTACTGGTTTCAAAACACAGTAAACATTCAGTCTTTCAGACAGTAAAGATAGTAATTTAAAAACCTTGACTCCATAGTCTGATCAGCTTCATATACAAATCCATCTACCAGGATCGGATTACAAATGCACATCTAATACTGTCTTCAAAAAAAAGGAAAAACAAATCTCCATGTTCTTTTGTAACAAGAGATTGTCTCCAATAAACCCCATCCTTCATCAGTAAACCAATTATGTAAATTCTTGAAACTCATCAAGGTAAATCCCAAAGGTCTCTAAAGCTCCAAATAAGAGAATATTTCTCCTTCCATTTCTTGTCCCATTTATTTTATTTTTTGTTTCAAAAAGTAGTACCATGAGGATTCCAAATCTAATTATTCACAAGCCACCATTGTGGTTTTGATTATTGAAAAAGCTCTCTTAAGTCAGATCTCACCACTGGGTGCCACTCCATAGCTTCATTAAAATTAAACAAACCCCAAACCCACTGGTATATTAAACTGTAATGCAGCTGTAATGTTAGAGAGTGTGATTCATGCTTGTCCTCAGTTTGAGCTACACCAGTTTAGAGTAAGATTGAAATCCCTCCTCTAGGTAAGACAAAAGGTATTTGAATTTATCTTGCTCGCTAGCTGACAGCTTTACAATTTATTTTGCAGTCCTTTTTGCTTTATTGCTTAATCTTTCTCCTGGCACTGTTAAAAAATGTCTCATTCTAAGCCTATATATTAAATATCTTAACTTCACATAAGTATTGTACAATGTGATTGTTATAAAAATTGATTTAGTTTACAAGAGGTTTAATGCTCATGTGTGAACACTCGTTTAGTTTGGCATTACACTGCATTGACTGAAATCAAATTGCTATGTAATTGGTAGCAGCGAGCTACAGCAGAAATGTTCAAGGGACAGAACATCACTGATTGACCTAAGACAGTTTCTAATCTAATTCAGTTAAACTTGCATGTGTGATGCACCAAAAAAAATGGCAAATGACATGTATATTAGCTACAACACTTCAGCAAAATAGGCCAGAACTTTAATAACATGTTTTGCCAGCTCTAGGCTAACATAGGCTTAACTGTAGCAACTCTTCAAATTATACTGGAGGCTTCTTTTAAACTAAAGGACAGCATACATAGAACACAGAATCACAGAATATATCTTGTTGAAAGAGACCTCAAGGATCATCCAGTCCAACTCTTGACCCAGCACTGAAGGCTCAACACTAAACTGTGTCCCTAAGCCCCAGGTCCACACTTAAATGCCTCCAGGATTAGTGACTCCACCACTGCCCTGGGCAGACCATTTCAGTGTTTGACAACCCTTTGAATGAAGAAATATCTCCTAACATCCAGCCTAAACCTCCCCTGGTGCAGCTTGTAACCATTTCCTCTAGTCCTGTCACTTGTCACCAAGGAGAAGGGGCTCCCCCCTCCTCACTCCAACTTCCCTTCGGGTAGTTGTAGAGAGCAACAAGATCTCTGCTCAGCCTCCTTTTCTCCAGACTGAACAACCCTAACATATTCCAAGGTTATGAAGCTCTTTTTCCTCAGGAAGGTTTAAGACATTTTTACCATGTATAAATAATTCTACATATGGACATAACCATTGTATATTACAGAAGAAACAACTCAGGTTCTTCTCAAGGTCATTAGTATTTGGTGATAGCAGGGAACCCAATTTTAAACAGCCTTTATTCTACCAAACTGGATGCACTGAAACAAGGATTTGGATGGGCAGATCCTGCCTCACCAACCTGATCTCCTTCTATGATCAGGTGAGCCGCCTGGTGGATGTGGGGAGGCCTATGGATGTGGTCTACCTGGACTTCAGCAGGGCCTTTGACACTGTCCCCACAGCAAACTGCTGGCTAAGCTGTCAGCTTGTGGCTTGGATGGCAACACTCTGCACTGAGTTAGGAACTGGCTGGAGGGCAGAGCCCAGAGAGTGGTGGTGAATGGTGCCACATCCAGCTGGAGGCCGGGCACTAGCGGTGTGCCCCAGGGATCAGTGCTGGGCCCCATCCTCTGGAACATCTTCAGTGATGATCTGGACGAGGGCATCGAGTCAGGCACCAGCACATTTGCAGCTGACACCAAGCTGGGGGCTGATGTTGCTGGGTTGGAGGGCAGAAGGGCTCTGCAGCGGGACCTCGACTGCTTGGACACATGGGCAGAGTCCAAGGGGATGGCATTCAATAAATCCAAGTGCCAGGTGCTGCACTTTGGCCACAACAACCCCATGCAGAGCTACAG
>VWZE01010457.1:996699-1021583 GCA_013396675.1 Eubucco bourcierii
CCCCACACGCCTCCCGCCCCCCCCCCCCCCCCCAAAAAAAAAAACAAACAACAAACCCATGCTATAAATTCTGTATGGAAAGTGTTCCTTTGCCCAATTCTTGTCACTGGAATGCAATTTGGTAAAGCTGTGACCTTAGATGGAAGCTTTCTGCTACTTTCCTTTGCATGCTAATAATTTGAGAGCTAATGCTGAGAACAGCAAGTATGAGAACTCCAACATGTGAGAACTGATTCATCTAAAGGAAACATCTGGAAAGGTGACCCATGGCTAAGGCTCCTCTGAGGTTCTGAATGTCAGTTACTGGATTCACGTTCATCCCTGTGGCAGTGTTAGCAGTCTGAGGACAAATGCCTTCTCCAGTGTGCCTCTCCAGAGAGTGATACTCTTCCACAGAAAAGTATTTCAGCATTCATTTTGAAATGCTGTGCAGGGATCCCCCTTTCTGCCCCACCATAGTTAAACTTAGAATCATAGAATGGTAAGGTTGGAAGGGACCTCAAGGATCATCTACTTCCAACCCCCTGCCATAGGCAGGGACACCTCCCACTAGCACAGCTCACTCAAGGCCTCCTCCAACCTGGCCTTGAACACCTCCAGGGAGGGAGCAGCCACAACCTCCCTGGGCAACCTGTGCCAGTGTCTCACCACCCTCACTGGAAAGAACTTCCTCCTAACATCCAGTCTAAATCTCCCCTCTGCCAGTTTAAACCCATTGCCCCTTGTCCTGTCATTACAAGACCTTGTCAGTAGTCCCTCCCCAGCCTTCCTGTAGGCCCCCTTCAGATACTGGAAGGCTACTATCAGGTCTCCGGGAAGCCTTCTCTTCTCCAGGCTGCAGAGCCCCAACTCTCTCAGCCTGTCCTCATAGGAGAGCTGCTGCAGCCCTCTGATCATCTTCGTGGCCTCCTCTGGACCCGCTGCAACACTTCCATGTCCTTCCTGTGCTGGGGGCTCCAGAACTGCACACAGGACTCCAGATGGAGTCTGACGAGAGCAGAGTAAAGGGGCAGAATTCCCTCCCTTGCCCTGCTGCCCACACTGCTCTTGCTGCAGTCCATTTATCCTCAATGCTCTTAGGAGTCAGGAAATTTCCTCTAGAAACATCGAGGGTAAAAATTGGTCACACTGGTTTTAGCTCTAATGGTGACTACTAAGAGTGGTTAAATTAAAGTGGCTATTTGGAGAAAATCAGACTTAGTCAGCAGGAGATTAAAATCAATCAAATTCTGTCAGACCTTAAAGTGGGAAGATATTAGAGCTATGGAATTAAAAGAAAAGAAACCTCCCAAAACAGAAGAGAAATGCACACTGTCAACCTTTCTTCAGTCTGGTTCCATGCAGTCCACAGTGATGACACCTTTTTCTGTGTATCCCATTAATGTGAGTCAGCCCCAAGATATTTTTAAACCCAAACTAAAAGATGCCCCAAATGCTAATGCCCTGAATGAGCAGTATTCAGTGATACTTTGTAATCGATTAAGGACACCTCTAGCACTACTATAGGCCTGAAGATGCCAGCTAGACATTTCCTTTGTGAATTGCCAGACAGCTCATGGAAAACAAGCAAGCATGATAAATGAGCTGTAGTTTTCTAGTGCTTCTTAACAGATGTATTTACACAATTCCCAATCTACCGGTGGGGATGGTGAGTGTTACTGCCAAATTTTAGACAAAATGTTATCAAACAGAAGTCTCCCAACAAATCCCATCATGTTGTCTATTAAGATCTGCCTGCTCTGTGTAATTTTTCATGTTATGTCCTCGTTCAAAGTTTTGTAAGCTATTGTTACTTATTTTAATTACCCTTTTCTAATTCACCACTCCATGAGAATTAGCTATTTACATGAACAAAGCAACTGCAGAATGCCTACCTAGAGATTGTACCTCTTGAATTTAAAGAATCATTCATGACCTTACTCAATAATTTTAAAATACCAACCCCATATCAAACCCCTTCATCTGATTGCATTTTTCTTTTACACTGCTCTTCAAAGCACTCACTCTCAGACAATAGCAGAGAATGTTGCCTTGGCTGAGCCAGCTGCTCTTCATCACAGCTTCTCTTTTCCTTTCAGTTCAATGGTGAGAAGTAGCCTTTCCCATGCCACTGGCTAGTAAAACCTCAAGGTCTTAAAGAGATTGCTGTTAGTGACAGTGTGACTTCAGGTAGACACTTCAGAGAAACAGGAAAAGATTCTTGGGAAAATTGTCAATCCTCTCCAGTTTGCTGGAGAAGAACAAATGGAGCCCATACCATGTTGGATCATTTCCATCTGCTGTACCACATAAAGCAGCACGTTTGGGTACACTGGGACAGTGTGATACAGTCACAGAATGATTTCAGTTGGAAGGCACCTTAAGGGCTGTCTAGTCAGAAACCCTCATCAAGAGACAAATGCTTCCCACATTAGCACAACCTAAAGCAGCGCACACCTTGATATATAACCTGGTGCAGGCACATAAAGCCCCAGAGAACTGCCACAGGCTGTCCCACCGTACAGCTCCACATCTCTTACCTGTGTCCAGGGCAAAGATGGTGCTAGAATGCCAGCTGAATAATGAGCAACATGCTGGGCTCAACACCTTGCCCACAGGACACTCAAAACCTTAATAAAATCCAGTATTGCTAAGGTATTCATTCTGGTGGTTGCTATTTCCTTATGGATGCAGTGACACCAGCTAACCTGCTCAGACCTTCTGAATAGCAACCATAGAAAGATACAACTGCAATAAGCAAAGCTCTTGCAGATATTGCATATGAAAGGAGGTGTCAGGCTCTGGGCATTTCACAAACACAAAGCACAAACATTTATATGAAGGTGCTACCATAATCTTTTTGTTTCTTTATATGTTAATATCTGCTCACACCTCCAAAATACCTTTAGACTTCAGATTCATTTATCAGCATCTTAAGTATAAAGGTCTCAGAAAGAGTGTTTGGGTCAAGAGGCTTAGAATTGACCACCCTGATCAGTTTAGTTTCTTCACAGGACTTTAAGGACAGCTGAAGGGAAAAAAAAACCAAACCATAACCCAAAACTCCACATTCCACAAATACAACTTCTATTAAAAGTGATTTCTGATTTGACTGCCTGTGATACATTTTCAGTAGCATCCTGAAAACCTGAAAGCTTCCGAGGGTTGCTGGCAAAAATATAACACTTGAAAAGAAAGCTTCTATTTTACATCTTTTCCTCAGAACAGTTTTTAAGTTGTTTTCCATTATAATGTCTGCACCTCACACTGCACTTGTTACTCACATTTCATGCACTTAGGGAACAGGAACAAATTTCTAAGACTGAAACCCGCATTTATCAGTAGTATCGTCAAGACCTTTGCATACAGCATTTGAAACTCCGAAAGTATTTTTATGAGAGCAATGTGTGGATAACTCTGAATCGTGGAGCTTCTGAATAGGATTGGGGTCTAAAGACAAATTGTGCACAAACTAAAAACCAAAATATGTGACTAGCTAGAAAGCAAATTTAAATCCATTTTTACATCCAAAGGTGCAGAGATTTCAGACATTTCAAAATGGAGGAAAACATTTTGCTCTTACCTCTTCCAAAGCCCACAATGAATCAACCACAGGCTTGATCTTCTTACTGTTATAGAGATTTAGGAGTTTGTCCATCACACCCTTGACCAGGCCGCTTCGATTCTGTTTGAAAAGTAGATTCAACAGGGAAAATCCAGCAATCACTTTGTTCTCCTCATACAGCTTGATAGGATTTACTTTCTCAACCTGCCACCACTGGAAAGCAATGAACAACAGTGGGTTAGAAAACTATTTTGCAAGCAACGTACAGGAAACTTCACGAACTGTCTGGCCTGGTGTGACATGCAACTCATCCCTCTGAGCTGAAGCAACAACAGCAGCAGTCACAACTTTATTGAAGAAAGAGGCAGAAATGACACAGCTGAGTGATGTGGAAATAAAACACAGATTTGTCTTGCATGAGGTTAGGGTCTTAGAAAAGGGATGAACAGATCTGGGTTTAGAACATGGGTCTAGACATAAGCAATGGAGACCTCACTTTGTACTTCTGCTGTCCTTCTTAGCTCAAGAGAACCATGCAAGCTTCCTGAGTGACTCCTAACTGTCAATCTTGTCTCAAACCCAAGGAAACTATGTACTGCTTGTCAGCTTCCATTTACTTTTCACCCATTATTATGTTTGTGATATTTGAGCAAGCCTCATAACATCTAATGAAATTATTTTCTCTCATTTAGCCCAAGTGCATCCTCGAGAGCGAGATCCCACTCCCAGCAAGTTTGATTTGAGTGGGTCAATTTAATTAAAGTTTTCACACAATTTTGAAGAGACCATTTTGCAGTATAATTACATAAAGTAAACAGCTATACTTTTATGCAGAATTCTATGTGCTATTTATTAATTTAATCTTGTTTATTCAGTCAATAATTACCAGCATTGCCTGAAAAACAGGACAGCTGTAATTGATTTCATTAGGCCAACCTACCCTACAAATAATGCGTGTCTGGATATGTTTATATTAAGAGTACAAAGGCTGCACAGTAAAACTTCTCTTGCTTTAGTTCTCAAACATAAGAAAGTAACAGAGATTGTGTCACTACAGCCAGTAAGAAAACGTAGGAGGCAAAGAACAGCTTCTTGCTACAGTCTTTGATTTATCTTCTTTTCAACTACACTGAAATTTGAAGCCAATTTCTCCTGGGAAGTGGTTGTTACTGGAAGCTCTAAATGAGTTCCTAGCAGAAAGATTGTATGACAGATCTTCAGTCAAGACTTCTCCCTCTGTTTTTCTTGTCTGACAGAGTCACTTTCACTCCTGGTTAACTTGTTTCTTGCTGTCAGATAATTTGATATATATGCCCCCCTTTTTTTTTTTCCTCCCTAGGATTTCTGAGCAGATTCTGGTTGTAGTAAACTGAGGGGAAAAAAATAAACACTTGAATTTTGTATTTGTTAACCTCATCCACTAGGAAACAAATCCAACATCATCATCTTTGAAATGAACATAGAGAACTGAAAAATGCATTTCTGTATGGAGCTAACTTCTGAAAAGCTGGAAATGACTGGACACAAGGCCTGCTTTAAGAGGTACATCTCTTAATTCACTGCCTCATCCTGACAGGGTTTTCAGATATGAGTAACCTGCATGGTGCAGTTTTCCATACCCATGGATATGATATTCTGCCTTAAGTAAACAAATAATGCAGTCTAACTTTAAACTCAGCTGTACCAGAGATCTATGTCTGATAGCTAACAATTTAAATATGCACTGCACACAGATCTCATTCCTGTCTAGCTGTCATATCAGAAGAGAACATGTCGGACAACAGTGCAGCCAAAAAAAATGTTCTCTTTAGCAACATCAGAAGTAACAACTTACTAGAGGTAAGCTGGAATGGTAAAGATGAGAATGTTACAGAAAAGAGTGGTTAGAGGAAAGAGCAGGATCACAGCACTGGGACACTTACTGATTTTGCAAAACTGAAGAAGCTTTTTGTCTCCCCAGTAACCATGTTAGATGAACCTGTAAAAGATGAGTACATTTACACACAACTTACTGCATGCCGAGAAGTGGATATGTAAAATCATTTCCATGAATCATATTTACGAAAAAAAAAAAACTTTCCCCAGGTTTAAAAGGGATTGGAAGTCATCCTTATACTTTGGGAAATAATAACAAAGAGGCCAAGGGACTGAGCCCTGGAAGTTCATAGGAATTCTGAGTTGTCAAAAGCAATCTATCAAATCCTCCAAAATCAGGAACAGGTTAAGTGCATGCAGCATCCTGACACCACAATTCTCTGTAGCTCTTTCCTTCTCTGCAGTAAAATGCCATTTGTCTCTGACACACTGCTATTTAGCAGCAGTCACCACACAGGTGTCCCTTTTCTGTAAAGATAAATGTATCTGGCCACTACATGTGTGAAAGTACACCTCAAGCTGTTAACAAACAGAGTGACAATTCACTGACAGGGGCTTCATTACAGACAGGAACCAGGCTGGCTTGTACAGTCCGAACAGACATCCAAGTGACAATGTTTTTCTTATTGCCACTCTGCCACCTAGACCAAGGAAGCAGCTATGCTTATCCATGATGCCACTGCACCTGCTGCTGTGATACAGATCCACTCTCAATTTCAAAAGTTTAGCAATCAATCCTTCCAGCTGCCTCTCTGAGAAGAGGGAGAAAAGCTTGGCTCTGTGGCACAACTGCAGAACAGATATGTTCCCTTGGTATCTGGAGCAGCACGTATACAGGAATGGAAATTTATGAACAGAAGCCTGGGCTTGAATTCCTCAAAGTCACAGCAAATAAAAATGGTAACAGTCTTCCAGGAATCTTCCTCCAAGATTCACTCCCACAAGAACTATATTACAGTTTCCTTGGCCACATTGTGTGGTGTGGAGAATGAGAGAGCCAAGCTTTTTCCTGCACTTAGAATCAGAGAATTGTTTTGGCTGGAAGAGACCTCTAAGATCATCAAGTCCAACCATCAACCTAACACCACCATAGCCATTAAACCATGTCCTGAAGTGCCATGTCCACATGTTTCTCGAGCACTTCTCCTGCATGACCTAACGACGCTGATCAATCTGAACACCTGCTCACTTTCACTTTGGGACTTTCTTGTTTTTACAGAGTTTCTTTGCATTGCCTGTTGTTCCTCACTAATTTACTCCATGTTCAGCCTCACTAAAATTCTTGATTGGAAATGGTCAACACAGTGGCCTCCAGTTCTGGAAGGAGAAGCATGTGTGATTTTAAGAGATTCCAAGCTTTGCAAAGCTTGAGTTCTGAAACATGTAGCAGGATTTTTCCACTTACCATATAAAATGTAAGTACCAAGTGGTTTGAGGAGACTGAGGCCTTTGCCAGTATTTTCTCCACAAAGACAATCCAAAACAATATCTACTCCATCTGTTGAAATTCTAAAAAGCAAGAAAGAAATCTCACTTTGCAATAAAATCCACAGGACTGGTCAGCTAGCACGATGCAGGCTGATTGTCAGGGTAACACTAACATTTTCCAGATACTTGAGAGAAGACTCTAAGGCTGAGACTTTGAATAGCTGAAAATTTTCTCCTCATGAAAATGTTTTGGGGTGGTTGGGTTTTTTGGGAGCCTTTGTGCCCTGATGAAACCTCTTCCCTGGAATAACAGTGTCACCTGTATTGAAGCAGGACATTTCTCACCCAGAGACCCAACCTTTTCTTCTCAGAAGATTCAAGGCTGTAGGGAAGACTGCCTTAAAACTATTCCTGACCCACTGTGTGGCAAGCAAATGCAGACTCACCGTCTTCTCTGATGGCCAGCAAAACATTTGAAGCAGAAAGTAGGATATGACTAATAGCCAGCAGCCAAAAACCTACAGTTCTCCCCACTGCTGATTTGTCTCAATAGCATTCTTAGAATTACCACTTTTTCTTTTTCTTCAATGCAAAATGAAAACATCTAGATCTGAACAGCACCACTGAGTACTGACATATTCTACAGGGTGCCAGTTATCAGTTGTGCCAATCCCTATGCACCTCTAAACCAGGAAAGAAGCACAAACTACCTAGTTGCATCTACATTTTTTGTACCCACTGGTCTTCTGCCTCATTGGCCTATTGCAAAGTGAACAAGGACGTGAAATTGCAGGGATTTTAACAGACCTAGAGCAGAAGTCCCTTCCTTTCTTAACCAGGTGTCCTTTTGGTTTAAGTAGTTAAGGTTTGTTTCACAGTCAGAGGTGGTGTCAGGGAACTATCCCAAAAAAAGGAGTTGTCCTGATGAAGTGCAGAAGCAGGCAGTGTATTCTGCAGTTATGAAGTTATTAGAAGGTTTTATTCTTTTTTAACTTTTGAAGCACTAATTTTTGTTGCATCTGCTCCCACATCCATACTCAATTGGACCAGACACCCCTGCCAGTTAGGCCTAAGGTTGGTGCTGAACTCTGATTAACGTTTCAAGTGTTCAATCTCGCCAAATCAATGTTTATCAAGTGGGGATTACTAGAATTCAATCTTCATCTCACTACAGCAATTTTCCAGGGGCAGCAAAACACTTTGAGATGTAGAATTCCCCAAGAAAAAAGGCTCTGAAATGGCTGAGGAGATGTGCAGCAACTGTTCTGAGCTGTAAGAAAATGGTAGGAGTATCATCTGCTGGACAAGTCCTATTTTTGGTGACACTTCCCATAGAGAAAAACTTTCCTTTGGTATCAAACATCCTTTGAGATGGATCATTTGCAATGTTCTCTTAAGCCCTCAGGAGTGCTCCAGAAACAGTAGCAAGACACCTTGCATTCTCCTCCAAAGCCAGTCTGGGTTGCTAACAGCTCAGGCAGAAGCCTGCTATACACTGCTGGCCCCCTTTGAGGGCAAGTGACCTTCCTCCTAAGACACCTGCTGAGACTTTGCACGTCACTCTGAAGAATTTATAGGCTTGACAGGAAGCCTGTCAACTGTAAAATCAAAAAGACATTTTTGACTAAGATTTTCTTATCACCTGTGCTAACATTAATATCTAAAACCAGACTGGAAAACAAAGTATTTGGACAGCATGTAAATAGGAACACACATGATGACTTCAAAGGGCAGCAGGATGATTCTAATCTGAATGCAAACAAACAAAATCTAAGGATCTGATATTAAAACAGGCATCATGTGCTCTGACATCAATCCCTGGCAGAGGATAAAAACCCAGGCAGACAGAAACACACCAGACAATTCCAAAGCCTGGGCAATTTACAGATCCACTGAAGTGGCTTACAGTGAGCTACATCATATGCAGGTAACAGCAAAGTGTATCCTTCGGTTAAGGCCTTCATCCTTCTTTGCTTAGTTTAGTTTGCTCACAGCAGACATTGAAGCATGCACATGGACCAGCAAAGCTAATAGCACTTGTAAAGAAGAAGGAAGATGCTATCATGCCTCCTGTAGTGGACATATGGAATATCTAAAATAAACTGCAGCTCCCAAACTCACAAGAGTAATCTCTTCATATAAATGTGATCAGCCTGGTGTCTTTCATAGCATTTTAACAGATATTATACAATCCTTACTCAGGAAAATAAAAGATTACCTCTTTACTTCTTGAACATAGTCTGCATTTCTGTCAAACAGGTGAGTTACTGAATCTTTGATTGCTTCATGTTTGAAAGACGAAGCTGTTCCAAAAACAGTAACATTGGGAATAGTTGAACAGAGCTGAGCAACAGCTTGACCCTGCAAACACATTATGATGTTAGTGCACTGACATGGAAATCGGTTGATGGACTTTGCAGCTGCCAATTCACTCATGATGCAGCAAAATCCAAGACCAAACTTGTGCAAGGCCTCCCAAACTAGTTCTTGACACTGCAGTGCAGTTCAGCCACAGGAAAAAGACACAGAAATCAAAAGAGTATTCTGAAGACAAAACAACGGCAGGGAAAGAAGTAATTTAACATACAAAAAAAATGCATTGGAAAGGAGTTCTTCATCTTTTAACAGAGGCAGTGTAATTGAAGGGAAATGGCATTAATTTATAAGGATCTTCAAAAATGATTACTCAGAGTGCTAAGAAAACATTTCTCATTTGCTGCTTGCATCCTATGTGCATCCTCCCCAGAGCTCCATGGGTAGTGCCAGCAGTCTTCTTTGCACTTCATACCCTGGAACACTGCTCACTGCTTCCACACATGGGGAAGACCTTGCAGGACCTGTTGCCAGAAGGGGATTTCTGACAGATCATGTAAAAATGCTTGGCTCTTCTGGTGCTCAGATACAGCTTGTATGTTTCAGGGTTTTGAAGTCCTAAAACAGAAGGTGTAGTGTAGTTGGTCCCAGGCAGCTGGTAGTCTGCCATTCCTAAGCAATCACACTTTCTTATGGTTCCAGTGAGAAGCAAACAGTTAGTGTAATGGATACAAATCTGATTCACCTCTTATTAATAACAGTAATTATTACTGATTATTCAAATGCAGAAATAGCCTTTGAGTCACACCAACAGGTTTGCTTAGGCAGTCCTCAACCTCAAAACTGATCAACAGCAAAGGGGCTAAAATGCCCTAGAAGAGAATAATTTTCCTAGTATGGTCCTCCTGCAACTGGGCAAGGACATGGAAGTGTTGGAGCAGGTCCAGAGGAGGGCCACAAAGATGATCAGAGGGCTGCAGCAGCTCTCCTATGAGGACAGGCTGAGAGAGTTGGGGCTCTGCAGCCTGGAGAAGAGAAGGCTTCCAGGAGACCTCAGAGTAGCCTTCCAGTATCTGAAGGGAGCCTACAGGAAGGCTGGGGAGGGACTATTTACAAAGTCTTGTAATGACAGGACAAGGAACAATGGATTTAAACTGGCAGAGGGAAGATTTAGACTGGATGTTAGGAGGAAGTTCTTTGCAGTGAGGGTGGTGAGACACTGGCACAGGTTGCCCAAGGAGGTTGTGGCTGCTCCCTCCCTGGAGGCGTTCAAGGCCAGGTTGGAGGAGGCCTTGAGTGAGCTGTACTAGTGGGAGGTGTCCCTGCCTATGGCAGGGGGGTGGAACTAGCTGATCCTTGAGGTCCCTTCCAACCTTACCATTCTATGGCAGTGTTTAGGTAGGACTTGAAGTGGTAGAGAACTTGTGCATTCAAATGTCTGTACTTCAACTTTCCAGCTTTCAGCCCCAGAAGGCTTTCACTTCCTGAGTTTTAAACTCTCATTTCACAAGGCTGAGAGAAGAAGTGAGCACTGCACACATGCTGAGCCTTCTAGACTTCAGTAAATACCCTAATGGGTCATCTTTTTACAACCTTAGGGTTTTGGGTTACTCTCAACATACTAAGAAGTGGAAGACAGACTTCTGGTAGCGCCACATCCTGCCTCTTGTAACCACGTTATTCCACTGGAGCTAGCATGGTTACATAGACATGCCCAGAAGCAAGAAATGGCACTGTCACTCTAACATCTGATGGAATCCAGCAGATCATTTATGTTTACAGCCAAAAGATTGTCATTTGCAAACTGTATGCACGAGCAGTAAAACCATCCATGGATAAACACATTTCTGTTTTTTCCAAGCAGAAACCTTGATTGTCTCTAAATACCAGTAATCAGTGCTTGGGTTTTATTTACAGCAGAATAATTAGATAACCCTGCATACCCTGGAGGTCTTGGCATGCTCCCATATAATGTTGAATGTAATTGTTAGTGACAATCCTCTGAGCTGAACATAGCAAGAGAGGACAATACTGGTATTTAAATATGGTGGCATCCAGGAGTTTCAGGTTGGTTTTCTATTGGATTAATCAATTAACAGCTACACAGCAAGGCATGGCTTATGGGATCTTTTGGACATGTAAAGCAGACATAGAGATGAGAACAGGAGAAGGAGAGGCATTCCTATTCTTTACAGATGAAAAATGGAACGGGACAGCAGATTGAACAACATGTTCAAGAGCTTAGAGAAACCTCTGGCAGGCCCCAGGTATGAACTCTGATTCATAGCATGGCAATCCAGTTCAAAAGCTAAATGACCTTTTTAGTTTTTACATCATCCACCATTTTCCTGGGCTGGAATCCCTAATCTCCTAGAAATCATAGGAAAATCCATTCCTGAAGGACCTCATCTCACAAGATGTAATGTCTTCTAGGAGCACAAAACATTTCATTCTTCTTAGGCTTCATTTCCCTGCTACTTACTCATTCTGAAGCCCAGGTTTTACTCTCCAAAAATACTGCAATATAAAATTACATGGAAAAAAATAACCCAAACCCTAGATTTGATATATCTCCTTTTCTTATCCACTTTCACTAGCAATCATCTTTTCTCACTTGCTGTGCCTCCCAGAAAACCATCACCCACAGTGCAGACAAGTCAGTACTTTATGATGTGTGGTAGCTGAGTGACACTCTGACATTATTGATCTATTCTCTAATTAGTTCTCTGCATTTTCCATCTAACTTGGGAAGATGAGGGATAATGAGTATATCCTGAATCAAAAACTGTGAATGTTTAAAAGGTCAAATATTAGAGCAGAAAACACGTTGGATTTTATCCTGCAGAAGATGATTAACATTTAAGGAACTGACAGTCAGATGAACAGGAGAAATGCACAGAACATCCCAGGACGCTCACAACCTATTTTCCTCCTGACTCCAACTCCTTAGTACACCCCTGCCCTCCCTCAACAGAGATAAGCTTATCTCAAATCCCAGATCAGAATACTTTGTAGCTTTCTGCAGATATTTAAAGCCTTAAAACTGATTCATGTGACCAGCACTTTTATAATTGGATGAACCTCACTGAAGCATTCTGAAGCAATTCCATTCTCCTGCAGCTTGCTGAAGATGTCGATTTGACGCTGACTCGCACTTCTTTTTGTGCAAAGTGTTCTTAGTGTTTCTATCTCAGAAATAAAAGCTGAGACTGGACTTCTCGTGGTTTCCCCTCCAAAACAGGAGAGTTGAACTCAACCTCTGAACTCCAGCACTTCAGTAATTTCTTTGGAATTTGACTAAGCTCCAGAGCAGCACTATGGCTATGCAAGTCACTCCTAAAATCTCTTTTCTAATCCCTTAAATCATCTAGCTACCTCTGGATTAGCAGCTAGTGTTTAGAGAGCTATACATTTGAATTGCAGGTATGTGGGGCTCAGGGGTTCACAAACAAAGCAGCACAGAGGGTTTTGCAGCTGGAAGGAAGAACATCCTCTTCCCAGGATCATGGAGGGGCAGGTGAGGTATCCAGTTCCTATCCTCCTGCATGCTCACAGAAGGAAGCACCCTTTGATCACAGGGGCGTAGCAGCCCTGTCCTGTCTTCTGGATTCCAAAACCATTCCTAAAAAAATGCTCTGTGGCAGTCAGAGGAGGGATTCCTGTCTCCTCCCTGCCCAGACAGAACCACATTGTCCCTACTACCAGCTTTCACCATGGAGACCACATGGATAAGGAAGCAGGCAGCACATTATCAGAAATAGTCTATGAACAACAACTCTTTCCAAGATGGTGTCTAAGTAGATAGGCATGATCTGGAAAATGAAAACAAAACTCTTCACACATCTCATTTTTTCACATATGATGCAAATTTCCAGGTATAGCTGCTGCCTAGGTTCTGCTTCCAGAACACAGGGGAATTAGTAAGTGGCAAAAACTAATTCTCACTTGGACAATTGATTTCACCTTTAACAGGATTCAGCAGTCTGAAAAAAAATGATCAATTGCTACACTGAAAGGATAGACACAGTTATAAAATGCTTCCTTAAAATGGAATTAATCTCCTTTACAATATATGTGCTTTATGT
Source organism: Eubucco bourcierii (assembly GCA_013396675.1). Taxonomy (NCBI): domain Eukaryota; kingdom Metazoa; phylum Chordata; class Aves; order Piciformes; family Ramphastidae; genus Eubucco; species Eubucco bourcierii. The sequence goes on from VWZE01010457.1 coordinate 1,009,945, forward strand.
ACTACTTACCATGCAGAACTCCTCAGAGTGAGATCTCAAAGAAATTTACTAACTTGGATTAAAGCATTGTCTGGAAATGAAGCATACATCCTAATACTTCATTTGGCATAGGAGTCTTGTGTGTCTTTAGCTTCCAAGTCTGTTTAATAAATTCCTTTTCAAGGCATCCTGTCCATTTATAAAACCAGCATGTTGAACCTAATTTACACATATTGTTATTACAGAATTTCTTATAAATGGATATCCTTAGGGCAGTTTGAGATCCAGTCAAAATGACTGAACTTCCTTTACACCCCTGTACTTTAAAATCCAACTTTAAACCTGCAGGACTGAAACTTCTCATGCTGACATAATCACATAAAAGAGCAGAAAAGTAGATTTTTAAGAAGTGAAACAGACTGCTCTGTGGACTTAAAGAATTTCACAGCAGAAAAAAAGGTCGTTGACATTTAAAAGTCAGTGTAGAAAGTATGAATAAAGAGCTTACCAATCTCAGCATCTTATTAATGCTAACTTAACACTGGACAAAACATAATTAAGTGGTATAAGGTAGTGGATTTCCAAAAGCATCTGATCTAATGGCACAAGCCAGACCCTAGCTTGGAGTGCAAGCTGTGCACTCAAAAAGAGCAGTTAAAAGATCAGTATACTTTAAAGAAAGCATCTGGGGTTTGGGTTGTTGGGTTGGTTTTTTTTGCTATTACATAAATTGAGGCCAGTTTTAAAGCAGGAGAGAACAAACCATCTGAAAGACACCACCCTGCATGAACCCTACATGAACCAACAGCATCGCTGAAAAGACAATTTCTGCGATGCATTTTTGCAGCCCAAAGGTGCTACAGAATTTTAAAAACCCCAAACCATTCAGATTTAATCTTGCACAAAAACCTGTGAGGAGTAAAAAAAAAAAAAAACAAATGTGAGGAGAATCCACATTTCCAAACTGCTTCGTTGCCACATAACTGCACCTGAAGGTGGTACAAAATACACAAACACAGTAAGAAAACATACACAAACACAGTAAGAAAACATCTGCTATAGTCCTGGCAGCAAGGAAAGCTTGCCTTTGGTGTTAGAAGTAAGATACACAACATTCCATGTCCTGAAGGTGTCTTCTTTTTTCCCCATTACAGCAGAGGAAATTGGAAACCAAGCAGTAAGATGAACATTGCAGAGTGAACAAACAGAAATGTGATTCTTGAACAAGCGTAAGGCAGCATCTGCTGCACTCAATGCACTACAGATACATTTTGAAGTAGAAGTAAGAGAAGAAAGAGTCACCAGGAAATAACTACTGTCACCCTCAGAAATCTCTTGTTTTCTGCAGCAATTAGCAGGGTGTGTTTTTTTCCTTCCCCTTTGCAAAACTCTGCAGCCCAGGTGCATCCAAAACTCAGAGCTGAGCCCCTGTCTGGTGTCACAGTATCACAGTATCACAGTATCGCAAGGGTTGGAAGAGACCTCAGAGATCATCAAGTCCAACCCATCACCACAGCCCTCAAGATTAGACCATGGCACCAAGTGCCATGTCCAAACGTGCCTTGAACGCCTCCAGGGACGGTGACTCCACCACCTCCCTGGGCAGCCCATTCCAGTGACAAATTACTCTCTCAGTGAAGAACTTCCTCCTCACCTCCAGCCTAAACTTGCCTTGGCGCAGCCTGAGACTGTGTCCTCTTGTTCTGTCACTGGTTGCCTGAGAGAAGAAGGTAACCTCCTCCTGGCCACAACCACCCTTCAGGTAGTTGTAGACAGCAATAAGGTCCCCCCTGAGCCTCCTCCTCTCCAGGCTAAACAGTCCCAGCTCCCTCAGCCTCTCCTCATAGGGCTGTGCTCGAGGCCTCTCACCAGCCTCGTTGCCCTTCTCTGGACACGTTCAAGTACCTCAATGTCCTTCCTAAATTGAGGGGCCCAGAACTGGACACAGTACTCGAGGTGTGGCCTGACCAGTGCAGAGTACAAGGGGAGAATGACCTCCCTGCTCCTGCTGGCCACACTATTCCTGATGCAGGCCAGGATGCCATTGGCCTTCTTGGCCACCTGGGCACACTGCTGGCTCATGTTCATGTCAATCCTTTCCAGCTCAATGGAGCTACAACACATGGCAGCCAGGATCACTGCCCAGAGGATATAAGCTATCCAAAAAGATAGAACAGCCAAGGAAGAGTTAAGAACTGCCTGTCTGTGACATGACTCAGCAGGAGATTCAGGGAAAGGACAAGTCCTCGGGGTCTGTGCAGGGCTTGAGAGGCAAAGAAAGGCCTTCAGAGACTGGAGCCTGTTTTGGTCAGGGAAATTGCTTTTTGTGTATGGCTGGACAGGTTTTTGTGTTTGATTAACAGATTATGCTCTGAGGCAGCATCTGGAAATAGACCCAGGCATGGCACTGGGACTCTCTTGAGCTGTTGAGGCATATCCATTATAAAAAATCTAATCCACAGCACAGGACAGCTCAGCTTTGAGATGCCCTGAATGGCTTGAAGTGAGATAACTTGGGTACTTAAAGCAGCCTAAACTTGGTTACACAGAGCTCTGAGACAGCTGATTTACTCCCTTCCTTGGCTGCTGGAGATGAAATAAGAGGAAAGCACTTCATCAAATGCAGAAGGGCTATGAACTGCTAATAGGAAAAGAGCAAATGCAGTCCTGGGAGGGAGCAAGGAAAGATTTTAGCAAAGCAGGAAGCATTCACACCATTGTACAGTATGCTGGCCAGGACCATCATAAAAAGTGGAGTAAATTTTAATTATTCCCATTCAGGACTGAAACACAAGAGCACTATTTAATGTGCTCCTACCTGCTAGGAGCAGAGAGAGCTAAATGCAGGCTACCCATGCAATGATTAAAAGGATCAGGGATGCCATAAGACCTGTTTTATAAGGCTCTGTCTTTCACACTAACCAACTTTGCTGCCAACCAGCTCAGAGTCAGTTTGTGTGTACCTGCCTGGACCATTCTCTGCAGGGTGACCGAGGAAACAGCCATCTGACCTTGCAAAGAAAAGGGGTATGACCAAACAAACATGCTTTCAGCCTGAAAAGCACAGGTGGAGGAGAGACTTGATTCTGAGCTTGCTCTAGCCATAAACACACAAACATCCTACCAAAAGATTTGAAAAGTGCCCCAAGGGTAAAAAAAAAAATAAAAAATCTAATTTTAACTAATGCACAATGCCAGAAGAAGAACAAAGAGACATTAACTCTCCACAAATAAAGTCTGGAAATTGAGAAAGATTTCTCATCATGCAAGGCAGAATCTGAAGGATAAACACATAGGTAGTTTTTAAAGAAGAAATTTATTAATTCTCTTGAAGGGGATTCTGTCTGCTGCCTGTGATAGCAGGTGGCCAGATTTACTATGGAGTGCCAGGTCACTGTCAGATAAAATATCACCACTTCAGTGATTCAGTTTGGAACACATCCTCCAATATTTGCAATGTATGCAGGGGAGACACAATTAAAAAAAAAAAAAAAAAGAGGGTTCCTGCCAAGCAGTAACCAATCCTGCCAGGATGACCTAAATCTGGTGCCAAGTCAGATTTACCCTTCAAATTCAAACACCAGAGCTGCATCTGTAACTTACTCTGCTTGCACTTCCTCTGCTGCTGAGACTGAAAGGGAAGGTCAGATCACAGCTTCAGGATAGCAATCGATGCTCCTGCATGAAAGGCAGCTACCTTTTAGCATTTGTAAGATCCAAAATGCTACAGAACTGGCTAATAATTCTGCCCTGTGTCTGAGGGGTCAAGTGATGAAACTGAAGTGTTTACACAATCTTGGTAAATGACCAAAGTTATGTGCTCTAAATATTCAGAACAGAAAATACACAAAGAGCAGACAAATAAATAAATGGGCATAAACGTTTGACTCTCACAAATCTAAACCCTTAAGAATTCATTTTCCAGATAAGTATCATAGAGACAGAGACTTAATAAAGATAGAAAAGAAGGGATTTTGTCTGGTTTGGCTTCTGTTTTGGTGGTGGTGGTGGGTTGTTGTTTGGGTTGGTTTGTTTGTTTATTGGGGTTTTAGTGTGTGGTGTTTGGGTGATTTTTGGTTTTGTTTGTTTTGGGGTTTTGGTGTTGTTTTTCTTTTGGTTTTTTTGTTTGTTTGTTTGTTTTTGTTTTTTGGTTTTGGTTTTTTTTTTAAATACAACAGTCCTCCATTTATATTAATTCAACTAACACAGGACACAGTTTGCAAGTTTACATTAGTAATTTTAAGAGCAACTTTCTAACCTCGTGCAAGCCTGTGCCGTGATCTGTATTGAGTGCACTGATTTCAAGATTCTTCATCTTAAACAACTAATTGCTTCATACAGCAGAACAGTCCCAGCAGGGTGCATGCTACTGCTCAGTTTTCTCAGGGTATTTGCTTCAGTCTCCCCACTTGAAAAGATAATATATGAGTGTGATTGTGAAGGGTGCTGCTCTACCCCTGTCTCACAGCCATTTCAGCCACCACAGCATTTTACAGTTAGGATAGCATGTCCTACTTTAAGTCTTTTGTTCCTGCAAACTCATCTTCCTGAGCCTTATTTTTGGTGTATGGATAACAGGAAGATCTGGACTACTTCACTGTCCAGCTTGAGAGCTGATAGTCTGTCTTTCTAAACAACTCCTATCTTAAGAGGGGAAAAGAAACAGGAAAACCAAACCAATTCCCAAAGCAGCCACCTTTCCAAACAATCAAGATCAACAAGCTGACCTTAGGAAACAAAAGCAAATACAATCTGTCCTTTCAAGCCCCCTTTCTAAGAAGCACTGCATCAGGTCCTTCTCTTCAGATGGAAGGCTATAATATACCAACAGTGCCAGAAGCAGCGTTTCTGAGTGTCCACCTCTCTTCACCTGGCTCAGGAGGACAAGCTGCTTCCCTGCATTTCCTACCAGGAGCTAGGAAAATCATGACATCATGAACATTGAAGCTTCAAGCTGAGTGGGTAGAAGGGAAGGTACTCATTTGGTAGATGGAACAGAATTCAAATCTAACAGGTGTATGAGACTTTTTTCAAGAGAAGTTATCTCAGGACATCTCCCTTTTCTCTACATCACTTTCTGAGGTCCCCCTCTGGAAATAAGTGAACTAAGTTATCTAAAGCATCCTATCAGACATTAAAGGCTATCACCACACACTAATCATATCTCAGCCACAGATAGGAAGATAATTGCTATAGTTACCTCACTAACAAAAATATCCATAAACAAAACAAGGCCACAAAAATAAGCTGAGGCAATACATAAAGGTCCTTGAGTCGGGGAAAAAAAAAAATCTCTGTTTATTGGGAAAGCTGCAGGATCCTTCAAAAGGGGACTGGGAGCCAGAACAAAGAACCTCACAAACAGTTTTGAAGCAACAAGTCCTTTTTAATAAACTGCCTGAAGCAGCTAAAATAATGATCTTGCATAATGAGAAAGAAACAATTACAAACTTCTAGTCCCACAGGGAGCCTATTGTCTCATTAAAGCTTTCTGGAATTTCTATGACATTTAGAAACAAATGACACGTTTCCCACTTGCTGAAAGTGGGAATGGACCTTCTCTCTATTAAAGCAAGAACACAAAAAATGCCTCTTCCCATAGCAATTTCACTGCCAGCTTTCTGGTTTATCAGCTAAGAAGTTTGTGAGAGCTATTTGATCCATTGAGGCCGTTGCATTTTTCAAAAGACTGAGAGGTTATTAGAGTGGTTTAAAGAGTTACACAGACATCTCTAAAATCTTGGTGTCTCCTTAACAGAAATGAAAAGTTTCCATGCACCTCCAGCGTGGTATTTTACCTCTAAGATGTACCAAGCCTTTCTTTCCAGTCTTACTTATACCTGCCCTTGCCTTACAAGGAACAACAGGCTGCATGAGGTACTCTTCCCTGTGACAGAGTCATCAGCATCCTGTCTTGCAGGCCAGCCAGCCCTGTCTCACTTCCATCCCTCCTGGATCACACACAGACCTTTCTCAGCTGCTGACCAACCTGGTCATTCTTCCCACATCTCCCATCTTTCCCTTTAAAACTCTGGTTTATTTAATTACTTAGCAGATGATAGATCTGTTTTCTCCAGAAGGTCCACAGACAGCCACAGCAGAGCACCAGTCAAAAGCTGCTCACTGAGCATCTGTGGTAAAAGAGAGAACACCAGCAGCTCCTTGCAGGCACAGCCCAGCACAGAGGCTGGGCACTAGTGAAGATGACTGCATTAGAGTTGGCAGAGCATTAACAGTGCTTCAGGAAGGGAGGAAAGAAATAATAGAGGCAAGTGAGGCTAGAAAGAAGAAAGAAATAAAAACATTCATTGCAAGGACACTTTGTCTTAATATGAATTTCATTCTGTCTAGATCCATGTGTATGTGCTGGGACTGCTTTGGGGTGCTTTGCTAATTGCATATACTCATACAGTGTCAGCTGGGCAAAAGGCCTTGCAGCTAAAGCTGAGCCCTCAAAGTTCTCCTGAACGTGTGGCCTGATGTTACTTGAGCAGTCCTGAATTCCACATGAAAAGGTTTAATATTAAAGAACAAAAAAGTCAGCCATAAGGCTGTAGGTTGCACTGTGCCAAAGCATAATACGATTATAAATTCCATTCGTTTACAGAAGGATTCCAAGAGGACCATTTACTGCAAGTAGGATTATCCTTAGCTAAAAATACTTTGTAAAGGGAACTCATGAATTTATTCCTTTGATTACAGCCTTCTTTTATATGAGAACCTGAAAGAAAGTCTAAGGACACAGAATTAGGGATAAGATGTTGGGGGCTGCCCACCAGACTTCAGCAGACAACAGAATATTAATTCAGCAGAAGAGGTACTCAAGTCTGAAGGATCTGCTAATGTTCTCAGGGTTGTAAAATCTGCCTTATGGAAAAGAGCTGCACCATTCCAAATGTAAACAAACACCCCTGAGACTATCTCAGTATTTTGCACAAGCTTTAAGTGTTTTCCAAAGGAGAGAGATTTTTCTAAAAGGTAGCTCAAGGAACTGGTAACACAAAATGCTGACTTCTTATTTCATGGTGTGGCCTGGTATTCCACAGAATTCATTCTGCTGTTGTTTTGCTCTCACAACATAAAGCTTCATTACTAATGATCAAAACTATGACAGGCAGCAGCCACCACTGACTCTAATTCAGCTTTTCTGTCTTTTCCTCAGGGTTGGCATGATAATGTTTTCCAGTGCTTTCAATCCCTCTGTAACAACAAAAAAATCATCACACAGATCCACACTCAGTATCTACAGGAGCATTTCAAGAGAGCCATTTGCTGCATGGAGGATTATGATCACCTGCAAACACCTTGTGCAAGGAGTTAGTTTATTTATGCTTTTCATGACAGCCTTCTTTTACTTAACTGCAGTGCTTTAAGTTTAGGAATGTAATGCTTGGAACAACACTTGCTCCTTAATCTCTGACAACCAATTAAAGGATTTTGGAGGAGGTTTTGTGTAGAGATTATTGTCATTTCACCAAAAATTCCTGACTACCATTCAAAGCAGCCTTCTGATGGGAAAACAGATGCAGTTCCTCCTATCAAAATCCTTCACATAGTGAAGTCTGATACCAAACCAAACTGCAGAGTCTGACTTATTTCAGAAATTGAGATGCATCAGAGTGCTTCATTTACTTGGTGACAGGAAAGTAAGAGAAGTTCCAACTTACCACTCCACCTCCTGCTGAGTGAACCAACACAGACATGCCTTCTCTTAGGTTAGCAACTTCAAAAAGCATCATGTAGGCAGTTACAAAGTTCATGGGAAAGGCAGCAGCTTCAGAAAAACTCATGTCATCTGGGATCTTGTAGACAAATTCTACTGGGGTGCAGACTACTTCAGCCCATGCATTGTAGTTTACAAAAGCCATGACTCTGTCTCCAATCTGCAAACAAGGAAGAGAGCAATGTTCAGGATATGGCTGCAACTGAAACTAGGCAGCAACTTGTAAGACTGCAACTCCCCTGTTCAAGCTGTGGGTAACTGACTGTGAAGAAAATGATGCTCCACATCTCTGGCAAAACAGCAGTTAAGCTGTTTAGCTTTGGGCTTTTACCATTTCATAATTGTATTTATTTAAAAAGTTGAATTGAACACAAATATCTAAAGTAAAAGCCATCTCTTCTCTTTGGTACACTGCTTCTGTGATGGAGCAGTCTTCTATCAACATTAACACAGATCACCTTTTGCTAGTAGCACTCCTAAATAACAAATGAGTCTGTAAACAAAAAAAGCATTCTTATTAATAACCTGGAAATTTGCTTACAGAAAAAAAAATTATTGATGACATAAAACACAAAATTATACCTAAGAAAATTTTCACTTTGCTTTCTGTATCCATTATTAACTTTAAGCAATTTTTTCCTCTCTGTGGATTGAGAACACAGTCTGAGAACACTGAGGACACAGTCTCAAGCTATGCCAGGGGAAGTTTAGGCTCGAGGTAAGGAGAAAGTTCTTGACTGAGAGAGTCATTGGCTACTGGAATGAGCTGCCCAGGGAGGTGGTGGAGTCACCGTCCCTGGAGGTGTTCAAGGCACGTTTGGACATGGCACTTGGTGCCATGGTCTGGTCTTGAGGGCTGTGGTAATGGCTTGGACTTGATGATCTTTGAAGTCTCTTCCAACCTTTGTGATACTGTGAGAAGGGGAGGCCTTGTAATGGGGAGGTAAATGTGGCACATGAAAGGGTTTGGAAAGCACTCAGAAGATAACACCATCTCCAGCCGCTCTCTACTTTTATTATCTTAATAACTGACTCTGCCAACACTTTTCCATGATTGCCATTTCTACAGCCATGTGTCAGAGCAGAATTTGATCCTGCAACTTTAAATAAGCCCCCTTCAATATAAAAAAAAAAAACCAACCAAACCAAACCCATACCTCTGGATTCTAAGGCAGTGAGGTACTGAATTTGACACCTTTTTTTTTTTTTTTTAATATAACATTTATCTACTCAATTTATTTGGAAAATATGTAGTAGTGAAAGGGTATTTCATACATGGAAATGAAATTTTTATTGTTAATATTTGATATGCTCAGTTGCTTCTAGGAACCTTTCAGAGGCCCAGGTGGGTTAATAGATACATTTTATAATGGCCTTCATTGCAGCTTCAGGTTTTTAAAAGGGAGACAGTGACTCCCCACAGATGGGCAAGAGTAAAGACAAGACGACTGGAGCTCTGAGGCTCCTGCACAGGTACAACCACACTTGGAAAGCAACACTGCCTAGAAGCAGAAATTGGTCTGCTGGGCCTCCTAAGGAGAGCAGCAGTGAACAAACACTTGGGCAGTGTAGATTGAAACATTCACAACCACAGCTCTTAGAAAGCATTGGTAACAGCTTGTCAGAAGCAGCCCCCATGCATCTTTTACTTTGTCTTAGACCTCTTTGCCTTTCTGTAATACAACCAAGACAAACAGCATCCCTTAACCACCAAAGGAGCTCTTCAGTGGAGCCAAAATATTAGTAAGGCAGAAACAGCATCCAGCTCCAGGAGTTTAATTTTTAACCAAACCCACCAAGAGCTATCCCTCTAAAATCTCTCTGCTTACCTGCCTTACATTTTACTACCACCCATAGATGTTTTCAAAATACTGCAGGTTCTTGGAACTATTTAAACTGTATCCTACAGCAATGGAGTAAAGCACAACACTTTTACCTCCAGGCAAATGTTTATAGCACAAGCACATTTTACTTTCTCATGTACCTGTCATCATGTTGGCTTTGGGATATTGCAGGTTTGCTGAAAGCTAAGTTGCTGGTGACAGTTCTGAAGGGTTTGTCTCTTAGAATAAGAATGCTGAAACCAAACTGTCATTTCAATATCATCAAAATGCTTCCTCCTTTTGAAAAACACATCCAAATTAGCACTGCCTCACTGGTAACCACTCTGTGGTTCCCTTTTGCTGTTAGAGAATCATCTAAATTCTGTTTGGATTTATCAGTGAAGAGGTTAGTGCGTCTTTATATCCCTGTGAAGAAACACAAATCATTCACCAAAAGAATGCAGAGAAGTCCCTTTTGGAGATTCCCAAGAAATTTCTTATCAATAATAAACACCATATTTTACCACAGAGACTACACAGAGCTTAGGCTTTAGCTCCTGGGGATTATTCCTACAACTAGAGAGCAGGCTCCATACATTTAAGCTCAGAAGGAATCAGCTTTTTCTTGTAATGGGAGAAGAAATAGGCACTGCTTCATTATTCCATGGCAAAACCTTTCTTTCAATGTAAAACACATTCTCACACATAGCTGTCAAACTGGACTGCCTTTTGGTGCTGTCACTGGTCAGGTGGTAATGCAACCCCAGCAAGCAAAGACAATGCATTCTGGCATCATCTCAGAGAGGAAGGGCCAGTAAGACACACATTTCCAGGCCAGGAAATGCCTACAGCTTTAACGTGCCTTAAACTGGAAGAGACCTATAAAGGGAAAGAAGGCCAAAAGGTGTAGGGTGCAACCCTTGCCATTCCTGTGAACAGTGGTAAGAATGTGTGTCAAGAGACAACAAGCATCTGAAGGGCTCCTCTTGTGTGCAAGAAATCCATAAAGGAAACTGGCAGAATGCTCTTGCATCTTCCTCATGGTACATTCTCCTGTTGATGGGTCCATGCTTGTGCAGCAGCAGCTACTCTGAGTGTCAACCCTTCTTCATCACTCAAACACTACTATGGTTATGCAGATTATGTGCAAAAAAAAATAAAATCCATGGGCTTGTTTCAGTTTTAGGGGATTACACCAGAGCACAAAGACTTGCTATAGTCAGAACAAAGACACAAGTTTAAAAGAGGCCCAGTATAGCCAGCCAGGTGCAATGTTATTCAAACAAGCACCATCTGCTGCAGCCTCATGATGCCCTTTAAAAATAGCAAGATCTTTTAAACTGAGAATGCTGATCTGGAGCAGAGACTCCCTACACTCCTTTCACAGGATGTTTTTTGATGTGGAGTGTAGCTACAAACCACAGATAATGGTGCAGAACTGAAGTGGCAAAGTTACTGTTCAGTTACTGTCTGTCACAAAAAAACATTGGGAGATTTGGACTCGTTTCAAGGTAGAGAAATGTCCTATGAAGAGCTCATCACTGAAACCCTACTATAAGCTAAAATGTCCTTTATCTTCACTCAACTAAGAAATCTTACTGCTCTGTTAGAAGAACAAAAACTTCACCTTTAAATAAAAATGTTTTAAGTAATAGCCTTCTTAAGATCAAGATACAACAAAGATTCAGAAAGTACAATTGCTTGATGACAAAATTTACTCAGCAAATAACTAAGGATTGATGTGCATTAACTCAGGTTTTGTTTCCATTTTTTTCTAGCTACTCAAGACTGGAAGGATTACAGATGTTTAACATCAATAACAGAGTAAGAGGTAGGACAGAATGCTGTTTATATCTAACATGAGATACTGGAAAGTCTATAACTGATTATGAAAACTTTGCTATGAAAGCTTTATTATATTAGTTATGAAAGTTTTAATTTATACATAGAATCATAGAATGGTGAGGTTGGAAGGGACCTCAAGGGTCATCTAGTTCCAACCCTTTGCCATATGCAGGGACACCTCCCACTAGCACAGCTCACTCAAGGCCTCCTCCAACCTGGCCTTGAACTCCTCCAGGGAGGGACCAGCCACAACTTCCGTGGGCAACCTG
>VWZE01010457.1:1021609-1046090 GCA_013396675.1 Eubucco bourcierii
GAAGCCTTCTCTTCTCCAGGTTGCAGAGCCCCAAGTCTTAGCCGTCCTCATAGCAGAGCTGCTCCAGCCCTCTGATCATCTTCGTGGCCCTCCTCTGGACCCGCTCCAACACCTCAATGTCCTTCCTGTGCTGAGGGCTCCAGAACTGCACACAGGACTCCAGGTGGGGTCTGAGGAGAGCAGAGCAAAGGGGCAGAATCCCCTCCCTTGCCCTGCTGCCCACACTGCTCTTGATGCAGCCCAGCACACAGTTGCTGTCTGGGCTGCACTCACACTGCAGGCTCATGCTGAGCTTTTCATCAACCCAGACCCCCAGGTCCTTTTCTTTAGGGCTGCTCTCCTGCCATTCATAACCCATCCTGGAGTTGTGCTTGGGATTGTGCCTACCCAGGTGCAGGACCTTACACTTGGCCTTGCTGAATCTCATGAGGTTGGCTTGGGCCTACCTCTGCAGCCTGTCCAGGTCCCTCTGGATGGATCCCTGCTCTCTAGCAAGTCAACTGTGCCACACAGCTTGGTGTCATCTGCAAACTTGCTGAGGGTGCACTCAATTCCTCTGTCCATGTCACTGACAAAGATGTGAAAGCATTGGTCCCAGCAGTGACCCCTGAGGCACGCCACTGTGGACACTGTGCCCTTGATCACCACTCTGTGTGCAACCATCCAGCTGTTTGTTGTTTATTGCTATTCTGTGAAGTGAAACACATTCTCTTCCTCAGTGATCAATCAGTCACATACCCAGAACCAGGATCCCAATTCTATCCACACCTCATGAATGCACAGTTGAAAGAAGCAATGCTTACTGTAGATGGGGATCTCATTTAGTCAAGACCAGAAGTCAGAACTACAGTCAGTAGTACATTGGCATTGAGGAACAGAGTAATGATGACAGCAAACATGACCAGAAAAAGGAACCTAATTAGTTACCTCAATTTCTTTTACTTTCTTAGAAGGCATCAGTCATGCCTTACAGTTCCTATTTAGCCACCAGGGTATGTACACAGTACAAGTGACTTTTCAGGAAAGCTCTGAAGGAGATGACAGTGGTGACTTTAGAAACCGATTCAAGAGGTCATTCTCATTGCTTGAGAAACGGCAAGGAAAAATAACCCTTTTGATTTCAATAGGGTGCTGTCTCTGGTGGACCACAAGGGATTAGGGACAATATACTCAGTGAACTGGTGATTATTTAGTCTTGCTCTGAAAATAAAGAGAATATTACCTCAAATCCTTTCACGCTATCTCCAAGAGCTTCTACAATTCCAGAGCATTCAAACCCAGGAACAAGTGGCGTCTTAGGAGGGTTGTCAATATTCCCCTGTCGCACCATCAAATCAATAAAGTTCAAACCACTGTAAAACACAGGACAAGAATTTAAAAGAAAATAAAATCAAGACTATTACCACAGACCAGAGACAAAACTTGACCTGAGTGATGAGAAAGCCAGAAAGCTTCAGGGCAGCATTAAAAAGATGGTCTCCACAGCATAAGAGGGACCCAGCAGACATTCACATTCTTCATGTGTGGAGCAGACTGACTTTACACTGTGCTGTACAAGGCCTCGGGCAGAAGAGTACACATGCAAGACAAGCACATCTGTCATTAGCCCCAGAGCTTCCAAGACTGTTTAGGAATCACATGTGGAAACTCACAAAGGGGAGTTACAAATTCAATTGTAACGTCAAGACTTCTACAAATGCATTACCAACTGGCAAGTAAAACCCAGTTCAATTGCAGAAGAAAACCCCAAAGCTCACACATTAGAGATGTTCTGAGCCAAGAGCAACCTGATGGAATTGTTTTAACCTCTGATATGACTCCAGGAATGAATCTTGTGTTCATCCCAGGCAGAAGTCCAAACTCCTGACCTTATTAAGTATCAGATAAGCTGTTGTTTTAAAACCGTTCCTCCTGGATCACTTTTGTACAGTTTTGCAAAGCTTATTTAGGTCTTGGGAGCCCTCGGGGTTGCTGCTCAGATAAAGTACAGGTCTTCCCCTGTAGATTCAGTTTGGTAAAATTCTTGAGGCATCTTTACTTTGCCTTTTATATGCTATGCAATTTTATTGTGTTAAAGTTTGTGGTTTTCTAGGCAGCCATGAAAAAAAACCCAAAACCAAAAAAAAAAAACCCATCAACGAAAAAAGGTACCATTTATCTCCTATGTGCATATACTGATTACTGGCACAAATGCCATGCATAGTTAAAACTTTTAAACCTCCCAACTAGCTAAAATGTGCTTCAGTATTAATCCATTGTTCCAAAACATAGCCCTGTATTTATTGCAAGCCAAAACTGCTGCACACTAACTCCCCCAGCTCCATGAAGCTATGCACACAGCCAGTCCTACTCATGCATAAGATACCAGCAACTGCTTGTACACATAAAATTACTGATGCACACAAGTATTTATCTGCAGCTTTAGTCAAGATGCTGATCAAGATACAAACAGATTAAGCAGACCCAACAAACAAAAAGATACGGTAGACACACAGCATAAGCAAGAAGACAAGACAGCATTCATGAGATGTAGGTCACAGGGTGGGGAAGGAAAGAAATGCCACTAAATGTATATATTTGTAAATGTGATGGAGGGTTAAAAAGCAACCTGAACCAACAACTTTTAGCTCTGTAAAGAGCACGATTAGAGATTAGTTTTTGAAAAGCATGACTCTAACAGTCTATCTTGAGAAACTCAAGAGAAAAACAAATACAAAATCTCCACAACATGCTCACACACAAAGCTCAGAACATTCACCACATGGAAGGTTAGCAGGGGTTTGGCACAATTAAACTGGGAGCTTTGAAATGATTTTGGAAAGGCCACTTCTTAGCCAGTGGCTAAAAACCAGCTCCTACATTGCCACTGTAATGTTGATAATGAAAGACAAATGCCAAGTAGCAAAATGCCTCCAAGGTAGTCATCATTTGGGGAAAAAAAACTCAAAGCCATCCCCAAAACCCATCACATAACCAAAAACTTCACAACATACGTGGTGGCAGCGACTAACATCAGAGATGACATGACTAAATCTTTTCCTCTTACCCCTAGCCAATCTTTTCTTTTTTTTTTTTTTTTTTAATCATTAAAAAAATCATTAAAATTATCATTAAAATGATCTGACCTCACACTTTTTATCCAGAAACACAGTTTGTGAAGAAGACTGCCTTTAAGAACAAAACTGATACACTCTCCACTACTCTGCTATACTTAGGATGGCTTTTATTTGCCAACAGTTTGCTGTTATCTCACAGTCAGAGTCAGAAGGGTCACTTCTGCCTTACTCCTCGTGACGCACATGTGTGTTGCTGCAAGAATTGTAAAAGAGAAAAGGGAGGCAATTACAGGACACCATTCCTTTTTCACACCCCCTATCTGAAATACTGCTGTGGTTTCAGCTCCTTGCCTCATCTTCCCAACAATATGCATTCTGCAGACTGCCAATTATAACAAATACAGCCATTTCAACTGCTCCATCATTATCAATCAGCAATCATTTCAGGAAATATGTAGAAGCTGTGACTCAGCTTGGACATTGATGGCTGTTCCATTTCTTAGTCACTGAATGAGGCTAACACATGACTCATCTCAGCTGACACATTTTCAATTGGATCATTGATATTCCAGACCTTCAAAAGAATTATTCATCTGGCTTTGCGCTACTTGCAAGACCCCCTCCATCATCTCCCCTGTTTATAGTCCCATACTACGAAATGTATACATGGGATGTAAGTGGTGCATATGCGTCATTCAACTGGTTTAATTCCCTGGTGAATGTGGAGATCACATAGAACTTGCCTTTTTTTAATTGGCAACTGTTTACCATGCATGCATACTTTCTCCTTAAAATAAAAAATATTTTTCTTCACCAGTTGATGGAAAATAATCATCTGTAATGGTGGTCATCTGCAAAACAGATTCAACAAAACCCACTTTGCAGACTGGCCCGTGTCTGGCATGTTCAGCACTGTGTGCATCAACAGGTGTATACTGCACCTGGCAAAGCCCACAGACATTCTTCTCTCAGTCTCCCAAGTAGACCACAAGTCCATCATCATCCTGATCAATCCCCTGTATTTACAGACTTGGGTCAAGAAGATTGGGATATTGATTTTGCCTTGTTTGGAAGCACACTTAGGTGACCTGATCACATTTTGGCCTCACAGCCATTTACAGCCAGGAATGACAAGCAGAGATGCTCTGCAGCCCACAGGCTCCTCTGGCATGAAGGGAAGCTTCCAAAACACACAAGGTATTGTGCAACCTGCAGGAACTACCAGGCAGTTGAGCAGGTCTACGGATGTCAAACAGCAATCATGCAACTCACCAGCTCACTAGTGAGAACGCAACCCTGGAAAGCAACTGCAACTGTAGCAGAGCTGAATTCTTCTATCTAACAGCCAACTGTTCTTTGACAGGTAACTGGCTATTTATGATACCTACCTACTGCTTTCAGCAAAGTGGAATTCATGCATACACTGGAGAGTGCTGTAACCCCCTCAGGCATTTAAAAGACTATGTCCACATGCTCAGGACATTTGAAGTTCTGCATGTTAACTTTTGTTAACTCAGTGAGTGAAAAAGGTCAGAAAGCAACACAGCCTGTTCTCAAACGGAATTACAGCCCTGCTCCACAGCAAAATGAGCTACCCAGCAGCTACTATGCTACCAGTATTTCCTCTGTTTCACCTAGCATGGGATCGCTTCTATTTCCCACTGTGAATGGCAGAGAAAACAAAACAAAACAAAACAACAAAGCAGTAAATAATTGAGAATGGAAAAAAAACTCAGGTGATCTTTTATTAGTCCTCATTCAGACTGGTAGATATTGACATTTTGCATGGGCAGTATCTTGGGGGAGGGGCAAATACTCACACAGGTCTCCATTAAGCACAGGATGGAAAGCTCAGTATCTGAACACACCAAGCCTACTGGCATTGTCCAAGATCTGAGGCACATCCAGCAGACACCATTCAAAACAAGCACTGCCCCATACCACTTTAACTTCTAAAGCAAGTTACTTCTGAAATAAACAACTTGGCCTTCACCTTGGAATTTATCTTCTGGAAGATTTGTTTTCATGTAACAGAGGAGGATAACGACAGATTAACTCCTGCCTAAGTGAAATTAATTTAGTCTTTAGTACAGATCAAGTTGCATATAAGATCCTAATGCTACCTCTGTCACTTAAATAATTCTGTTTTCCTGAAAGAACACGTGTGCTGAGAACCAGCTCTCTAGGAAGAACAATCTGCTCCAGTTGTCTGTGAAAAAAATTAGCCTTCCAGAACGCTCGTTTCAGGATGCTAGAGATGGCCAGCCGCTTGTCAGCTGGGCACGGCAACCGAGCAACGCTAAGCGATCCCTGGCTCCAGCTCTGCTGTCACACCGATTCCGAAGAAAAACTGTGATGACTGAAGTAAGCGATTCCAAGAGAAAAACAACAGCTAGTACAGGGAGGGAAAGGGACAGGTGCTGAAGAGCAACACACACAAGCTGGCATCCACATTTCTCAGAAGAAAACCACACACCGCTAAACTCAGTTGACCGGTTTCCCTCCCCATTTCTATCGTGCAAATCGATGACAGTTGTTGTTGGTTTTTTTTTCCCCTCGCAGCCGCTCCCGACAGCTCAGTAACCCCCGGCTCTACCCCACGCCTGCCCTGTACCCAGTGACCCAGGGCTCAGGGGTGGGTTTCCCGAGTGCTGCCGCGGGGAACAGCCGGCGGCAGTGGCGCAGGAAGCGGCAGCTCGGAGCGGGGCTCCCCACCGTGGGGAGAAGCCACAAGTGAGGGAAGTTACTGCAACAGCCGCCCGCCCGCCCCGGGCAGCGGGAGAGGAGAATGCGGGGTCCGAATCCGCACCTCGGCCCGCCGGGAGTCGCCGGCGGCCCCCTCGGAGACCAGGAAAGCCCCGCCGCCGGGGAGAGCCCCGCACGGCGAGACGCGGGTGTGCGTGGGGGAGCCTCCCGGCCCCGCGCCCGCCTAAGGGTGGCTCGCACTCCGCCCGACCCCGCGGGGCTGCCCCGCACCGGCCCAGAAAGCAGGAGAGGGAGAGAGGTGATACTGGACCAGGCTTTGACGCGGATCTTCAGCTCCCCCTCCTGCGGCTCCGGCATGGCTTTCTTGGACACGCGGAGCTTGTTGAGCCCCCCGAAGGCGGACAGCACCACGGCCCTCATCTCCTTCGTGTCCCCAGCCCGCAGGCTGCCGGTGCCGCTGCCCTCAGCGGCTTCCTTGCCGCTCTCCTTCTCGATCATCTGCTCCGTCTCCTCCGCTCGCTGCGCTCCCTCCTTGGCCATGGCGGGGCTGCGGCGGCGCGGCTCCCGCCGGCTGCTCCTGTGCGAGGCGCGGTGCCGCCGTGTGGAATGGCCGCGGGCGCGGCACGGCGCTCGGTCCGCCCGCCGCCGCAATGCACCGACTAGCTGCGCAGCGCCATCCGCCGCCCCGGTGCGCCGGGAGGTGGCCCCGCTGCCCCCTCCCACGCAGGTCCCCTGCCCTTGCCCGGACGCCGGAACGGGAGGAGAGAACCTCTGGCGTCGTGGTGGGAGCGTCCGGAGCCTCCGCGGCGCTGAAAATCGCACCTGGCGGCCTGGCGGGGCGGGCGATGCCCTGGGGCGGCTTTGGTCGGACCCCGCTCGCCCCAGTTTGACGGACTGGCGGGCCGGGAAATGCTTGTCTTCTCTTCTCTTCTCTTCTCACCGGCCGGGCCTCCAACGGGAGCCGCAGGTAGGAGCCCACACCACGGCCCTACGGGCCGGTGACTGGAAGTGCTTCCACACCCCTGCGAGGCAAAGCCGAAAAATCCGCCATACCCTGACACTTCCATTGCAGGCCCTGGGCACAGACCGGAGCCCCCAAGGAGCTTGGTGTGTAAGGTGGGGCCAGGTCAAAGGCTTTCTGAGCAGTGGCCTGACACCATTTCCTCCGTGCCCCACACCTAAGGGCATCAGGGCTTCAATCTGCACTTCAGGTGCCCAGGTCCCAATCATTGCTGGGGAACTCAGTGCGTCTACTCCTCACCCATTCCTGATCCTGAAGCAGAGGCAATTTAGCATCAGAGAAATGATACAGGCAGGCAGTTGCCTCACACTGGCAGACACAAGCAAGTGACCCAAGCTTGAAACTGCTATTACACACATCTAATCCTCAATACAAGAGGTCTCTTCCCAGTCATCAATGCTAGTGTTTGCTGGTTCTTGCAAGGAGCTGTCCTTCAACAGAAGACATCCAGCAGCTGGAACTTTCTGTGCTGGTCCGGTTTGGGGGTCTTAAGGAACACAGACACATCAGACACATCAGACACATACCCAGGTGTTAGTAAGGATGGGTACCTGCAGCCTCACCTATAACAGGGGGGATCACTAGCTGAGGTTCCATGGATGTCTAAATTTTGACTTCAGCATTAGATGCCTGTGTCAGTTTGTTGGTGGCCCCTCAGCCTGAAAAAATCCACTTACATGCCTAAAATTCTGCGTGTACTTAAGGAGTTTCAACATTGATTGCAGCATGCTGTGTGTGTAGCAAGCAGTCTTGCAGACCTCTTTGTACATACAGGTCTCCCATCAACACCACTGTGGCAACAGTTCTTCTTAAGAAGTTTCAGGACCTTTCTGGCTCATGGTAGGGACTATCACCACCATCTCAAAGCATCAAAGACAGTGTGAAGCAAGCTCACTATTCTGGGTTTCAAGAGAGCAGACTTCATCCTCTTCAGGCATCTGCTTGTCAGAGTGTCATGCAATAAAGCCCTGGAGGGAAGAGTGGCCCATGAAAGCTGATCAGTATTCAAGACCATGTCCTCCAAGCCCAGAAGCAGTGCATTTCAAGAAGGAAGAAGGCAGGTAAGAGTGTCAGGAGGCTGACATGGATGAACGAGGTGCTCCTGGACTTACTTGGGAAAAAAAAAGAAAGGCTATAAGCAATGGAAACAAGAGTGGGGCACATGGAAGGACTACAAAGACATCCAAGCAGCCATGGATTTGGTCAGGAAGGCATAAGTACAGAGAGAATTAGACTTGGTTAGGCGCATAAGGGGGAACAAAAAGAATTTCTTCAGGTTCCTCTAGTGGAAGTTGTCCCTGCATATGGCAGGAAGGGTTGAAACTCGATGATCTTTAAAGTCCCTTCCAACCTGAACCATTCTATTAATCTGTGAATCTCTTTGGGCTATGGGATTATTGCAGCCTGAGTTCATAAAAATCCCTTAATATTACAATATGCATTTATTTAATTTTGAGTTATGTATTCAGTGTACTTAGAGGAAGCAAAACACTTGGAAATGCCTTAGCTGTCATGAGTAATGGGGCAAAACATTTTCATTGACAGTAACAAAGTGAGGAAGTGGAGGAATGGATGGAGTTTTTGTATTTCTTTGTACTTAGTATGTAACACTTTGGAGTTTTTTCTGTCTAGTCTGTAAGAAGTTTTGCAGACAAAGTATCTTTTAAAGCTGTTTTCTGAGAATTTGTCATCTGAGCCTGTCAAAAGTGAAGCAGTAAACAAATACATGTTAGGAGCAACGGAGGAGTACTAGCCACAGGGAAGCTTCAGTAGCTTCTTTATCTCAAGAAGTTCAAACAGATTTTATCAGAAGTGAGGTCTGATGCCTCAAGCACCTCTTACGTTGCCCTTAAGATATGTTTTGGACAAAGATTCAAAGCTGGCTCATTAACACCGTGGAGAATTTTGTGTGTGATGTACTGAAGTGATGCTATCCATTCTGAGTAGCAGCTTTTGCAGAGATCTAGGCAGTTTAAAGGTCAGGAAGTTTTTTTATTCCCTTGCTCCCCTGGTAGGGCCGTGAATATTCCCTTCCCTGTTCTCTGTACTTGGGTAATTCTGTGCTGTGGTAGGGAATACAAAGTTCTGTCACTCTAGATCTGGCCATTTGAATGCACGACCAGGCGAGTGGCAGCTGAATCAAGAATAACGTGTGTTTGACTTCAAATGATTCACTCAGCTGGCATCTAATTACAGGTCTAACTCAAATGAATGGTAAAGTGCAGAATGAGTGGGGAAAGTAGAGCAGATAGCATATGTCAACCAAGTGACATCCAGAATAATGAAGAGACCAGGGGGCAGCTCACTTGCATCACTCTAGTGATCTGAAACATCCAAAGGAGTGAGTCTGGACCTTTAGACTGTGTTTGTTTTGCATTGGTTTGTCTACTGTTGTAGCCCTGTTCTGCACTGACGATTTGGAGGTTTGCTGCTTGACCCTACCCATAATGATTTGAAGCTATCTCTACTCCTCCTTTGTCCTGAGCCAAAAGTTATTTATCTGAAGTGATTTATCAAGTCAAAATGATTTAAGGATGGCCATTTTGTAGAAACAAAATGTTCTGCTTGTGACAGAAGCAGTGCTTGCACGCATTGGTTGTGGCAACTGAGGCAACATGTAGCAGATATTGTGGCATAAATCCAGATTCCATTATTTTGATTTAACTCATAAGCACTTCTTTAAGAATATTGGGTGATGCAGTGTGGAAGCTTACACTAAGATGTAAAAGCAGGATTTATTCTGACAGTTGGCTGTAAATCTAACCACTCTAGAAACAGGCTGTAGGATGGCCATTCAGAGCACTTAAGACTGCAATGAAAACATTCTCCTGGTGGCTTTCCATTGACTTCAGTGACCAGTGGATTAGACTTGTAGAACAGAGGACTTGATTTGATGGGTGTGGTTGAGAAATGGCAATCTTAACGAGCATGGTGTGAGAACCTGAGCAGAAAACAATTGGGATTTTTTTTGGCCACCAGCATTTTTACCTTCTGGTAAAGCTGGTGATACCTATTTTTTCCAATAGTGATTTTAAAAATGGAACAGAGCACATGTGGAGAAATGCTGGAAGTTACAATCCACAGCTCTTCCTGATTCAAATCCTTGATTTTCCAGAACCTATATGGGACTACATCAGGGACAAAATAGTCTTCTTCATGGATAGTGTTTTGAGGGTGCATGCCTGAATTTCATGGAGGGGAGCAGCCATTCAGGATAAATTTAATGGGGTTATTACCATGCTTTTGGAGTAAGATAGATGAAGAAATCCAAATTGTTACTGGAAATACAGACCACATGGAAGGTCAATCAAAAAGTGAGGTAGATGAGTTAAATGCTAAATTCAGTTCTTTGTGGAGAGGAAAAAAAAACAAACCATCAAACCAAACAACCCTGGGACCTTTGTGAAAAAGAACCATCCTATCAGCAGAGACAGCAACCGAGTCCTGGACTGCAGCAAGAGCAGTGTGGGCAGCAGGGCAAGGGAGGGGATTCTGTCCCTTTACTCCGCTCTTGTCAGAACCCACTTGGAGTACTGTGTGCAGTTCTGGAGCCCCCAGCACAGGAAGGACATGGAAGTGCTGGAGTGGGTCCAGAGGGGGCCATGAAGATGATCAGAGGGCTGCTGCAGCTCTGCTGTGAGGACAGACTGAGAGAGTTGGGGCTCTGCAGCCTGGAGAAGAGAGGGCTTCGAGGAGACCTTGTCCAGGGAGGTTGTGGCTGCTCCCTCCCTAGAGGTGTTCAAGGCCAGGTTGGAGGAGGCCTTGGGTGAGCTGTACTAGTGGGAGGTGTCCCTGCCTATGGCAGGGGGTTGGAACTAGATGATCTTTGAGGTCCCTTCCAACCTTACCATTCTATGATTCTACCTTGGATATTTAACATCTTTGTCAGTGACATGGACAGAGGAATGGAGTGCACCCTCAGCAAGTTTGCAGATGACACCAAGCTGTGTGGCACAGTCGACTTGCTAGAGGGCAGGGATGCCATCCAGAGGGACCTGGACAGGCTGGAGAGGTGGGCCCAGGCCAACCTCATGAAATTCAATAGGGCCAAGTGTAAGGTCCTGCACCTGGGTAGGCACAATCCCAAGCACAAATACAGGCTGGGTGGTGAATGGCTGGAGAGCAGCCCTGAGGAAAAGGACCTTGGAGTCTGGGTTGATGAAAAGCTCAACATGAGTCTGCAGTGTGCACATGCAGCCCAGACAGCCAACCGAGTCCTAGGCTGCATCAAGAGAAGCGTGGCCAGCAGAGCAAGGGAGGTGATTNCTATGAGGACAGGCTGAGGGAGTTGGGGCTCTTCAGCCTGGAGAAGAGAAGGCTTCAAGAGGACCTGATAGTAGCCTTCCAGTATCTGAAGGGGGCCTACAGGAAGGCTGGGGAAGGATTATTTACAAGGTCCTGCAATGCCAGGACAAGGGGCAATGGGCTTAAACTGGCAGAGGGGAGATTTAGACTGGATGTTAGGAGTCATTTCTTTGCTGTGAGGGTGGTGAGACACTGGCAGAGTTTGTCCAGGGAGGTTGTGGCTGCTCCCTCCCTGGAGGTGTTCAAGGCCAGATTGGATGAGGCCTTGAGTGAGCTGTACTAGTGGGAGGTGTCCCTGCCTATGGCAGGGGGTTGGAACTAGATGATCCTTGAGTTCCCTTCCAACCTTACCATTCTATGATTCTATGATTTACTCTTTGTTTTTTAATGTACAGGGTTTTTTTGGAAGAACAGTGAGGTCTGCATTCAAGAAAGATTTGATGTAGTTGTATCAGTTCCTCTTCTTATCAGGAACATTTAAGACCCCCAGTAATGGCTATTCACTGCTCTAAGGAAGTAACATAAAAATGGCAAAACAAACCTCTCAGTTAAGACAAATAATGTTGTGGGGTTTTTGTATCTCACTAATTTTATGAGAGGCATAAATCACATTTTGTCTTAGAGGAAAAAAGTATTTACAGTACTCTTAAGCTAAATGAGATGTGTTTAAATATATATAAATTACATTAGTAAAATTATGTTGATATGTATATTCTGGCTGCTTTAGTGCATAATCAGGGCAGCATTTAATACAGTAAATTCCAAACCCATTATTTTCTTTGCAGCTTACTGTTAAAAAATTGTGTTCAGTGCACGGACAGAAAGCAAATCCTCAAGGCTCTCTTAACTTTTTAATCTTATTCAGCATCTTCCCCCTACAGCTTTGTGTGCTCTAAAGCATCCATATTGTTTGACAGCAAATGCATCTCATGCATGATGCTTTGAGAGCATGAGCAGAATCCCTGTTTCAGCTGTGGTTATAGCCGATAGTCCACAACAGCTCTTATTGATAGGACAATGTTTTTAGTGACTCTCCCCACTCTGTATCCCTGTGTAGAATACATTATCAAAGACAGACATTTCCAAAGGAATCTCTGAGAGCATGGGATCCTAGATGTATTTGTTTAGGCTTTTTAGAAACAAAGGAGACCTTTATTTCCTGAGGTTAATTCACATTGAGAAAATAGTTTTATTTTATTTCATTTCATTTAATTTTATTTTGTCTTAGCTAGGAGCTTTCTCTTACTGGTGGAGCTATGTATGAATCATAGAAGCAATGAAGCAATTCTCTGTTTATAGTCACAGAAAAGAACTGTACATTTCCCTTCAGTAGGCAGAAACAGTTTAAAGCTCCTCTGATTCATCAGGAGTAATGAAAATGTGTTGCGTTTTAAATTAAAGAGGAAAAGCAATCAAAGCATTCACGCAGGATTTGGCAAGGCCAATATATGGCAATATGACTTATCCTGGTGACTGCTCAGTTATTGTATTCCTTCAGTACTTGGCCATTTGTCTTGTACAGAAATTGTGTTCAGCTAATCCAGTGGTGGGTGCAACAGAAATTAAATACATGGATCACATTGTTGTTGATCAAGAAATAATGCGATTCAAGAAAATTCAAACGGCTTGTGAAATCTTTACATCATGGTGATGATAGTCATGAGTAAACACAGGCAGACCAAAATAAGCCCTTTTAACAAAGCTTCATTTATGTATTTACTTCCAGAGCTGTTTTTTTGGCTATCTGGATACATGGCTATGAAATACTGTGCACCAGCTTTGCCTGCTGTCTGTACATTCTAATGCTTCTGTTGTGTTTCTGGAAAGCTTTGAGTATCTTTTGCACTGAAAACATACTATTATGTTATCTTTTATAGTAAAATTGAAGCCATGCATTTCCTTTTGGGGCTTAGCTCTGAGAAAGGAGGGGAAAAAAACTAGACCACAACTACAGAGATGAGCAGTAAATCAGAATGAGCGGAGATACAGATTAGTGGATGAGTCCTGTCATTGTGCAGAAGTGTTGCTCAAGACAAGCAGACTGGCTATACTGTCCCGACTCCATCACTTCAACTCTTCATCACTTGTTTCCCTTTTTGGAGATCTGAGGTGAATGGTGTCTGCTTCATATGAATACTTAACTGGAAATACAGACTTACAGTTTTCTTGTAGTGCTGCACAAGTGCTAAGTACCACTGGACATCAAATTTTAGAGTATTACGATTCCATGCCTGAATTCCAACATGTTCATTATTCATACCCTGTTGTGGAATATTGTGTCCAATTCTGGGCTACTCAATTCAAGAAAGACTTCAGGAAACTGCTTGAAAGAGTCCAGTGCAGAGCCACAAAGATGATGGAGTGGAACATCTCCCTGCTGAGGGCAGGCTGAGGGAGCTGGGGCTCTTTAGCTTGGAGAAGAGGAAACTGAGAGGTGACCTCATCATGTTTATAAAGATGTGCAGGGCAGTGTTGGAAGAATGGAGCCAGGCTCTGCTCAGTGATGTCCAATGATAGAACAAGGGGCAAGGGGTGCTTGCTGGATCAGAGAAGGTTCCACATCAGCATAAGGAGAATTTTTTTCACTGTGAGGGTACCAAAGCCCTGGAATAGGCTGCCCAGAGAGGTTGTGGAGTCTTCTCTGGAGACATTCCAAACCCACCTGGATGCATTCCTATGTGACCTGCCCTAGGTGATCCTGCTCTGACAGAGGGGTTGGTTTGGATGATCTTTTGAGATCCTTAACATTCTATGATTCTTTAAGGTAATTCACAACAAAAGTAAAAAAATATCACACATATTAAATGTCCTGTTGAAAGTACTGTGGTCAGTAACCAGGCTGTTACGTATCTGGGGATGCCCATCAGGCTTTAGCTACTTACTCATTTTGTGTGACTCCAGCCATGGAGAAAAAGTAATCCCACTTGGCTTTATGATTTAATTTGGTGTCAGTAATTATGGATACAGAGTAAATTGTTAGAAGCTTGTGAAAAAACGTCTGAACTTTACAACAGAGCTGAAGTGTGCAGAAGAATGAGACAATTCAACAAATGCTGAGAATAAGTTTGAAAAGCATATCCAGCTGTTGTACTGGTTATATGCAGATATTATACTAGTTATATCCAGTTCTTACCCACTTTCACAACAGAGGAACATCTGCCTGTGAATGATCAGTCTTCCAAACTGATCACATCTGATAATGCATTGTATTTCTGATCAAGGTTACCTTCTACAAATCTCCAAGCTGTTTTACCTTTTGTGGTTCTTGGGTTTTCCCATGAAGTACTGATGTGTATAATATAGATGTCTCCTGAATAAGGTCCCACACCTGGGTAGGCACAATCCCAAGCACAAATCCAGGCTGGGTGGTGAACGGCTGGAGAGCAGCCCTGAGGAAAAGGACCTCAGGGTCTGGGTTGATGAAAAGCTCAACATGAGCCTGCAGTGTGAGTGCAGCCCAGACAGCAACTGAGTCCTGGGCTGCATCAAGAGCAGTGTGGGCAGCAGGGCAAGGGAGGGGATTCTGCCCCTTTACTCTGTTCTCCTCAGACCCTCCTGGAGTACTGTGTAGAGTTCTGGAGCCCCCAGCACAGGAAGGACATGGAACTGTTGGAGCGGGTCCAGGGGAGGCCACCAAGATGCTCAGAGGGCTGCAGCAGCTCTCCTATGAGGACAGGCTGAGAGAGTTGGGGCTCTGCAGCCTGGAGAAGAGAAGTCTTCCAGGAGCCCTTTGAGTAGCCTTCCAGTATCTGAAGGTTACAGGAGGGGCTGGGGAGGGACTATTGACAAGGTCTTGCAATGACAGGACGAGGGGCAGTGGGTTTAAACTGGCAGAGGGGAGATTTAGACTGGGTGTCAGGAGGAAGTTCTTTGCAGTGAGGGTGGTGAGGCACTGGCACAGGTTGCCCAGGGAGGTTGTGGCTGCTCCCTCCCTGGAGGTGTTCAAGGCCAGGTTGGATGAGGCCTTGAGTGAGCTGCACTAGTGGGAGGTGTCCCTGCCTATGGCAGGGGGTTGGAACTAGATGATCTTTGAGGTCACTTCCAACCTTACCATTCCATGATTCTATGAATCTGCTCAAGGAAACAAAAGTGAGCTTTTAGCTTTACTGAGCTGAGCTCTCTTTTGCATATTTCTGAAGCTGCTTTTCAAGAGAGTGCTCTGGAAGCAATAATACTGCCGGCTTGATTTGAAACTTGAAGGTATATATTAATTTACAGCTCTCATGAGACCTCTGTCCTAGCACAGAATTTCCATAGGATTTACAATACAGAGAACTCTTCCTTTCCAACATAAACCCTTGATGCAGCTTTTGGTAGCACTCTGGTTGTGCCCTCTGTGATAGGCCTTTTGAAGAAAGGAACAGGAAGCTCTTAAGCTTAATTGTGTTTTCTATGGAGTGTTTTATCATGACCTATTAATGGTCTCCTTTTCTCACTTCAATAGCTAGTTACTGCTTTCTAACTCATTGGTTTTAATAAACCAACTGTGCTGCTGTATTCTCTTCTCCCTCCAGACCAAAAAACCCTAAAACCAACCCCCCTCCCACCTCAACCCAACATAACAAAACCCCATAAACTCCAGCTTATGAGGAGACTGTTTGAGCACTCCTAAGATGCTGTTCGTTGCAAAGCTGCTAGGCTGGATCTCACCCGGGCTGGCACAAAGAGAGATTTTACCTGAATAAAACCAGATGAGTTTGCAGGCAAGTCTTAGAACCTTGGGGTTTTTTTTGCTAGGATAGAGTTCACTTTCTTCAGAGCAGCTCATATGATGCTGTGTTTTGGATTTGTGACCACAACAGTGCTGATAACACAGTAATGTTTCAGCTATTGCTGAGCACTGCTTACACAGCATCAAGGCCTCCTCCGTTCCTCATGCTGCCTTAGCAGCAAGTAGGCTGAACAAGAAGTTAGGGTGAGGGGCAGAGCTGGGACAGCTGACCCCATCTGATGGAAGGGGTATCCTACAACACACAACACAGTGCTGAGTGATAAAGGCTGAGGAAAAGGAAGAGGGGTGAGGGATATTCATAGTTACAACTGAGGCCCTGCTTTCCTGGGACCTATGTACCTGTCTGCTTGGGAAATTGTGGATGCATTCCTTATTTCGCTCTGCTTACACCAACAGCTTTGCTTCACAGGTGAATCTGTCTTTATCTCAACCCATGAGTTTTGCCCTTTTGATTCTATCCCCATGCCAGTGCAGGGGAGAGAGCTGGCAGCTGTGGGACTTATCTGACTGTTGGAGTTAGCCCACAGCTAATAAGCCAGCTGGCTTCTTTTTATAGAAGTTTGAACAGGTAAACTGACACACTGGGAGAAAAGCCTTAAAAATCTCATGCCTTTTCCACCTAGAGAAGTAGTTCCTTAGTCTGCAGTTAAACTTGTGAAGTACTTGCAGTAAGCTTAGACTATTGATAATAGCACTGTGCAAAATATTTGTAATAGCACTAAAATAAGTGTTGTAGTTTTATGGTGTTGTAGTTTTATGACTTATTGATTCCATCTGTAGCTGTACTTCACAGTGCTGGTAGATAACTGGAGAACAAGTACTGTCATCTGAAATGGGAGCATCTGCTAACACCAATGTCACTAAAGAAGAGGAGTATGTTATTCTGTTTCTTAGAGGCTTTGAAAAAATATTGGTTTAATTTTCAATGGCCTTTTCAATAATAATCAACTAAGTGCTAGGGAAAGGTGAGAAAAAATGAATGTAAACTTTCATAGTTGGAACAGAGAAAAACAATTCTTCAGTGCTCCAGTCTTTTCAGAAATCAGGTCTGGTCCAATGCACTCCACAGTCTGTAAGTACATTTGGAAATCCTGGGGCAAAAACAAATCCTAAGTAAAAGCCCATGCAGCTTCCTCACAACTTCACTGAGACTTAAGTCTGTGTGGTAAGAGACATCACAGTAGCAGCATAGGATGTGGTTGTAGACTTCAAGTAGACAACATTGTCTCATGAGGGAAGCATTCATATTTGTCACCCTCTAGAAACTTGTACAGATGGATCCTAATTTTGATAACTTGTGTAAATGTTTAACCAAGACTCGTAGAACTTGGCCACAGTGGACATTAGATTTTGAAGTGCCAACTAAGGGTTGCAGTGGGGACTGCTCACTACCATGATGTAATCCCATTGCATGGTTGTGGTTGCTGTGCATTTCAACAATTTCTGTCTTTTTGAGGCATTGTTAAAGGGCTCTGAAGTTCTGATGAAATGATCTTTTACGTGAAGGCTATCTCCTTGTATGACCTAACACAATTAGATAGAGAATCATACAATGGTTTAGGTTGGAAGTGACCTTAATGATCATCAAGCTCCAATCAGGTCACCTTCCACTAGACCACAATAACTTGCTTGATCTTTTGCCCAATCTAAGAAAAACTGCAAGAACATTTGAGCATTCTGAAGACATCTTTTTCTTTCAGAGTGATATGGAAGGGTCACAACTACTTCCTGAGCATGCAGTTTGATTCTGCCTCACTGTGAGATAATTTTATATCTAAAGTCTAGCTGGTCAGTATATTTATATAAATTAAAATTGGAAACAATTTGAGAGTTTGTAAATGCAGCCAGAGGTCCCTTTGTGAAGTCACAGCACACCGTAGACTGGCATTTGCCTTACTCTTTAAAGAAACAATCCAAAATGCAGTCTGCAGTACAAAGTAAAACCCAGAGAGAGTGAAGACAGGACAAAGGAAAGTGAGGTTTCTAGGGAAATGAGTATTTTGCACTACAGAAATAGGAAAGTTCTTCCTTTATCTTCTTGTGTGAGAAAGACATGCTTGATATTTTAACCATGAGCTAAGCAATGTCCTTTCATGGTAGGTAACCAGCCAGCATCTGTCTTTTAAGATGGACATGCTGGCTAGTATCTGGAATCTCAGGTAGAGGAGAGGAGGGATTGTGTTACTAAATCAGATCCAAATAGCAATATGATCTTGGGTAAGCTGCAGCATCAGAATTATTTCTGCTGAATGTCAGCCAAGTTTCCTCAGAGACCTTGAAACCAGTGAGTGTCAGGCAAGTATTGTCCCAAAAGACTATGAAAAGTTGATTTTTTTTTTTTTGCAGTAAGAGGCAAGACCTCTAGTCACCTTGTAGTCACCTGCTTAGCAGGAAGATGGAAAAGGCATAAACTACTCTTAGGTATTTAACTGAAGGATAAAGCTACTGTTGGGTTAATGAAGTCAAATGAGGGGCAAGAACTTATATACTATTATTAGTTAGGTTCAAAAAAGATGAGCAGTGCTCCAGAAAGTCAACACTGTAGGATTTTTCACTTAAATTTTAACAAGGTGGTGGCAGTAGGGGCATTGGACTTGCTGTGTTTTGAGAAAGAAGTGTGGGAAGGAACATGAAGGAAGAAAGAGAAAAGGCAGTGCCCTACAGACTTACCTAGGCAAAAGAATCTGGTATCATTTCATTTCATGGAAGCAAGCATGACAAAAGGGAAATTCATGTGAAGCTGTTCAAAAAAGCTTCTTGAGTTACTTTTGAAAATGAGTGCCCTAATAAAACATTACTTTAAGAGAGTTGAGAAGCCTTAAATAGCAGGATAGTGCTCAGTGATCTGAGGTACTGCAGGGGACAACCATCAGAGACACAGAGCAGTACTTCCTTTAGCAGTGTTCCAGCTTCCTGGCTACTGAGGCTGACCTCTGCAAGGGGCTTCAAAAGTTACACAGAAACAATTGAACAGAACCCTTAGCAGCAAGCTTCCTGGATGACCAGGCAGCTGTGGCTTTTGTGACCAAAGTCCTCCTCAAGTAAAAATACAGAGCTGAGTCTTGTCAGATGTTGGAAGGAGCTGCCAAGAATTAAGCAAAGATTCTGATGGACATTTGCAGTGATCAGAGCCCATACTGCTGGGGAACAACATCAGAAATGGAACAACTTGTGAGAAAATGAACCCTGTCCTAGCAGAACCCTGAAGAGGCCTGTGACACAGACACGTCAGTGGTGATAGCAGAGGCGGTGCCCCACTGCCCAGCAGTGCTGTGCAGGAGACAGAATGACCCCAGAACGAACGAGTTCCTGCCAGGCTCTGATTTTTCTGCTTGAGCACCTCAGCCAGGAGCTGGGTTTCTTTGCCAGAATGGAGAACAGGAAATTCCTTCATCAGGAAAAAGCCTTTCTGAGAGGGTCAGTGCAGCCTAATAGCAGCACATCCTTATCCTGAAGATACATTCTCCTCAACAGAATTACAGGATGTGCTTAAGGATATATCCTGATAGCAGCTCCCCTTTATCATTGCTCTCTCCTTTGAATTGTGCCATCTAAGGAGGAAGTGCTTGTGTAGTAAATCTTGTAATGCACCAGCCAGTGTGTTCATGATGCCTGTATCACAACCTACACAACATGCATATGCTGCTAATCAGTGACAGAGCTTAAAACAGCCCCTAAGCAACAACTTCCAGTCCTCCTCTTATTGATCCATACCCGTGGTCAATACCATGCCTTGCTAAGTTACTTCCCATCATCTGAGCTGCTGCAGTGGATTTTACACAGCCATAGATCTCCCCACCTGTGAGGTAAACCTCTTTTTCAAACAGCCCAACACATTGTACTTCACAGGCAGGTGGGAAAAGAGCACACTATTAGTCCACAAAGAGTTATGGGGGATTAGCTGTCAGGAACTAACTAACTTGCTATAAATCAAGCTGCTATGAATGAATGCAAGGTTTGCAGCAACTCAGGCTATTCTCACTTGTTCAGCTGCTCACTGCTCCTTCCCACAACCTGCTCAGCTGGGCTGGCCCAGCTGCGTTTCTGGCCACCCTGTGAGACATACCAGGGAATTGCTGGGGCTTAAAACACCCTCGAGTGTCAACTACAGGAAAATACATGTCCATGCAACAAGAACTTAGAGGAAGAGTTTCCATGATTTTTCAGTCAATAATCCCTTTCCCAGACCTTTTAATTTCCCATGAGGTACCACAAACCCTTTTCCATAAAGTATGTCACCTTATGAGCCAAGCTGAAGACAGGTAAAGGTGTGGGATTCCTGTTGTTATGTACTTCCCTCCACTGCAGTTAAAAAGGCACACTTCAGCCAGGACTTGGTCTGATGCTGCACCTCTTCCTCTACCTTCCAGACACATCCCATCAATTGATACTTCACTAAGGTCCACTCTCAAAGCCAAGGATAGCATAAAGTGAAAATCACTGCCACAATGTGTCACTTTGCTTCTGAGCTTAACAAGAGGACCATCCCCATAATCACTCATGTTTGTATGCTCTCTAGCTTAAGTGCAGAGATGTCAGTTCTGCCTAGGATTTCTAGCTGTGAATACTTGCCAGATTGTGCTAGGAGAGGGACATTCCAGTTGCACTTTGTTCAGTGGTAAGCATTATCACAATGAATCCTAGCTCCATGTAACTGGATGAATATTCACTTCACATGAAAAGTGAGAATATTTTGTTTCTTGACTCAAATTTGAACTGCTCTGTCTTCAGGTTATAGTGTATTTAAGATCAAGCAGTCAGTCTTCTACATTATATACTCAGAGACTCTTCTAAGCATCATCAGTCTCTTAGAATTCTTTATTGGCTTGTTTTGTAGGTTCTGAACAACTCTCCATTGTTTCATATTTTGTGGGTTACAAGATGAAATGCCAGCTCCTCCGGATGAGCCAGAAGAGTGCTTCCAGCCTGAAGCTGAGCTCACTAAAATTAAGCTCTGATGACCTACTATTAACAAGTAAGTCCTTTTTTTAATTAGTCTTTTTTTCCCCCTCATTAAAACCACATTCTTTAACACCAGTTCTAAGTAGACTGAAGAGAGTTTGCCAATTTTGTTGGAGAGCATAATGATTTGTGTAGAGTCACCTGTACACTGTAGCAGTTTAGATGAAATAGTGGTCATGATGACTCAACTAAATAAATATATCTGTATGCAGCAGCAGCTCGTGTCCTCTGCATCATTGTACCTATGCACAAAGCATGATGAGTATATCATAGACTCATAGAATGGTAAGGTTGGAAGGGACCTCAAGGATCATCTACTTCCAACCCCTTGCCATAGGCAGGGACACCTCCCACTAGTACAGCTCACTCAAGGCCTCATCCAATCTGCCATTGAACAGCTCCAGGGAGGGAGCAGACACAACCTCCCTGGGCAACCTGTGCCAGTGTCTCACCACCCTCACTGCAAACAACTTCTTCCTAGCATCCAGTTTAAATCTCCCCTCTGCCAGTTCAAACCCATTGCCCCTTGTCCTGTTATTACAAGACCTTGTCAGTAGTCCCCCCCCAGCCTTCCTGTAGGCCCCCTTCGAATACTGGAAGGCTACTATAAAGTCTCCTGGAAGCCTTCTCTTCTCCAGGCTACAGAGCCCCAACTCTATCAGCCTGTCCTCATAGGAGAGCTGCTCCAGCCCCTGGAGATGTTTGAAAGGAGGTTGCATGAGGCATATGTGCAAATGAACCTGTCCCCCACCCCTTGGCCTCTCCTTCTCCCCTCACAAGCAAACAGTGATGAGGATGAGGTACATGAAGTACTGCTCACTTCTGCTGAGCACCTCAACTGTAATCCTTCCAGCAGTGCAGCTGCTTCTGACACTGTGGAAATCCAGGTCAAGTCACAGTCATTTTTCTCTCCCTCCCACTCCTCCCCATTCTCCCCTTTAGGCTGGAGGATTAGGTCACCTTTCCAGAAATGGCTTCTAGTTCTACTATAATTAAAGGGAAAAAGGACAGTTTGTGGATAAATACAAATTAAAGTACTTTCTTGCCAATAAAATCTGCTTTTAAACAAAGGGCTAGCACAATCAGATATGACAGCCAGTCTGAGGTTTTCTTTAAATCAGCAGGTTTATGCATGCTCTCTTAGAAATATGCCACGTAGCAACTTCAGTTACTCAAATAGCTCCAGACACCAAAGACCAAGAGCTCTGGGATAATGATATCTAAGGGAATGCTCAGGTCACAAATAAATTTTAATTGCCTCCACTACAAAAGGAACATAATGTTGCTTCATAAAGGAATAACTGTTTCAATACCTCCCTCAAAACACAAAGCACCAAGGAAAAGAACAGATAAAAAAAGAAAGGTTCCTTATTAGAAAGTAGTTGAGGTTACTGCAGGTTGAGGCCCTAAGTGGAATATAGAGAACAGATAAGGTCCTCCTGCAATCATCTAGCACCAATGGCTGCTTTCATGTTTGAGAGCATCTATTTTCGTGTTCCATCTTTTACATACTCTATATTTATCTGTCACAAATTAACTGAGGGGAACATGACAATAGCAATAAGAGGAGACCAGGAGGAAGGTGGAGCAGAAATAACAACACAAAGCACAACAGTACATGCCGTAGTCTTAGCAAAGACTTTAACTGGTTGCCCCATTGTTATTATCTTTATCCCTATTGCATCCTAGCAGTGCCCAAGCTGATTTTTGATCTTGAGAGAAACATCAGATACATGACAAAGTCCTGCTTAGCTCAGGAAAGTATCACAGTATCACAGTATCACCAGGGTTGGAAGAGACCTCAAAGATCATCAAGTCCAACCCATCAACACAGACCTCAAGACCAGACCATGGCACCAAGTGCCACGTCCAAACCCGCCTTGAACACCTCCAGGGATGGTGACTCCACCACCTCCCTGGGCAGCCCATTCCAGCAGCCAATGACTCTCTCAGGCAAGAACTTTCTCCTCACCTCCAGCCTAAACTTCCCCTGGCACAGCTTGAGACTGTGTCCTCTTNTCTCCATAGGGCTGTGCTCGAGGCCTCTCCCCAGCCTCATTGCCCTTCTCTGGACATGCTGAGGCACCTCAATGTCCTTCTTCAATTGAGGGGCCCAGAACTGGACACAGTGAAACCACCTGTGAATTTTAAGGAGATGCTTAAATGACTCTTGTCTGGTTTGCAGCATTTTGTGCAGAACAGTTTACACTGGGGTGGATTTTATCCATTATTGAACCTTAACAAATTTTAAATAACATAATATAGGCTCCTGTTCTGGAAAGCATATAAGCCACTTGGTTTTGTCCTTCTTGACTTTGGTGTTTTTCTAATGGGATATAAGTTCATGCCTAAATTTAAACACCTTTTTTTTTGTTTGTTTAATAGATTTTTTAAAAATCTTGGTCTGAAGTCCCCAGTGACTCAACTAGTAAAGTTTTAAACAGCCTGGCTCTGAGTTTATCTGGCTTTACTTCCATTGTAATTCTCTAAAGAATTGGAAAATTAATTAATTCTACCTTTAATATTTTTCTTGCTTCAAAAACAGAGAGACAGAGAGAGAGAGAGAGCAAGTGCCAGCTCCTTCCTCAAAACCTCTGTTAGGATCATCCCCCAAACCCCACATAAAACTTATTCTCAGAAGATAACATTTAGTGTCATATTTCTGGCTGTCGGATTCAGGCAGAGAATGATGGATGAACTAAGTCAGCACTTACTTAAGATACAACCCTCACTTAGAAGAATAGACAAATGTGATGACTGCTTTTGAGTTGCATCATCCCACTGTACTGTGAAAGCTTGAAGCCTAAGGATTCAGAGCCTGTTGTTCTCAGGCACATATACTTGAAAGCCAACGTAAAGTGCCAAGCTGAAAGATTTCAGTCCAGAGGAGACCAACGATTATTGTGAAAAATTTCAGAATTTGTGAGAAATTCAAAAAAGCTTTCACTTTGCTGCCCAGGCTGGTGGGAAGGCATTGAGTGTTCCTCTGGTTTGTCTGTCTTTGCAAGGTAGCCCAGGACTGAGTGCCTGATGGCTGAAAGGTGCTGACTTCTGTGCAAGTGTAAAGGAACTGATGCCAACAGGATTACCAAGTCAGTAAGAGGTCCAGTCCTATTTATCTGATTAGTCCCATGGAAAACTTCTTCAAGCACTTGAACAAAGGACATTTTTTGTACTGCTAAACCTAGAATTTACCATGCCTGCTTTCCTAATGGACAGCTCCACACAGCAGAGGGATCATCGCTGTCTCTGGAACTGCACTCATTTCCACCAGCTGCAGATCTGACTCACAGTCCCTAAATGCAACTGAAATGTCTTTATATCCTGAGCTCCACAGTCCATCTCCAGGAACCATATGACTGCCCACCACATAAAATTGTGAACCATCTGTCTGTTCTGCTTAATAAGCCTTAATGTTTAATAAGTAAATGAAATATTTAATATTTACGGAAATCAGGCTGCAGGCTGCGCAGTTGCAGTGTGAAATGGCCAACAGAATGTACGCAGCTGCATTTCTGCCCCTGTGGATGTGGCTGAGGAAACTCCTCTGATGCCAGGAACTTTCTGAAATTAACATTCCTTAATGAGCAAGCCTCAGGAGCACAGTTTTCCTATGCTTTTGTTCAGCAGGATGCTTGTGCAGGTCCTCTGCACACAAATGTAGGTATTAATAAATAGGATCAATAGTTCAAGCAAATA